>CM031235.1:612115383-612533595 GCA_018340775.1 Taxus wallichiana var. yunnanensis | reverse complement strand
TTTTGAATTATTCAAACTCTTAGATATAAAACAAGATGCATAAGAGAAATCATTAAAAATATATAGACCATTTCTTTTAATTCTTTCAGGTATTATACTCTCATTACTATCCTTGATATACCAAGTATCCTTCATGCATGGATTCTAGTTGTGTCCATACCTCTTTCGAATGTTTGATATTACCAATGTGTAGAAGGTACTCATCGTTCACATTGCATAGAATCATAAAAAGAGCATCTTACATTTGTTGCAAGAATGTATTCATGTTATCTACAGTTGTTTAATGACCGGTGGGAGAAACCTTAGATCCAGAAACAATCATTCGAGTTTCCTCGCCATAAATTTTGTTTTGACTCAAATGTTTATAATTGGTTTCATTCAGGATCTGAGTTTTGTCAAGACAAAAACACACGAATTATTTTCCCGGTTTTGTCAGACGCCAATTATTTTCCTAAACTTGTAAAACACACCTCATTATAATATACAATGTACCATAGAGTTAGATATATATTTATCGATAATAAAAACAACACTTTTAATAGAATCAAATCTAAATTTTATAGATCTAAAGAAACTATTTGATCATAACTAATTATGTCATTACAATGCATACTAATTAACCTCTCATGATCAAAATAATAACCTACAATATAAAGGGCTTTGCATTATACCCTAGATTTATATAAAAAATATTTTCGACCATATAAAAGTGAAGAAGAGACCCCTAAGAATGCATAATAACTTCAAATTTCTGAAAAATTAATGTAGACAAAAATACAACCATCTTAAATTTGACGTCTAAATGACCGTCATAATGACTTATTTTTTGGTCTATCGTGACGGTCATTTGACCATCAATTTTAACACAATTAAAGTTTCCTAGAACCTACGAGCTTAAATTTGATCTCTAAATGACGGTATATTTAATGAAGCTAAACTTGATCTGTATTTCCGAATGTGAAATTCCATAATTTCTTCTTCGTATAATATTAGGAGGTTATATTTTAACACATTATAATTTATAATGTAAAAATATATAAACTTTTTTATTTAAAAATGTATATAATTTATAGAATGTAAATAAAAAACAACATATAGTAGCCAATAACCCAAATTCAAACCCATTTCTAGGATTTCCTATCATGATTTACCCATGGCATGTGGAGTGGGGTATTTACATGTCACCTAGGGGGTACATCCCTAGCCTAAATTTTTTCAATGGGGTTTGGGTGGATTAGTTAAGACATATGGTTGTGTCTGGATCTACCAAGTTCAAATCTAGCTAGGTGCGATCCCTTCGGGGTGGTTATCGGTGGTGGCGGTTGTTACATCACCGGTGGTTACGAATAATGGTTATTCTCAGAGGTGGGAGAATTTACATCATCGGCATTGGCATTCAACGTAACTGGTGGCTCTAAAATGGAGGTGGCAAAAATTACATCATCGGTGTGGGCTCACTGGTCATGCGGTCCGGGTTGGTCTAATTGTAATATCTTATCTTAGGAAATTAGATGTAATGGGTGGGGTCCCAGGAAACCCTCCGGTTCATAGCTCCAGTCAAAAAGTGTTTATCTTAAAAAAAACAACATATAGTTCATAAAAATTATAAACTATAGTATATTGTTTTTATATAAAAAACACAACCATTATTAAAGGGGTTTAAAGGACATAGACCAGTTAAAATAATTTTACCAAGTGCAAGTAGATTTATGAGAGTATAGATTAACCTGCATATTTTACAAAGGGGATAAGTAATTTCACCCACCAATGAAATAAATTGAAATCCTTATTTTCATGAACCTTGTCTCCTCCTTCATTTACTCTTAATTTTACCTCGCACACATTTAAAACTATGAAAATATTGCAAAATATTTTATATAATTCCTAAAAGCTAAAAACTTTAAAACTTTTATGTGGCTATAACTACCAATATTTTATTAAATATTTAGCACACTTCACATGGGCCACTAATAAACTAGCCTTTATTTTTAATTCTCCTTTAATAATTTAGAGTTCCACATTTATACGTGAGATATTATCTCATTTTATTCTCCACTCTCACTCTTATATAAAATAAAACCTTTAAATAAGTTTATTTATATAGTTTTGATAAACTATAAGATATAAATGAATGGAGATGCCCTTACATGGATAATATAAATGGTTAGGGACACATGTTAGTTTTATTCAATAAGTATTAAAATTTAAAAAGTATTCCCTTCATGGTCAAGCAATAAATACAAGGCCCCTTACTAAAAAAAGTAAGTACTTAGGTTTTTTTTTTAAACATATATAAACCAAATCTAATAAAATTTATATTTTAAGTAGTTTAAACTAACCATATATATAAAATATGATTCAAACTTAGGTTTTTTTCTTTTTTTAAAAAACTATATATGCCTAGATTTATAAGTTAAGTTTAAATATGATTTAAACTTAGGCTTAGAATATGGTTTGTTGACTCTTCCCTCAATCCCATGTAATTTTAATATGGTTTAAGACTTTTAATATATAGTTTTTTTTTCAAAACTATATAAATTTTAATATGATGTTTATATAAATTATTATATAAACCTTATTCTATATTATATATATTTTTATTTAAAAATAATAATATAGTTTTCAAATTATATAGGATATAGATATAGATTAACTATAAACTATATTTTTTCAAATCGAATCCTTTTAGAGGGGACCAAAGAACATGGGTATGAATTTACCTTCCAAAATATTTAACCTGTAAACATTTAAAATTATAGAAAACATGAAAATTATTTCATATAGTAATAAATCCTTTCCTTTTCTATATGTGATTTTCACGTAGGTAAATATTTGAAGCCCATTTCACTTTGCACACATAAATATCCAAATAAACATTAATTCCATATAATTTACAAAATGTAAATGAAATTAAGAATCATATCATATTACATCTCCCCCCTCCCCCAAAAATAAAAAAAAAATTAGGGATTTAAAATTAAAAAACCCTAAAATTTTTACTAAGAGTTTAATTGCACAAATGTAATGCCAAAATAAATTGGGGAAAAAAGAAGGGGACCAGATACTTTTAAATACCCTTTCAGGTTGGTTGAAAAAATCCGTACAAATTAAATAAATAAAATACAAAACATTTGATCTTAATTTATTTAATTTACCTCACTCTGTTACCATGTTAGAATTTGAGGATTCTAATAAATACAGATTTAATCAACTTACATATTACATAATGTTACAATAAATATTTAAATAAAGATTACATCATAACATAAGTAAATAAAGAAATACTTACATGAAATAAATAACACAGGTGACACAATATTTATAGTGGAAAACCCCAATAGGGTAAAAATCACTTTGAAAATAACATTTTACTTCAGAGAACTTATTTTACATCTAGTAAGATCACCTCCTCCTTTGAAACCCTATTTACCAAGGGTAAAACTAAATCACTTGATTTCACACCTTTGATATATTTCCCATATATCAAATGAGGACCTAAAGTTATTTTTATATAAGGTGATCGGGTATGTATCCTAACCCACCTTTTCAACCTTAAATGGTTGACACATACACCTAGGTTTATAATATTTAATATTAGAAATATAATCATTTCATGATATTAAATATTTAACTTAAAGTATATACCTAGGTTAGCATATTTAATAATAGAAATATAAATATTTCATATTATTAAATATTAACCTATATATTAGTGATGGACCCATATACATTAGGGTTGGCAGGACCACTTAATCATTATGTTTTAATAGGTTCCTCTATCTATTTCTACTCCTACTACTACTTCTAGTGATGAAAGGGGAAAATAAGATAAGAATGCCAAGGACGAGGGAAAGAAGGATAACATGAAGTAAACTACACTCGAAAGGTGATAACACTAGAAAAGAGAGATGAACACTATCTGTTCTAAGAGCAAGAATGAAAGGAAATGTATGAAAGGAGGCTAGGCATGAGTAGCACAATGAAATAGGCATTCACGAGATTGTTTTCATGGAACACAACTAAATATAGAACCACAGGGGACCTAAAATAGCACAACCAACACACAACACAAAAGAAAAGGCAAGAAGAAGGAATGCAAACATGCTAGGATAGAGAATAGTCACAAAATGATGCTTCTATTACTTCTAGAAATGCACATAATTATATAATGATGAAGGAGGCCAATATCCACATGCAAGAGCCATACATAGAGGTCTAAAACTCAAAATACAAAAAATATGGTGTCCTTAGCAAAATGTGTAAGGATCCAGAGTGTCCAACATAACAAATGAGCCTTGCTCTTACATTTATAGATGAATCCATGGAGGAAGAAGGGAAAAGGAGGGAAAACCTGAATTTGAAACACAACCACCAACAAGAAGCATTAATGTCTATAAATCCACTTAGAAACCTATGAAATACACTTCCCCATGCCTATTTGATGTGTTGAAGATAAATGAGGGTGGATCATACCAAATTGGGTGGTTTGAGAAATTAGATCTGCTCATCAATGTTTAAGGAGATGTTTTCTCGTTTCTCATCTACCACATCCACCAGAATTTGAATTTTGAATTTTTAGCATCAGTAGCTGATGTCAAAGCACCACTCGAAAGTCTAGGTACACGTCGATCCGAGCTCTGCAGAGAAGATATGGCTGTCAAAGATTTCGAGTCATTGGTGTATGTAAAACATGTGGCACGTGCTGATTGGTTGAGATGGTGGCCAAATGTATAACTATTTATCGTTTTTACCACATGTCACTTACTGATTTTTTACAAGGATTCGACACCCTGTTGGTATGCTTGAATGGTTGTGTGTACACACTTAAGTGTGTCAAAAGATGATTTCGCATAGAAGGGTATGAGGGAAGGGCACGCGAAAGAATTAGAGGAAGGCGTGGAGGGGCACGATGCACATGGGGAGATGAAGTAAACTAGGTGAGTAGAGAATGTATGGTTAAGGCATAACTATTACAAAGTAATGGGTGTGGCACATGAAGGGACAAGGAATTAGTAGTAAGTGTGAGGCACGCGAAGGGCCAAGGACTTAGTAGTAAGTGCAAGGTGCGTGGGATGAGAAGAAAATGACTAGGAAGAAGGTGAACGTGCGGAAGGTGGGTGCGAGAGGAAGTGAAAGGAGGAAAGGAAAGGGGAGCATAGGTTAACTGTGACTAAGGGAATGTGCCAAATGATTTTGAGCATGCACAATTATTCAATAAATAACTTAGGGCCAGAATGTGTATACAAGTTATCTAAATCACTAGGAGA
Source organism: Taxus wallichiana var. yunnanensis (assembly GCA_018340775.1). Classification (NCBI taxonomy): domain Eukaryota; kingdom Viridiplantae; phylum Streptophyta; class Pinopsida; order Cupressales; family Taxaceae; genus Taxus; species Taxus wallichiana. Next base: position 612,528,328 of record CM031235.1, on the reverse strand, counting down.
TCTATTTGGATAACAATACCCTAACATTTACTATTTAAAAATTCTCATTTTTTATTTTTTTACCATTTACCATTTACCATATTTAATTGACATACAATCGATTGTTGCTAAAATTGTAAGGACTTTGGACAATACGTGTGCTTCTCAAATTCAATCGTCTTCACCAACTCACTCAGTTTAGTCACATGTAATTGTCTCTTCTCAATAACCTACTCAACAATCCCAACCACACATAGCTCAAACATAACCAATTACTACTCCAACATGGCCACCTCAAGCACCATGACACGTTACCCCTCAACAACAAGGTATGATTTTATTGCTTTAGTACAAGTTTTCAATAGTTTAACAGTTTTTCATATGATTTTTCTTGCACTTTTCAGCACATTGCAGTCCTTCACATTCTATACAAATAGCGGCACCACCCCTCCTCCACCAATACAATTCAAAATGCCAACCAGAGGTTTAGGAAAAATAACATTGGTAAACACATGCAATTCCTTCATTTTGAGTGGGACACCAAATATTGCCTCCTCATTTGGAATTACAACCCTCTCTCTCGGTGGCTTTCCTAGTGCAACAGGCGTATCAATTTTAAATAATATAAATTTAGATAAAGATTACTTGGGCATTGATAGCAATGACCCATCGGATTTTTCAATACACGTGAGATGATTCAAGGCCGCATATAATTCTATTTCAACATAATTTATTCAAATTTCATTACATTTCACTTTAGATTTATTTATTTGAATATTGATTTATTTTATCACAAATAGGATTAGGTCACCCAAAGTTAGAAACATATAACAGTCGATAATCAACCTTAAATCCCCCATACCTCTCTAGTGACATCATATTCTTCAGATATAGATGGTGAATGGTTTCTTCCATTTCCTTTAGAGAACTTAATTGGTTAGTATTTTCAATCCCATGTCATAGAGTTTATTATACCTCATATCAGTCAGCTCATAGAATGGGAGAGAAGGGAAAAAGTACTAATCAATGAGATAATAAGTCATTTTGAAAATTATTGGAAAATAGAAATTTTATATGTTGTAGTCCAGAATCAACATGTGAAGATGGATTCCTTACTTATCCAAGTAAAAAGTGGGACTGTCACATATAACAACAATCATAAAGATGATATTTTAGATAAATCATTAAAAAATTAGAAAATATTAGTGTTAAAACCCGACATATTTTAACAAATGGTCTAAGGACAAGGATTTAGTAGAAATTGCAAATGCTAAGAGAGATAGAGCGGTCATAAGTATTATCACTTTGAAACAATATTTTTTGTTAATTTTAAATTTTCTTATTTTAATAATATGTTTAATTGAGATCACTTTTTTTGTGCATTTGAAATATGAAAATTTGAAGAGTCAAGCAAAGGTGTTCTAAGTTCACTTGGAAACCGAAGAAAAATTTATCCACAATAAAGAATTTAAAGAAAATATTTTTTTAGTTAACAAACAAAAAATACACTAAAGCGGATAATTAAAGATTATGTCTTCAACCTTGAAATTTTATTCAAAACCAAGGTAACTACAGATCCCAATTTGCTATCCCATGGAGATGTGATAAAGGAAGAACAAAGGATCGTAAAGAATCTAGATAGTGTTGTGGAAGATCTGATTAGTTTTGGGATTATTCAATCCATTGGGGAAAGGGGTATAGGAGGAGAAGCCATTGGGGAAAGGAGTAAAACTATAGGATTGGAAGCCATTGGGGAAAGGGGTACAAAAAATTAAGGGTTGAAAAATTTCATGATTGAGGGTTGAAACTTGAAAAATTGAAACTTTAAATTTGAAAGTTTGAAATACTTTATAATCTATATTTGAAAATTTGAAACTTGAGTGTGATGGTCATGGCGTTTGAAAATTTGAAATAATTTATTATCTGGATTTGAAATTTGAAACTTGAATGTGATGGTATTTGAAAATTTGAAATACTTTATAATCTGGAATTTTATATCTTCTTATATATTATATATAGAATTTCTAGATTGTATATGGTGTTTATGTTTCATTTGAATGTGATGGCATTATGATAATGGTTAATTATTTGTTTTAAGAAAATATAGAATGTGGTATGACAAAGGCATCTTAATACTAATAGAGTTAAATCTTCTTCTCTCTACTTGTAAAATTCAAACTCTGTATCAGGTTTCTTAAAATTTAAACCTTCTCGAATCTTCTCTACTTGTAATGATGATTGCATTATATGTGGATGATGACATTAGAATATAATCATAGATATGGATTATCATGAATTATATGTGGACGTAGATTTATCTTCAAACACGATCATGGAATCTAGATGATGATAATGGATAATTGTTTTAAGAAAATTTGGAATGTGGTACAACAGAGACATTTAAACCTTCTCAAAATATTCTTCTCTCTACTTGTAATGATATGATGACATTAGAATGGATATAGATGATGATGAATGATGATAATGGATAATTTTTTAAGAAAAATGAATGTGTTAGGACAAAGATGTTTCTACACATTTAAAATAGATATGGATGATGATGAATTGTGTGGACTTACATTTAGCTTCAAGCATGATCATGGATGATGATAATGGATAAATAATTGTTTTAAGAATAATTGGAGTGTGTCAGGAGTCTAGGACAGAGACATATTCTCTATATTTGTAAAATTCAAACTCTATATCAGGTTTCTCAAAATCTTCTTCTCTCTACTTGTAATGAAATTTGTATCAAGTTTCTTTGCATTTAAACCTTCTCCTTGTCTCAAAATATTCTTCTCTCTACTTGTAATGAATCAATGATATGATGACATTAGATGTGGATGATGAAATTAAAATAGATATGGATTATGATGAATTGAGTGGACATAAATTTAGCTTCAAGCACGATCATGGATGATGATAATGGATAATTTTTTAAGAAAATTTGGAATGTCTTAGGATAGAGACATCTTAATACAGTAAAATCTTCTTCTCTCTACTTGTAAAATTAGAACTCTGTATGAGGTTTCTTTGCATTTAAACCTTCTCAAAATCTTCTTCTCTCTACTTGTAATGAATCAATGATATGATGACATTAGATGTGGATGATGACATTAAAATAGATATGGATGATGATGAATTGTATGTGGACGTAGATTTATCTTCAAGCATGATCATGGATGATGAATTGTATAATGGATAATTGTTTTAAGAAAATTTGGAATGTGTTATGACAGAAACATCTTAATATGGAAAAATATTCCTCTCTCTACTTGTAAAATTTGAATGTGTGATTTTATCCCACAAATTTTAAACACTTTATCAAAGCATTTTACAAATACAAAAATAAATTAAACATAATTGTAAAAACTCAAGCAATGTCATATGATAGGGTTTAAGTTACCTCTTGTCTTTTAGATGGTTGTGACAAAGCATATGGAAGGAAAATGAGAAATCATCCTTTGTAGCATGCTAGAAGATATTTGATTCAAGAAAACTCAACATGAGAAATGGATTAGTATATAGATGGGTGAGTTTCCTGACATTGTCAGTCCCGAGAAGTGAGAGCTTCCTCGGATGGATGTCAACCCATATTTTTAAAAAATGAAATAATGATTGATCGATTAAGGAAGAAACAAAAGATTAAAGAAAAATTCAAATGATAACATGTACATGTCTAGACAGTAGAAGTATGGAAGTCTGGAAGAGTATAACAGTGGAAGAATATGCAGATCTGAAATCTGAAGGTCTTGTAAATTAGTATTTGACAAAATGCATGTATCAAATAGATTTTAAAACATAATTTTGTATTTGAAAAATCCAAAATAGTAATTATATAAAACATATTTTTATAAATAATTGTATTTAAATAAATGTAAATATATATACATGTAACATCTTTAATGATAACAAGAGCTGAAACAAAATTTGATAAAAATCCCCGTAAAGATTTGCATCTCAGTAGAGTTAATATGAAATTGAATAAATAACCATAGTTAAAATGTAAGGTGACAAACAATAAAATTAAGGTAAAGGAGATACCTATTTAAAGATGAAATAATCCATTATCAATAGCTTCTTCAAATTCTATGTTCTCTTCTGTAGAGTGTGACGACGCACCAATTCCAGTCTTATCGTTGGGAATAATTTTACTTGTAGTTATATTATTTACACCTCTTCTTTCATAAAGAGAATTCCAATGCACAATTTCTCTTGTTGAAAGGAAAGGTTTCCATGGAGTAGCGAGAAACATAACACCTCATGTAACTTTCTAGATTTTTATCCAACCTATTTCTTAGTTTTGATTTTATAAATGATAAATCACTAAAACCCTTTTGTCCTCCATAGACCCCAAAATCATTGTTTGACATAACTCATATAATATGAAATATTCACTAATGTCTTCTTGTAAGAAAATACTTTGATAGATTCCTCGCTAGAGCCTTGTAATAACACCACTCTCAGAAGGTTCATCTAAATTTTTATATTGGTTCCTCATTGTTGTTGCAAAATTTGTTGATTGAGACTTTAATAAATTAAATTCAAGTATACATTTGATTTCCATACCCTTGACCTTTGAAGTCTTTGTGAAATGTTCCATTATTGTACCCATGGATTTATGGAAATGCTTTCTTACAAAGTCTACATGAACACCTTCAGTATTCCAAAAATTAGGATTCATCACACCCATTGCTTCAAGAATTTTATCTTTGGAGAAACGTTCTCTAATTTATGATGATAAGGATTTTGAATTTTTTTAAAGATTTATTATTATTTCAACTATAACTTACTCAAAGAGATTACATGTCATAGGAACATCTTCTCATTATGATCTTGTAATATCTTGATGTTTTTGCAAAATGTGTAGTGGTATGTCCCTCCCATTAACATTGATGCAGAGGTGATCATGGATATTAAATCTCAAATAGTTACAAGGATTTTAAAGATCTAATAAAGCATTTCAATTCTTGAAAATAGGTGTATAAAACTATCTTGGAACAATACAAGAAATCAAGACTTTGACATACCATTTTTCTCATCCATATAAAATCCAAAATATAGATTAATCTCCCTTGTGCATACTTCATCAATGTATTGATCTCATGTAACATTGAAGAATACAAACCAATGTAAGAAATGTCTCCAAATCGCTTAAACAAAACAAAAATTCCCCGCCCTTTCAACTTCATGATGATATTTGTGCATGAAACCAACCAATGAAGGATATTCCTCATGAAATATGCATGCAGGTTCATACAAAGAAATCCATCTCATCTCAACATCCTTTAGAAGTTTTTTTACCATCTATAATTCCAATTGTGAATTTTTGGAACTCAAGAAATCACTTTGGGCTACTTGTCATATAGGCATGAAGTTCTTTTATAAGGTCTTCTACTTTAGCAACATTTTTGTAGTTACTTACCATGTTATACGCTAAATTCATTCTATGAGCCATACAATGAATTTCTAGCATATAAGGGGTCACTATTGTTTGTAATCTAACACACATCCCTATTCGATGACCTTGCATGAATGATGCACCATTTACTCTGACGCATACCAACTTCATAGAAATTTCATAATCAATCATTCTAATAATATCTTTCAAATGAGAAACAACTATTTTATGTAGGTTTTTGGCATTAGATTTTTCAACCATTTTCATAACACCCAACAGATGAGGTGTCCTTATATGATTTTATAAAGTATAGATGTGGATACATACCCATGTAGTGTTGTTGATTGTTGTCACTTCATCAATTAAAAGAGGATAAACTTATTTTTATCTACATTCTCTTTCAAATATTCCTTCTCTATCATCGAAAAGCATTTTGCCATTTCCCATGCACTACTATAGACCAATGAGATTGAGGTACATTGGGCATTCTATTATATTTATACAAAACTTTGAAATCGAGGAAATCTGAAATTGGTCTTATTTTCTTTAGTATGTGAAATAAAGTAGAGAACTTGTATGAGTTTTGCATATAAATTTGTTTGACTCATCTTACCAATTTATGATGTGACCGTTCCTCCCTTTTCCATGAGATGTATGAATTTTTTTGTTCTGCTTCATACTTTACTACGTATTTAACATGCATGCATTATTTTTTAGTTTTCCTGTGTGTTTTGCTTTTCTTGCCATCCTCCCTCATTACAGTTAAATATTTTTTCCATGGTGTTTTTATATAGTGTCCAAACAATTGCATTTTTTGCTTCTTTCCCAATTTCCACGTACATATTGTACATGTGCATTTAGATGGGATCTCTTCTAAATTAGATGGTTGTATAGGTTCGATAAACGTAAATTTGGAAGCCCAATCAAACTTGTAAGTCCTCCCAATTATCCACATATTCTTGTTCATTTTCAATGTTTTAATTTTTTGAAGTAGAATTTTGAACAATATCAAAATCACCTGGTTTCCTCTTTCATGAACCATAATTTGAATTTGATTTTTGTGTTCCATTTTGCTTGAGTATTTTATGTGTGATATCTTGATGCACTCCTGGTTGCACCCCAACAGGAAGAATATCTTTAGGATCTGCATCTCAATAGGTATATCTTCAAGATATGACATGGTATCATCATAGGTGTCATTTGGTTGATACTATGTAGAATGCATGTCCACCTCAATATTACCTTCCACACAGTCAGTACTCTGATTCTTTCTACGGTGGCAGCTATATGGGTGCTAGTGGTTGTGGTATTTGTAGCAGCAAAGTTTCCAAAATACTTGAATAGGGACTTCTGATATTTCTTAGTTACTTTTTGGGTCTTCCCATTTTGAGCACTAACACCTTCCATTATTCTAAACTGAGTCATGTGTCAAAAAAATAACTAAGTCACGCGTCGAGAAAAAAATTGAGTCATGTGTCGTCAAAAACACTAAGTCACATGTCAGAGAGAATTGAGTTGTGCATCAGCAAACATAATAAGTCACGTGTTAGAGAAAATTGAGTCACGTGTAGCAAAAAACTAAGTCGTGTGTCAAAAAATAAACCCTATTATCTTTCGGTAAATTTAATGAGTCACACATTAACAAATATCCTTAACATGCATCAAAAACAAACCCTTTGTCATGTGTCAACAAGATCTCCTTGTCGCCCATCCATAGAAAACCTTTTTCACATGTCAGCAAATAGTTATAGTCACATGCCAACAAATAACGTTTGTCGCCCAACTGTAAACTACTAAGTAATCAAATGATAAATCTGTAATGTGCTCTAGTGCTTAGAGTATGCAAGTTCACAACTTCATAGTATTAGTAAGGTACTGGTGGTAGTATACTACCTGATGAATCACCTAGGTTTTTACAAAAGATATTTTTTCAAATGTAGGTGAAGCCAACCCCAAAAAAATATACACTGTAAATTTTAGGTGAATAGGACACTGAACGGCTTTGAAAAAATCACCTTTTCAAATTTTCCTAAAATTATCCATGCATATCTCACAAGAGGGCTTAATTTCATGAAAGGGCCTCTTCTTATAGGAAAAATTTGGAATTGATTAATATTTTGGAAGGCTAAGGAAATTATCAAGGAGCTTATGGAAATGGTATATCACAAAGCTTAGCAGAGATGTTGATTTTTTTATAACACTTAGGAATACAAGTAAATCAAGTTTTGGATGAAAAGGATACTAGATCGTATCTCTACCTTTAGAAGAGGATTTTTAGTCATAAAGTGACAATGTAATTGTTATCCAAAATTACCCCTGGGTTATTTTGGCTCTAATAAGATTAAAAATGGACGTAGTCATTTTTAACAAGCCTGGGATGTCTAAATGGATGTCAAAATTCCCTTCCCAAAAGCACTGGCCATTGGATTTCAAAAATTCTATGGAGACTTAGTTAATTCATTGGTGGGTCACTTTAAAAATCTGATTGACGTTCATTTGGCCATCAACTTCAAGTGTAACACAATAGAACACGCGGTGGGGAAAAGGAAAATGAAAAGATATGTGGTAGAAGATTTATGACTAGCCAGGGACACATGTCATCATTCTATAAAATTTTGAGTAGATGGGATCCTCTGGACATAAATTCCATGGAATAAACCTAAGTTCATATTTTTATTAGCTTCGGGCAAAGGAAACGAGGTCAACAAGAGCTACATGGAAAATTTTTTGAATTAAAATTTTTCTAAGTTCCCCCAAAGTTAAAAGTTGTGACGTGAAGGAAAATATAAAAAGTATGAAAATAGAGATACATGGAACCTTTTCAATGGCTCACCTTTCATAGTCTAAAAAATACGATGAAAATAAAATTATAACATCACGAAAGGCATAGGGCTTCCCATTGGCCAATTTTCACAATGGGAAAAAATATAAAAGAAAGACTAAAATTACAAAGTGCATGGATCTTTCTCATTGGATCACACTTTAAAATTTTCAGATAAGACTATCAAAGAGTCTAATAACCTGAGGGGGTGTGGAATGATTTCATTGGATGGTGCTTTATGATTATCAGAGGAGATAATTAAAAGGAATGACATTGCAAGTGTGTGGAGCCTTATTATTGTTTCACACTTTGCAATAGTTAGTCAAGAAGCTTTGAAAAGGTAAATTACAAGAAATGCGGGGCCTTCCCATTAGATCAAATTTCTTAGGGAGAAATCTAAGGAAAAGGAGAGTCTGATACCATGAAGAAACATGACATGGTTTTATTGGCTCATTTTTTTAAAAAAGGGAGACCTTCGTGAAGCCAAAGGAAATAGAGGAAAAGTAAAAGGAAGCAAAAGCACAATCCCTGAACTAGTGGAAAGTGGAAACATGGAAAAGGGGAAAATAGTGGACACATTGGAAGAGCCCGATCCATGAGATAATCAAATGCTACCAGGTGTCAAATTTTTGTGCATCCCAACATGTAAAAATTCAAGTGTCCATATCTTTTAACTCCGAGCTCCAAATTAGAAAAACTTTATATCGTTGGAAATCTCTCCTCGAACCATTCAACTTGACATCAAAAAATATGATTTTGGTGGAATTTAATGTATTAAAATGGAAAACACAAATTATTAGAGAGAAAAGAGTAGTCCCGAGAATGAAAATGATCAAATCAGACGGCTTAACTACAGAATTGATGAAGTATTGGGCTCTTCCTTCTTCTACAAGAAAAGAGACTTAGGAAATGTACTTGACATGCCTTGTTGCGGGAAAAAATATTTTCATTAATGACAAGATCAAATATGATATTTTCCCCTCTTCTCTTTCTTCCTTAATCTATATAATGTAAAATACTTCATTTTGTAAAGGATGGCTCTTTGTTGTAATGACACTATGCCCAAATGGTGGCCAAATTCCCACAAGTTTCATACCTCTATTTGGTCTCTGTAATGTATTTCTTTCCTTCTACCATGACTGTAATGGAATTGTGCATACTTTAAGCAATATAAAATCTATTTTGTGGCACATTTTTCTGCCCTAGCTTGTTTTATTTTCATTCTTTCCTCTCTATTCTATTTTGGCATGTTGTGTGTATTTCTACTTATAAGTTCATTTTTCTGTGTTTTCAATATGTGGGAAGTATTAATCTACATGGTTATTGTTTGTGGCACTCATGTTTACCCTCTCTCCCATGTTTTCTCTCTTTCCTTCCCCTTATGGAGATAAATCACCCATTTTTTGGTGTTATCTCCACCATTTATCTTAGGATTTCATTTCCATACATCTTTCTAACCCTTCTCTCTCTCCTAGTCCCTTGGAATTCTTAGTTTAGGATTAGTTAGCTACATTTCCTTCCTTAGGAGTAGTTTTAACATTAGATTAGGTAGAGGAAGCTGAAATTATCTGAGGTCCATCTCAAGTAGTAATTCCCATAGCTTGAGAGATGGTCCTATGTTAGAAAAAAGTAGGGAACTATGTAAGAAAGATCTTAGGGTGATACTTTTTTGACATAACAATTTTGGCATTCCTCGTGGGAAAAGTATTAAAAGACATATATTTCATAGGTGTGTATCCTAGTCTAAATCTTCATTTCACTAAGTTTGATGTGATCTTGGTGATATATTAGCCTTTGAGGAAATCTCAAGCATATCTGGTGAATCCATTTATCTAAACAAACCCATTGTCTCATCAAGAGATCTTTCCCTTTCCTTTGATTATTTTCCCTTTCTTTCCATTCTTTCCATTTTCCTTCCATTCATGAAGTTGTGTAATCATGAATTCATTTCCTTCATGGAATTATTATTTTCACCAAAAAAACTAGTTCCCTCCATCCCACATTGTCAAAATTCTCCTCCAAACAATTTTATGAGTCCCATCATAAATAACCTACATATAACCCAACCCCAACTAACCCATATGGTTATTATTCTAACAAAAATGTTTGTCAAGAACAAATTTATGCAGGTGATGGGGGTATGTCTATGGAAGATGTTGATTTCAATAGGAAGATTCAAAAAATGGAGCTAAACATGGTGCAAATGAGGGGAAAATGTGCAATGAAGGAATCCAAAATTGGTTTTGGGGTCCCTTGTCCATGAGTTGGCCCTATGCTAAAATGGTTTAGTCCTCAACATAATCTAGAATTTATGATCAAGATGATGCCCCAAATTGCAAAGTGGGCTGAGTTATTAGAGGCTCATGAATCTAGTGTTAGACAACCCTGTCAATGGGGAAATCCTACACTACCATCTTATATCCCTCTTATTCCTCCTCCCCAACCTACACCATCTCATCCTAAGTTTCATATCCCTAGATCTTTATGCTTGCTTCCCCATTGAGAATTCCCCTTCTCCATCTTCTTCCCTCCCATCCCACCTTCAATACTTTCCCTTTTCTCTTCCATTTCCCTACTCTAAAATAATAAATCAAACCTTCCCTTCCACCTCAACAAGTGAAAAATCATGTTATAACCCAACACACCCTCATCTTGCATTCCCAAACCCATTTTAGGAAGAAAAAAAAAGAAAATCAGTCAAGGAGGACAACAAGTTGAAGAACCCAACAGAGAAGAACTTGGAATTTTTTTGAAGGAATGGGCTACAAAAGTTGAGTCTAATCAGATGCCACAAATGGTTAAGCCTTCAACAGAGGTTGGAGTTAAATAACACAAGGTGGAGGCTGATTTTTAAAAGAACAAGAACAAGAAGAATATGACCAATAATCTCTTTACTCTTAATGTAATGTGCATGTTGGAACCATATTCACAGAGGTTGTTGATTCATCCCATCTTACAAAATCAGAAGAAGAGCCGAAAGAAGAGGAAGAAAATCTTCCAAATGAGTAGGAAGTTTCTTAAGACTGTAGTGATCCATTAAGCATATCTCTAGATGTTACAATTATTCATGAGGAGATTCATGCTAGGAAGGAGGAAAAATCATATTTAGAAGCCTTGCATGTAGAAGAGATCATATGAAGCTTCATGCTTTCTTTTGATGGTGAAATTTCAAATTCTTCTTCCACTTCATCCTTATAGGAGTCTAATTTTGTGGATGAGTTTGATCTCTCAAGATTTATGCTTGAGAGTAGGAGAAAGATGATGACACCATTTCTCAATCAGTCATCATGGAGAAGGAATTTTTAAGGAAACATAGTTGTTTGTAGAGGAAAATCAGAGTGCAATCTAGCCTACAAAAAATATCCTTCAGGAGGAAAGTCTATAGGATAATCCCATTCATGGGATTGAGCTTCAAATAAGTGGGGAAATTTCAAGGATCAACCTATGCCCAATCATATACTTGGCTAGTCTAGAGCCAAAGAAGGATTTGTAACCATTCATGCTCATTTCAGAGCATCATGATGATCTTCAATACATCAAAGGTAAAAAACATGCCTCCCAAATCAAAATGCAAAAATAAATGAATGAGGTATTTGTTTTATTTTTGTTGATAGTTTTAGGAGAAGGGTGAAAAACTGACTTCAAGTCACTTTTTCACTCTTACTTAAGGCCATAATCATTGCCAAATTAATTACATGGCCATACTTTGTAAATAAGGGAAGATTTTTCTCCCTGTCTATATTAGGCTTTGTTTAACTTATCTTTGTTTTGGTTAGAGTAGAGTAGGTAAGTTTTCTTTTAGTATAAGAAGTGCATTATGCAAACTCTGCATGTTTCCACTTGAACATATATGATTTTCATGTTTGTATATAGTTTTTGTGGTCTTGTTTCTTTTGCATAGTCTAGTTTAGTTCATAGCACAATTCATGGCCAAAATCAGATATGGGGTAGTTATTAGAGTGTATTCTTCATTCCCCAAGATCAATTTTAGTTTAGGGCTTCTCATACCTCTTCTTTGGTGAGAAATTTAGTTTTGGGATAGTTTTCAAAGTTTTAATTCAAAACTACCAAGAAACCAACTTCAAGAGAAGACCACGACAACCGCAGTTTGACTCGAGCAAGTTTAATGGTGGAATCAGATACTTAGATTAGTTTCAAAGCTCCATACATCATGCTAATTCCATTCGAGCTTCATACGGCTCAAGGGTAAGAAAATTTCAAGTTCAAATAAATTTTTAAATTTTGGGCTTGACTCCATGCCTAATGGATTGCAAAATGCCATTGATCTAATATAGTAGGAAGATTACCCCACAAGGTCGCCAAATGTTATCTAAAATTACTCCCCAATTTATTTTGGCTCTAACAAGCTTAAAAATGGACTTAGACATTTTTAACAAGCCTGGGATGTCTAAACCGTCATCAAAATTACCTTCCCAAAAGAACTATCCTTTGGATTTAAAAAAACCCATGGGAGACTTAGCTAATTAATTAGCAGGTCACTTTAAAAAATGATGATGTTCATTTGGCCATCAACTTCAAGCACAACATGAAAGACACATGATAAAGAAAAGGAAAAGATAGGTGGTAGAAGATAGATGGATAGATAGGGGACATGTTTCATCATTGTGGAAAAATTCAAGTAGATGGGCTCCTGCGGATGTAAAAAGTCCATAAATTAAACCTAATTTCATATTTTTTCAAGTTTGGGAAAAGGTAGTGAGGTCAGCAAGGGCTATGTGGCAATTGTTTTGAAGCAAAAATTTTCTAAGCCCCCCAAAGTTAAAAGTTGCAATGTGAAGGAAAATTTGAAAAGTTTAAAAACAGAGCTACATGGAACCTTTTCATTGGCTCACCTTTCATAGTCACTAAAATTTTTATGAAAAGAAAAGTCTAACATCGCGAAAGGCATGGGGCTTCCCCATTGGATAATGTTTAACAACGGAAAAAATGATAAAAGAAAGATTGAAATTGTGAAGTGCATTAAGCTTTCTCATTGTCTCACACTTCATAATTTTCAAATAAGACTATCAAAGAGTCGAAACTTGAGGGGGCATGGAATTATCTCATTGGGCCGGTGCTTTGCAGCTTTAAAGGAGATAATCAAAAGGATTGAAATTACAAAGTGTGTGGATCCTTCTTATTGGCTCACACTTTGCAATGGTCAGTCAATGGGATTTGAAAAGGTAAATTGAAAAGAAGCATGGGGCCTTCTCATTGGATCACATTTCTTAGGGAGAATTAAAAGGCAAAGGAAATTAGTCTGACACTATGAAGAAATGTCACATGGTTCTATTGGACCATTTTTTTAAAGAAGGAAAACCTTCATAAAGACAAATGAAATAGATGAAAAGTAAAGGGAAGTGAAATCCCGATCCCTAAACCAGTGGAAAGTGGACATATGGTAAAAGTAAAAAAATGCACACGTTGGAAGATCCCAATCCCCGAGCTAATCAAAGGATGCTACATGTCAAATTTTAGTGCATCCCAACATATAAAATTTTAAGTGGCCATATCTTTCGAATTTGAGCTCCAAATCAAAAAAATTTATATCATTGGAAAGATATCTTAGAAACCCTTCAACTTGGCATAAAAAAAAGGATTTTGTGACATTTAATGGGTCAAAATGAAAAACATGGATTCTTAGAGATAAAAGAGAAGTCCTAAGAATGAAAATGATCAAATCGATGACTTAACCACTAGAATTGATGAAGTATGGGGATTTTCCTTCTTCTACAAGAAAAAAGACTTGGGGAACACACTTGACATGCCGTGTTGCAGGAAAAAATAGATCTTCATTAATGAAAAGATCAAATTTAATATTTTCCCCTCTTTTCTCCCTTCCTTAATCTATAGAATGTAAAATCTTTCATTTTGTAAATGATGGCTCTTTGTTGTATGTCACTATACCCAAATGGTGGCTGACTTCCCACAAGTTTCAGACCTCTAATTTTTTCTCTCCAATTTATTTATCACCTTCTACCATGATTTTAATTGGAATTATAATAACTAAAGCAATATAGGATTTGTTTTTGGCACATTTGTCTTCCCTAGCTCAGGTTTTTTACATTCTTTCCTCTTTATTCCATTTTAGCATGTTGTGTGTATTTCCTACTTATAGGCTCCATTTTTCTTGTTTTCAATGTGTGGGAAAGATTAGTCTACATGGTTATTGTCTATGGAACTCATGTCTTCCCTCTCTACCATGTTTTCTCTCTTTCCTTCCCCTTGTGAGAGAAATCACTCTATTTCTCGTGCTATCACTACCCTTTAGCTTAGGATTCCATTTCCTTACATCTTTCTAACCATTCTCTCCCTCCATGGTCCCTTGTAATTTTTATTTTATGATTAGTTAGCTACATTTCCTTCCTTAGGAGTAGTTTTAGCATTAGATTAGGTAAAGGAATGTGGCTTTCTTTGAGGTCTATATCAAATAGAAAGTCCCACAACTTGAGATATGGTCACATGTTAGAAAAAAGTATGGACTTGTAACAATAAGATCCTAGGGTGCTAAATTTTAGACATAATAGTACTTAGCTACAAAAACATCCTTTTTTATATGTATACCAAAAATTTATATGATTTTAAAGGGCAAGGGCCCCTACGAAAGAATCCCCATTTTGTACGTAGTATATACATATTTTCTTTTTCACTTTTTTTTTCAATTTAGCTATTATATATCCTAAATGAACATACCTCTAGATGGTAGAGTAATTTCCTTTCCAAAAAGATCAATCTTGTATGATTTGGCTACCCATAATGAGAGTTAAAGGTTAAAATTCTCCATTGCTCATTCCGTGGCTTTTCCTTACATTTCTCTCTTCCTCGCAGAGTCTTTTGAAATATTTGAATGTTCTAGATGACCTATTTCTTGTTTGGAAGATTATTGAGTACCTCTGTGACTTTGAAATCCATGGAACACTAAGCTCTAAAAAACCCATAGAACATTGAATCACTATACCGCAGATTTTTTATATAACCGCACACTCAATCCATCGTAAAACATCACCCCAAAATATAAAATCCTTCACCAGTCAATTTTTTTCCTAAATAATTATCAGCTTACTTCCTTTTTTTGGATTTTTCCTTAGTTTATTTTCAAATCTCTCACAGGATTTGAAAACTTTTAGTACCCTGACTTTATTTAGCTTATGATATTGACATGATGTTGTGATGGACAACAATATAAAAATCCCACCTAAATCTTGAGATGATTCTAGTTATTCCATGGAATGGGGAAACACATGGAACACTAAGTTTTACACTCTGCGGATGACTAACCTAGTGTATCATAGCCTTCTTAGAGCATAATGACCAAGCCCATTTTACAAGTTCTCTCAAAATTATGGGAGGAGGTAATTTTATGAAAACATAACTCTCTGGTGTTACCGAGTTCATGTGAAGAGGAGTCTCAAAATGCTAGTTCTCTCCAATTGTAGATACTGGTTAAGAATGGGTACCAACATCGGATCTTGCTCAGGATGGGCACCCCCAGTAGGTGCCATAAAAACTAAAAACAAAATTTCACAAAACATAGACTAGGTGCCTAGTCCATTGGGTAAGGAGTCATGGGTAAAAACACACATGGCCTTTTAAATGGATATATAACATGTCACATGTATAATGAAAAAAAAATTTTTTTTGTCACTATAGACTATAGAATAAAAAATAGATAAAAAGAATAATAATAAAATTGTACACTTTACAAAAACACACCAATATTTAATTTAATCTAAGAAGTGTTTGAGATGCCTATCATTGAAAGGAAATTATAAAAGTGTCCCTCAAGTCTCTAAGTAAGGTGTTCTCTTGAATCCTAATGTCGATGGAGTAACGTCCCATCTACAGGGGACCTCAAATTTTCCATGTTTTCCCTTGTCTTCATGCCTTCTATCCCATAACAGAACCATGTCTCCAACATGAAAATTTCTTGGAGTAACCTTTTTATCAAATATTTTCTTCACCTTATACATAAACTTAACATGCCTTTGATGGGAAATATTTTAATGTTTTGGAATCCCTATTGCTTGTTTTTTGCATTATTTAGTACCTCGCAGCTTTTGAAATCCATGGAACACTAACCTCTAAAACACCCACAAAACATTGAATTAGTGTACCATGTATTTTTTATATAGTCACACTCTTAATATTTCCCAAAAATTCACCCCATGATATCAGATCCTTCACCATTTGACCAATTTTTCCTAAAGCATTATCCACTTCCTTTATTTCATGGATTCTATTCTTAGCTGATTTTCAAATCTCTCATGGTATTTGAAAACTTGTGGTACCCTGAATTACTTTAGCTTATGAGATTAACTTGATTCCATGAAGACCAACCATATTAGAATATTGCCTAGATCCCAATCTTATTCCAATTAATTTTTGGATTGGGGAAACCCACAGAACACTAAGTTCTACACTCTGCGGATGACTAGCTTAGTGTAGCATAACCTTCTTAGAGAATAATGGCCAAGCCCATTTTACAAGTTATCTCAAATTATGGGAGGGTCTAGTTTTTAGATAACATAAATCTATGGTGTTACTAAATCCATGTGAAGTGGAGTCTCAAAATACAAGTTCACTCTAATTATACATATTGGTTCATAATGAGTACCAATATACCCCCCGCACATGACTCTTCATGTCCCATAACTTTTGACTTTTCACTTACCATTATAAGAGATAAAATAAGTACTTATCTTATAATTTGAGAGATTAATTTTACATTTTACAAATATTTTATCGTCACTTAAGTAAATAGGACAAATTTCATGATTACATACAATGTGGAATTGGAAAGGGGGGGGGAAGAGGGGAAAGAATAAAGAGAGGAGAAAAAATATGTTTCCAAGAATAGATGAAGGTGCCTCTAACCTTGATGGAGATTAGATTTTATGAAGAAGAAGATGGAATCTTGATCTATGATGACCCTCCTCTATGATGCTTTGCCGATAAATATTGATCTTTTGAAATTTTTCCCATTTGAGACCTCCATGAATGATGCACCTTTATAATGCATTTGTATTCATTAAAAATAAAGGTGATGAAGATTTGATTAGTGAAGATGATGAAATATGATTTCATTCAATTGAAAAATCCTTCTGAACTTAAAAAAACTTGCATACCTCTAAAATACCAAGTTCTTAATATAACTTGAGACCATTACTTGCACAATTCAACATGATGATCTTGACCCTTGGGAAATGGAGAAACTAATGAGATGAGGTGAATAAAATTCCAAATATGTGATAAATGAAGGTGGGATATTGAATGGAATATGCTTCTATCCTTTGATCAACCCATCTAATGAAGTGAGAATCACACTAACACAAAATGCACTATCGTGACCAAAATTAGGGACCGAGAGGGATCCTCTTATGCTTGAGAAACCATGCCATTGTCCTATTAGAGTTTCTACATATTTTATGAAAAAGTGCATGAAAAATTGTAGAAATTGAAATAAATATAAATAATATGTAATATGATCAAGAGCTCACAAGGCAAGAAAGGATCCAAAT
Source organism: Taxus wallichiana var. yunnanensis (assembly GCA_018340775.1). Lineage (NCBI taxonomy): Eukaryota > Viridiplantae > Streptophyta > Pinopsida > Cupressales > Taxaceae > Taxus > Taxus wallichiana. The sequence continues at coordinate 612,510,609 of CM031235.1, read as the reverse complement.
CAACTCAATGCTCCATATGCTCCATAGGATGACTGATGATGCAAATGATGTACATATAGGAGGTGAATGTGTAAAATTCTCCTAGAGTGGTGGTGAATAAATCTTACTAACCGATATTGAAAGAATATTTTACTCCACAAAAATAGTAAGCTAACTCAACAAAATTGTAAGATAACTCAAAACAACAAGTACACCTAAGAAAGCATATCCCATGAGTGTAGAAAAGCTCCAAGTAAATAAACAAATACAAGGAAAATGAATATCCTATGTACACTAACATGTCCACCCCTTTACAAGAATGATTTTCCCCCATGAATGTTGGGATTATTGATGTATGCGAATGATGAGAAACCATGACCATTTTGAGCATTTTCTGGACACTTACTATTTTTAATAAGTTCTTCCCGGGTGACTAGTTTTGGCAATTTTGTCAAATTATCACTTTTGAGTGCTTTTCCTCTTGGGGGAATGAAATGAGTGAATTGAATCCATTATTTATTTAGAATTAATATTATTAGTAATTGGCTTGAATGGGGACTTAATAAAAATATATACATGCCATGAAGTGAAAAAGGGTCCCAAAAATTCTACTTTACACTAAAATGGTTTGCTCCAATTTTCAGGGGTTTCTCTCATCTAGATCTTCGTGAAAACAAAAAATAAACTTATAGGTATATAATTTCACCTTTGGATAGGGAATAATGTAAAAAATAATATTCATCCATAACATGAAGCACAAACAATTTCATAAGACAAGAAAATTCTCATTAGAAAGTTATTTTTGTAGATCACCGTCTTCGATTTTGAGGCAATTTGGATCGCTACAACTTCATATATATGAGAAGGAATTTTCCATGGATGGAAAAATAAGGAAGCTGTAATAAATAAATGAGGGAATTAATTATGGCATGTAAACACTCATCTTAAAGTCATTCTCATGGGGAAGCCACAATCCAAGTTTCAAGGCCATCGGAGGTGGGGTTTGTAAGTAATGAGAAAAAATGTGTTTTAGCCATGGTGAATGTCTTTAGTTTCTTGAACGTTATAAAAATAATAACAAAAATGGAGGATGGTTGAAAATAATGGAGAAATATGGAAAAATATAATTTTGGGTTTTATACTCACCCTTATATTCAAACATGTTCCCCCATTTTGTTTGTTTTTGAATTTGAATGCTAACCATAGTTGAATGACCATGGTTGGGATGGGGTTAAAACTTTCCAAATGGGTCTCATAACCCTTATCGCATCAAACACCACAATCAATAAGATGAAAGTGTCCCTTACTAAATTTATTAAGGAAAAAATGGAAAAAGGTACATCATCTCTTTCAAAATGGCCCATCGGTGGCCTCATCATGCGAAGGGACATGAGGTTGTGAGGTTGAAAACACTTCCCTAACACCCCAGTTTGTAACTTAATTGAAAAAAGTTTACATCCTCCATTATGGCACAATATTATGTCCCAAATTTACCCTTAAAAAGGGAAAAATAGACATCACCTCTCATAAGTGGGCATAGGGTCATCCCAACATGAGAAAGGGGTCAAGTCTTTAAGTGAGTTGAAAACACCTCTTTAACACCTAAAGTTGTCTTTTAAGTGATGCAAAGTCTCCCTACTCCTTGGTGGCATAGTATTATGTCCCCCATGTCACTTTTGACATTTTTCAAAGGTTAAAAGGGACATTAGGGGTCTCTAAGTGCACATTTTCCACTTTTGGAAGTTAGGTGTCAACATTGCACTGCTAAAAATAGCTCGTCAAAGTTCATTTTTGCCCCAAGAGCTTCCCTTGGTGTTTCCTAGGCCTAACTTATATAGTTTTCAGTGGAAATCACCAAATAAATACAATTTAAAAAATTTCAATACGTTATTTTTCCTTCTATTTTAAATTTAGGCCCTTTTTCAATTTTAGTCCCGGGTAGTTCCTAGAAGGTCAAATTGCCATCGAAGAAAATACACCCTTTTTTCCAACTCAACCTATGAAACATGAAGATGGTCCCATATAATCCAAATTTTCCTTTGAATCATATTCTAAATCTCATTGGAACTCTCATAATCCTTAGTTGAATCTTCACCAGGATAGAAGGTCTTTATCTGCATTACTGGGACAATATCTGCAAATCTACTCTCAAAATCTCTTCAAAAATTTTGAAAAATTAATTAGAAACCTGTTCTATTTAAAATTATTATATGATTTTTTCCAACTACCCCAAAGGCTCCCAAACCATCTAAAACATGAAAAGCTAATTTTTAGGAAAAAAGAATTCCCATCACCCGGTTTTGGAGAAGATTTTCCCAAGTTTCAAAATATTTCATTAATTTTCCTAAATCACTTCAGTGAATCATGTAGCTTCTTTATACCAGATCCTAGGTGGGTTATGCCTCAATAGTCATATTTTGATGGGTGTCCACCAATGTGAAAAATCCTAAAATAGGCCTTTTTGGGCTTCTGGGAGCATTTCCTTTTGAATGGTTTTGAATGATACCATGAATCACCTCCCTACTTATGAAAAACACTTTAAAATAACATTAACACTTTCCTCCTATACATTATGAGGGTGAAACAGGAATACGTTGTTCAGAGGATAGGTTTACATCGACCAAGAGAGGGATTTTCGGATGTGGGCTAGGTTATCATGATTTTTTTAAATTTTTCATGATAAACATTTAGAATGACATTAATGTATTTAGCTCAACCTTTGTAATTCTTGTTTTCATTCTATTTTTTTATTATAGAAAGAAAGGTCTGAAATATTGGTTGATTGGAAACTTGAAAAGAATGAAGGATTTAGTAAACACGATTTTTCTTCTTTTAAGTTGTTGCATGTTTTAATACATGGAATATGGAAATATAGGAAATTTTTAGATTACCACTATTAAAATGTATATGCATAATGATTTTATTATATAGATTCCAACCATGAATGTTTTTAGGATAGTTGGAGAATTTTACGAGTTATTAAATTTGTAATTATTGTTTGGTGATGCAGTATATATATTAATATTGTTTAAAATGTCTAAACTATATTAAGTTGGTTATAACCCCTTTGAGGAAAATGGATAATGTTTATATATTAATTTGAAGTATTATTTTTATATTTGTATGATAAATATTACTTATTATAAACTAGGAAGTTTATAATTATAACATAATGATTAAGAATGATCTTAGCCATAACTTATTCAATTATTTCATTATAATTACAACATGGATTAAGAGTATATGGAATCATGCCAGTTCATATGAACTAACCCATATTCATATCCTCCATGTTTTAGCGGTGCGGAGTAGAGAGGGAAGGTGGGGGGTATGAAGGAGGGAGGTGGGATGAGTTAGGCAAAAAGTGGCGGTGAATCTATAGTTTTACAGAAAGGTTGGCATTATTAAACCGAATGTTTGGATTTGAATTGTGATTTTTTCACTTCTTGAGTTATTTTTGATATAAATCTACAAAGGATCCTTGTAACCAATTGATAATACAATTAAAATATTATCAAATTTTAAAAGGGAATTATTTCCCAATGTATTATTATTTATTATTGATATAAATAATTATCAATAAATATTAAGGTTTATCCTTTATTGAAATATGGTTTTTGGATTTACCTTATTGTTGAGTTGAAAATTTGGACACTTTTACTTATACAACTATCTATTAATTAAGTTGATTCTTCTAAAGTTATGTGTTGATTTCCGATTTCATTAATTCGAGATATAATGATCAAATCATATTGAATAACAAAAGGATAAAAAAATGATAACAACGAAAAATGAAATAAAGATGTTTAAATTATTTAATAGTATTAATTGCATTAAAGACTATTCATAATGAGTAAATATAAATAATCATATCGATACGGGAAAATGAATAGTAAACCTACACCTAGGGATGTGGATTAATTAGTAGAAAATAAGAAAAGTGTAACTAATGGAAATACATCAGGAGGTACTAATAATAGTAAGTACCTCGATGAGTTATTAGGACCTCTTATGGAAACCTATTAGCATTTCAAAATAATTCTTTTAAAATGAATCGTTAAAAAATACCTAGTTACTTTATCTAACTATGACAACTTATAAATATAATAAGTGTAGGTATAATGTACCTTCATCTTCTCACAATTATCTTACTTCGTACCATTAGGATGGATAGAGAAAGGTTAGTGAGGACATAATGATGATTAATAATTACATGGTCTCTATATTTCCCATAGGGATCCTAAGATGGTACAAACTGATGGGATTCATTCATGAGAGAAAATCCCCTATTCTAGAATCTTCCACTTCTAAACTAGATCACCTTCTTAAAAAAAATGAATCCAAATAACTATATCTAGATGGTTGTGTGGTGAAGGAAGAAAAATTTCATAGGATGGTCTGTAGTATTGAAACTAAACTTGCAAAGAAATGCTTGAAAGCTTTGGCCAAAGTAATATAATCGTTGATTACATTTTATGTTCACCAATCCCCTAAATCAATAGTTTCGGATACCGAATAGAAGTTACATAAATAGAGTTCAGGTATTCACTAAGGAGATGCATACATTCTCATTTAACCTATAAAAGGTTTAACCTTGTATAAATAGTATGCACACTTTTGAGAGTGATTTAAGGGAGATCGTGGAGATCAAGATATACCCTTATAACTGCACATGGTTATTTTATGTTATCAAGTGAATTTTGAATAATTAATAATTTGGATTATTTAACAATAAGATAATTAATACTGCTAATCATTAATAACATTAATTATATATTAAGGGTATGTTTTATTTTAAAATCCCTTAGTTTACACAAATCAAAACATGGGTGTTATAATTTGGTATCGAGAGATGTATGTTTATCATCTCTTAGACTCAATGGGTTTATAATAAATGGACATCTTATCCTTTCATTAACAGGTTAAAATCATTAGAAGAAGGAACAACCATGAAGCTTTAACCAGTTTAACTAATGTTGAAGGTTCAATGCTAATGAAATTCTAATAGTCCTTGAGGACACCAAACCAGATAACTACTTGGAACAATAGGTAGTGGGTGAAAATGAAGAGTTAGAGGGAAAAAAATGAACAAAAAGATGATAACAATGACTAAGGGGATAAAAGAGCTCTCTTGGATGATGCAATATCTAGGGACATAGAAAAAATCAACCCACCTTAATTTAATGGAACAACCTTGGATGATGGTGCTAAAAATTGTTAAGTGAGATGGAGAAGTACTTTCAAATAAGGGATTTTTGGAGGAAAAAAAAGCAATATGGGGTTCTTTCCAAATTTCTGATGAAGCATATTCATGGAGGGATAACCATAAGATGGAAATTAGGGTAGATATTGCCTCCATCACTTGGGATTAGTTCAAGGTATGGTTTTGTCAAAACTGGTTGCTTCAAATCTATTTTGATCAGAAAATGTTTGAATTTCAGAACTTAACTCAAGATAAACCGAGTTTAGTGAATTATTGGGAACATTTTAATAAGATGTTAAAATACGCACCCTAATACCAAAAAGATGAAAAATCTTTTGGATCTGTGAGTTTATCATGGATAAAAAACCAAGCATATGAGGTGAGATAGATGTTCATGAACCATCTACAATGGAAGTGGTGTTTGAAAAGTCCATAAGACAAGAATAGAAATTGCAAGAAATTTCAACCTTTGAGGATGAGAAATGTAAGAAGAGCATTATCTCACCTACATCACTTGCTCCTAGGAAAAATTGGTGGAAGAAAGAGGGCATAAAAATGTAGACTTCCAGAAAAATACAGTAGCTAAATCTATTATAAATACAAGTAAAAATGAACATAACCGTATTTTTTGGTGAAAATAAATTTGGGAGGAAAGGGCATGTTGGGGAAATGTTTTAAATACGACAGTGAGCACTATACAAAAAAATGTCCCAAAAATAAATGAGGGGAACAACCAATAATAAAGAATACATGTTGTATTTGTTAATCGCCAAGAAGAAAAATAGGCTACCCCAGTATAAGTGCTAGGTAAGATTTATGGTTTTCAAGTTAGTGTTTTGTTTGACACTTTGTGTAACCTAGTGTTTTATTTCTAGTAAGTTAGCTAGTAAAACGTCTAAGAAAGATTGATTTATGGAAAAATATTGGAATGTTCAATATGCGGATGATGTTTTACATATGGTAGACCAATGTATGTTTGAAGCAACATTTGAATTATCTAGTTTACCACTACTCTTAACCTTTATATGACCCCTTTATGGTTTTATGACATCATTATAGGAAAATGGTTGTCTAAACATAAGGAAATAATGGAATGTTTTGAAAAATGTATAGAATGTCTTGATGACACATAGAAAACAACCATCATTGAGGGCATTAAGAGAGATTTTGAAGTTAGAAAAATCTTTGCAATGTAGTTAAAGAAATCCAAAAATAAGGGTTGCATGTTTGTACGTCATTAAAATTTCAGTTATAGTGAGGAGGGTGATACTTATTTAGAAGATTTTCCAATTTTACGTTAGTTTAGGGATGTCTTTTCAGAATAATTTACTGGAATTCCTCCTAAAATAGAGTTTTATTTCACAATTGATAGTAAACCTGGAGCATAAGCAATATCAAAAGTAACTTTTAGAATGAAAACAATAGAGACAGTAGAATTGAAAGCACAATTACATGAAATATTTTCTAAATGATTGATCGACATAATGTGTCTCCTTGGGGAGAACTAGTAATTTAAAAATAAGTAAATATGGAATTTTAAGGTTATGCATTTACTATTGTATGTTTGATAAAGCAACAATAAAGAATAGAAATACCTTGCTAAGAATTGATGATCTTTTCAATCAGATGAGAGATACATATATTTCTTCTAAAATTGATTTGTGATCTAGTTATAATCATTTAAGGATAAAATATAAGGATATTCAAAAAATAACATTTAGAACACTCTATGGGAATTATGAGTTATTTATTTTTTCTTTTTGACTCACTAATGCACCAAATTTTTTTATGAAACTTATGAATAATATTTTTCAGGAATACTTACATAATTTTGTTCTATTTTTTCTTAATGATATTTTGATTTACTCAAAGAAAATTGATGAACAAAATAAACACCTAAGAATTGTGTTAGAAGTGCTGAGAAAAATGAAACTCTATGGTAAGATTTCAAAAGGTTATTTTTTATATCAAAGTGAAGTACGGTATCTTGTACATATCATAAAAAGGATGGAATTTATGATGTAGGGGCATCAAGGAAATATGTTACAATAATGTCAAAATTTCCTTATTTTCATGTTTATGGGGTTAAGTTGTCATGAGAAGAGGCCTAAGATGAAATTTCAAGTGATAGGAGGAGTCAAGTTAATCTAAAATTCAAATTAATAGTTTTCCCTCCTTTTCTTAAATTTAAAATTTCAAAGCATGTATAGGTGGAATCCTAAGTTATCAAGTATGGGAAAGTGGTCTTAATGTAGCCAAATTATGAACAAACCAAATATACTGCAAATAATATGAACTCCAAAAGAAAATAGATCTCCTTCTTTGTTATCAAATAATGAATTACAATGTTTCCTAAATAGGAAAACAACTCCCAACTCGAGTTGCCAAGTAAACTCTAGCTAACTCTGACTAAATCTACTCTAGGTGGCGGAAATTACTATTTTTAGCGGAGTTTACTTAGAACATTTAGAACTATTCTTAGTAAGTTCGCGTACTTTATAATAACTTTTCTTTTCACTCATTCCTATGGGCACAAAAATTTCCATGCATCTTCTACATCCCTAAATTAGAGGAATTTCCAACTTTCTAACTCATAATGCAACTAATAGACTAAAATTAACTAATGCTCAAAAATAGGAAAAAACCAAACTATAACTTAAATCCTAATTTTTGGCCTCAAGATGGTGGATTTAGGGCCCAAAAACATGTCAAAAACTTTCCCCAACTGGTAGGACGGGTTGCATGACCGTGTTTGTCTCATCGAAACACGTGGTTTACAAAAAAAACAGACTCAAACATACACCCGGAACTCAAGTTATGACCTTGTCAAGTTCCTGCTAATTCTGGCGCATCAGGTCTCAATAGTTCATGAGGTAAATTTAGGTATCAAAACATGTAGGAAGGATTCTAAGTCATATAAGATTCAATAATGTGTTAAAAATAAAAGTAATGTTCCTTTTATGGCCAAGTGTGAACATAAGAAGAGTCATGGAGTTAATTAAGGTTGTAAAAGAAATACGATGAGTTAAAAGGGAGAATGAATTAGAGGAAATGATTTATTTTTCCTTCAAGAGGAGGTAGGAGAAGAAGTGAGAAGGATTCCTCGAGGTTGGTGAGGAAGGAAAAAGCTTGAGAAAAGCTTGATTTTGTATTAAAATATAGACAAGTATTAAAGTGCTTTGTTTTTACATTGTTATCTTGTCTTGATCATAAATGATTCGAGTTATAGTTAAAGAATTTGAAGTTATTTATTTGATAGCCTTGGAGTGTTTAATAGAGCATTTTCAGAGCAGGAGAAGTAATGTAAGAATGAGTGGAAATTTCTTTTCTTTTTGCATGATAATGGGTATATATTGAATTTTGTGGAGTCTCATGCATTAGTATACTTCATGATACCTATAACTATGATTGTTTAAAAAGGGGTTTCAATAGTATTCTTGTAAAGGAAGGTGTTTAATTTACATTTACAATGATTTGAAATTTTATAGAATTGTTATTATTCATTGCATGCATATAATTATTAAGAGCTCAAATTTGAGACAATGATAACAATGTGTAGAATCATTTGTGTACTTGGCATGGTGTGTATCAATTTCTTCATGAATGGATGTAATAGTCAAGATTGAAAGAATAAAAAATAGGTTGTATGAGGTTAATAACTTATCTGTGCCTGAAGATCTAATATAGTGATTTCTCTTTTGCATTGGAAACCCTACAACACTGCCATTGGCTGTTATATTGAGGTAAGGGTTTGTCAATTGGTTATAAAGAGTGCAAGTTTCTAGATCTAATCAAGTGGATTTTGAAATGCAATCTAAGGAGGAAATAATGATAATAATAAGGTAAATAGTGAAACCTTTCTTTAGACTCTATTCTTTGTTACAAACTGAGATGATTCTTGATTTCATAGACCGTGACAATTAGTTATATGTGGTTTGAAGCTTGTATGATATATGAAATATCCTCAATAGAACATGAAGGTATAAGAGTTGGAAAAAAAATATTGTACCAAATTGAGGGATTTGAATTGGCATGTAGAGAAAGATATTAGGTTTTGATGCCTCTTGGGCGGTGAGAGGGTTTACTTAGGATTTAACCTTGATCAAGAAGCACTGGAGGCTTTGTTGATGACTTTCTCGTGAAGTAAGATTAGGAAGTAGAAAGCAAAAAGCATTTTTATGACTATGGATGTCTCAGGACAAGAGATTAACTTCAAAAAAAGTTTCTTTTCTTTAGAATACTATATGGAAGGCTATTTGAAGAAGATTACATAAATTTTTGAATGTGCACATAAACTTTATTTACAATATTAAACCATTATAAATCCTTAGAAAGCATCTAAGGAATGTAGAGAAAGTGTATGTGAATCGTTTTAGTGGAGAAGGGGTTGAAGTTGCTTGTTATACGTGATAATTGAGCTATTATGAGGACTGTGATAGAGTTTAAATCGAGGGTTTGATTCAAAATTGATTTAGAATCCCTTAAAACTTGAGTTTTGACTTGAAAATTGGAAGACAATATAGATTAATATATAATAAAGGAATTTTCAGGTTTAACTTGGTACATTTAGATATTTTCATACCAATCTACTATCTTAGATTGTAGCATTCTTGTATACCTAATTGTAACCCTAGAATGCTATATTATAAATGAAGTTTACAAAGAACCTCATTTTAGAATTTAACACACAAAGAGAATATGGAAAATCTTATCTAAATGTGTTTTCAAATTCTTTTGGGTTTCCATAGATACCCCCAACCATGGATCATCCAGGGACATGCTCTTAAGAACCTAGAAAAGGAAAATTTGATAGAAAAGATTAGAAATTGATGTCACTGTCTGAGGCTAGGGAGATTGATCACCTAACTAACATTGTGTTTGAGTATAAAATAGGGTATAAGAGATGGAAGGACCTTTTAGGTGAATATTGTCAATTTGGGCATATATGAGCCTCTAAAGCTAGTTAAGAAGACTACTAAAACATGTTACTTGTGTGAATATATGTAATTGATTGTTGTCAACATGATAAATGAATGAAATTGCCTTTGAGATTTACATCAATTTCTATTGATCCATACAAAATCAAAGCTATAATTGAGTGGCCAACACATACAAATGTACATGAGCTAATAATTTTTATGGGACTGGCTGGGTATTACAAAAAATTGTTACAGAATTTTCAAGAATGGTTGGACCAATTACTTTATTACGAGAAAAGATAAAAAAATTGCATGGACTAATAAGTGTGAGAGTGAATTTAGCTTGTTGAAGGAAAAAATTACATCTGCACCAATATTAAAGGTTTTGGATCCCTATGGAAACTTTATATTGGTAACTGCCACCTCAGTGAATATTGGGTGGAATATTTCTTCAAAATGACCACATAATTTCTTATGAAAGTATAAAACTTGACATGCATGAGCAAAACTATTATCCCCATTAATTAGATCTTGTTTTCATATTTCATACCTTATAAGTTTGGAGTAATTATTTTTTAGGAAATCAATTTGAACTAAAAATAGATCATTTAGGGTTGAAATACATTTTTATGCAAAGAATGGAATGGTTGCCAATTTAAACAAAAAACAACATAAGTGGATGGAATTTCTATCCCAATATGACTTTGATATTAGTTACATCAAAGGAAAATAAAATTGAGTGGATGATGCAATGATACATAAGAAGCATATTTCTGCAATTGTGAACCTCAAAACTTAGTTTAAAGAAGAAGTTAAGAAACAACTTCAAGCTAATTCATACTATAAATATGAGTTGTAGGAGATAAAATGGTTTAGATTCAACAATGAAGGAATCTTATGGTATGACAACAAAGTTCATGTTCCCTTCTGGTAGTGATCTTATAATGAGATTCATGAAGGAATTTCATGATGCACCATATTATAGGAATTTAAGGGCAATAAAGCTATTGAATTATATGGGAGATAAAATTAATATCATTTGTTAGCAATTAAAAGAAGCTTCTCATAGGAATAAAAGTTATGCTGATTTGAAAATAGTTGACAAAAAAATTGAGTAGGGATACAAGGTTATTTTGAGGGTAAAACCAAAAAATATCTCTATTTCATTTGGAAAAGTTTCCAAGTTATCACCTAGATATGTAGGACCCTTTGAAGTCCTAGAAGTTATAATTCTAGTGGCTTACATATTAGATTTACGTCCCGCATTGTCCAGGATGCACAATGTTTTTCATATATCTTTGCTTAAAAGTTTGTTTATGATATATCACATATTATCAATTAGAACTCATTATAGGTTCAGGACCTGGGAATCATTGTAGTTGAACCAATAAGAGTGTTGGAAACTTGCAAATTACATCTCAAAAATTGAGAAGTTGCTCAATGTAAGGTCCGATGGGGCCAATATTTTGAGAACAATGCAACTTGGGAGAATATGAATGAAATGATGACTACTTTTCCTTTCTTATTTAAGTGATCAAATTTTTTTTTTTGATATTTTTAAGGATTTCATTGAAAATTATTTGATAATTATTATGAATAAATGTAATTTTAAGCCATACTAAAAGAATTTTGGGAAATAACTTGTGTTAAGGCTGATTACAACCAAGTTTTAGAATGAAGATTGAATAAGTTCTGGAAATTCCCAATTTATGAGAAAAATGAATTGTATTATTTGTGTAGTCTTTGAGTTTTCTTACGATTGATATGTTAGCAATGTTTAAATTTAAATCATCAGGATGATGATTATTTTAAGAGGGGAAGTATGTAACATTTAAACTTAATACATTCATTAAGATTGTTACTATTTATCTAAGGTAGTGGATGTTTGTTCGGTTTTTATGCTTTTTTATTGATGACATAATAAATTAGTAATAAATGAATATATAATACACACACACACACACACACATGTATAAATATGTTAAATAAAGATCTACAAACTATATATATATATATATAAATGTTTTGTTGAATGGTCATAAGACCATCATGGGTTAATGTGTTGGTTTTTAAATTGGTCATTGACCATTTGAGCTTAGGATGTATGTGTTGGATTAATACATGGTTTGTAGCATCATTTTACGAGGAATTGTATCTTGTTTTCAAAGTTTTAATTAACTTAAGTAAAAAATTAAATTACTTGGTAATTTGGAGTGAATATCATGCATGGTTTATGGGTTTAAGTTTTTGGATGTCCATGATGTGGCATGGGTAGTTAATGGTAGAGTTAATGATGTTAGGTTTGCTTTGGGAACTATTAGTCCCTTAGAGAAGATAAACATGCAAAGGTAAACAAATTATGGTATTTTCATTTGGTTTGTTTTGAGCTCTACATGGAGGTTTTGATGGAATTGGTTTTATAGATGTGTGGTGAATTTATTGTTGTTAAAATCATGTCAACATGGAATTTTTGTTATTTAAATATGTTATTGGAATATTTTAGGATGTTTACAAGAATTTGATTTGGTATATTGCAGGAAGATTGGAGGCAAGTAAAACACAAGCATGGGTTTCATACTTTTACTCCTTGTTGTTTTAATGATGAAATCTCTAGATAAGTATATGGTTTTGATCTATTATAATGAATTTTGAAATGTTTCTAGTATGAGATCATTGTTATTGATATTTGAACACTTTTTCTTCGGTTTTGATGGAAAAACTAGAAAATAGATAAGGAAATGGTCGAGAACGAAATGGGTTATTGTTTTTTGTGAGTATTTGATCTTTATATGTTTTATCTGTTTATAAAGTGAAATATGGGAACATTTTTGGGTATGATCCAAATATGGGAACTAAACACGACATGAGGTGGTTTTAATAGAAAATAATAAACTTGTTTTATTTTGATATCTCTTTCTTAGAGCTTCTTTGGTGTTATTTAAATACCTTTTTGTTGGATTTTTGTGGGAAATCTAGTAATGATGTATGTTTGAGATATTTGGGTATGTTCATTGTTTATAAGGACATTTTCAGCTCTTGTAGAGCTTTTCATTATCATTTGTTTCCATATATTTCTAAGATCATTGATATTACTTGTTGTATAACTCTTGTTGATCATGACTGTTACAACCCCTCTATGAACACGCATTGCTTCTATTAATGGGATGAAATTTGGGTAATAAAATAAGAATTTTAAAGCTCTCTTTTATAGAATTTTTGTTTCCATTCTCTCTCTACATACATTTTTGTTGGGATTTTAGATATTGAGTAGATTTGGAAATGGATTCACTTGTTTTCTTCATTTGATTAAACTGAAAAATAGATAATTTTTGGTTTGGTTGTTTGTGACTTTGGAAAAAGGAGATAAGAGTAAGAAATAAATCCTGTAGAGCATTTTTGTTCTATCTTTGATTACATTTTTATATCTTGGATTATTATGCATGGGTTGTAAAAGAATTAAGGGGAAAGTTTACAGCTCATTCTAGTATAAAAAATGTTATCATTCCTTCTTTTCATAAATTGTAGGATTTTGGTTGATATGAATTGTTCATAAAGAAAGTAATATATCTTATAGCTCCATCTTGATAATTGTTGATCATAATTATTATTAAGGCACTTTCAAATCATTAATATTAACATATAACTCACAACTCTTATTATGAGAAAATATGTTACCGTTTGGTTAAAACATTCTTATTGATACGTTGTCTTTATTATTGTTTTATTGAATACATTTTGTTTTGAAAATGAAATATGAATTTTGAAAAAAATAGAAATGAACTTGTTTGTCATATAGAGATCCTTCCATGAGGTTGATTGTTATCATGTTACATACAATTTGAGGATATTTGATGAAATTTGGAAAAAGATTTGGGGTATTTAGCTCCACCTTTGTAATTTTTATGTTCATTATGTTTGTTTGATTATAGAAAGAAAGGTCTGAAATATTGGTTGATTGGAAACTTGAAAAAATGAAGGATTTAGTAAAAACTATTTTTATTCTTTTATGTTGTTAGATGTCTCAATACTTATAATATGGAAATATAGGACAATCGTTGGATTACCACTATTAAAATGTATATGCAGAATTATTTGATTATATAGATGCCAAACATAAATTTATTGAGGATAATTGAAGAATATTGTGAGTTATTATATTTGCAATTGTTGTTTGCTGATGCATTATATGTATTAATATTGTTTAAAATTTCAAGTTGTATTAAGTTGGTTGTAAATAGTGACATCAAACATAATGTTTATATATAATTATGAAGTACCATTTTCATGTGTGTATGATAAATATTACCTATTATAAACTAGGAAGTTTATAATTATAACATAATGATTAAAAATTATTTAAGCCATAACTTATTCAATTATTTCCTTATAATTACAACATGGATTAAGATTTTTAGAATCATTTAAGTTCATACGAACTGACCCATATTCATCTCTCTCCTATAGATTTGCAGGAAATGACAACATACTTGAAGTGATTGTTTGGATTTGATTTGTGATTTTTTTTCATGTCTTGAGTTATTTTTGATATAAATATGAAAAGGGTCATTGTAACCAATTGATAATGTGATTGAAATATTATCACAATTTAAAAGGGCATTATGGCCCCATGTATTTTCTTTCTTATTGATGTAAATCATTATTAATGAAGATTAAGGTTTATCCTTTATTAAAATACGAATTTTGGAATTATCTTATTGTTGAGCTAAAAATTTAAATTCTTTACTTATATAATCAATTATTAATTAAGTTGATTATTCTTAAGTTATATGTTGATTATTGATTTCATTAATTTAGATATAATGATCAAAGCATATTGAATAACGAATACAAAAAAAGGATAAAAAATGAAATAAGGATATTTAAAGTACTTAATAATATTAATGGCATAAAATACTATTCATAATGAGTAAATATAAATAAGAAAATTGATATAGGAAAATGAATAGTAAACCTACATCGAATGATATAAATTAAGTTGTAGAAAATAAGACAAGTGGAACTAATGGAAATACGACAGGAGGAACTAATAATAGTTAGTAACTTGATGAGTTACTAGGACCTCTTATGGAAACCTATTAGTATTTTGAAACAATATGTTTAAAAATAATCGTTAAGAAAGACCTAGGTATGTTATCTAACTAAGGTAACTTGCAAATATAATAAGTGTGGGTGAAATGTCCCTTCATATTCTTCCCAATATCTTTCTTCATGCCAACTTAGGATGGCTATGGAAGGGTAGTGAGGATTTAATGATGAGTAATAATTATATGTGGTCCATATCTTTCCTATATGGATCCTAATATGGTATGGATGGAATTCCTTCTTTAGAGAAAAGATCATGTTCTAGACTCTTCCTCTTATAAATTAGATCACCTTCTTACATAAAAATGAATCCAAATAACTATATTGAGATGGTTGTGTGGTGACAAAAGACAAGTTTCATAGGCTATTGTGACATCTAGAAACTAATATTGTAAAGAAATACTTGAAACTTTTGGCCAAAGTAATGTAATTTCTAACTATATTGTCTGTTTAACAATCCCTTAAATCAACAATGTTGAGTACCAAATTAAATTTATATAAATGACTTCCAAGTAGGCACTAAAGATATGCATATGTTCTCATAAATTTTAAAAGGGTTAACCAAGTATACACACTAGTTGAGAGTGATTTAAGGAGATCGTGGAGATCTGGATATACCCTTATAACTACATGTGGTTATTATATGTTATCGAGATGGATTATGAATAATTAATAATGTTGTATTCTTTAGCGATAAGCTAAATAATAATGTTAATAATTAATAACATTAATTGTGCATTAAGGGTATGTTTTTGTAAAAAACATTACCTTAGTTTGGATAAATCATAATGTGGGTGTTATATATTTTATTGGTATATTTATAAGAAAAGATTTAACGTGGGATTAGAATTGGAACTTGCGTGGACATACACCTCATATGTACAATTCAAATGTGTTTATTTTGAATATATCTAAAGCCATTACTTTTATTTTATTATCCTTATGAACAATGTCAACAATGTAATAATAATTGTGGTTGTGGTATAGGGAGAGGGTTGTTTTATGTATGAAATTTGGTCTCTAGCATCCTCATGACCCCTTTCATCAACCTTGATACACTCGTAAAAGGAGTAGTAAATATCCACGATGATGTAAATTTCACGGGGTATATTTAATGGTCTCATGGTAGGGGATGAATTCACGGAAAAACAATTCCATTGTTACTAGGAAACACTCACACTAAATTTTTGGCTTGCTAATAATATTTCCCACTTATGAAAGGACCATTTGTTTTACATATTCTTAATCTTTTATAAAGGTGTTTTATTTCAATCGAAAATTATTCCAACAAGAACACACATTTCCTGTTATTCAAGCGATGTTGGGTTCATCATCTCTATCAGTAATTTATTAAATATGTCTTTCCATTATAGTGGGTTCAAACCCATATTTCAAAATTCTAAAAAGAATATGCGACACCTAAATTTGGAATTTTTTCATTTAACAATGAAACATTGGATTTGCACCTAAAACATGACTTGTATGCACATTCAAACTAATATCACAAATATTTATCCATATTACATGAATTGATTCCACATCATCATTTCTCAATCACTCACAAAACTATTTGCATCATCCTACAACATGGTATTTGTCTTAGGCATCATTCACATAACTTTATAGAATATAAACACCTACTTGTACGGGACCATCCATCTATGATTGAGTGATCAAATTGTTTGATTCAAATATAATAATTTCATTTTCATCCACCCAACAACTAGTTTCTTAATTTGATTTCTTTTTATGGGTTGATAATTTCTTTGTAGGTTTACCTTAATGCAAAATTATACCTTCAAACTCTTATAAAATAAAATATAATGAAATCATTTGCTCACCTTATAATTACTTGGATATTTATAGAGAACCTATTAAATAAATATCATTCTTGAAGAACTCCAATACATCTAAATTAAAAAAAAACATGATACTCTAGGAGAAACCCTTATATAATCCTAAAGCACACTCAACCAAGGTTATAGGGTCATGTTTCCCAAGATAAAGACCATCCAATCCAATTCAAACTAAACATGCCAAGCCATTATTAAGCTATCAAGTTATCAAATTGCTAAATTTAGTTTCATCCTAATAGATATCACATACTAGGTGGATAATTACTTGTGGTTTAAGGATTTTTAGATTAATAATATTGTATGTGGTGTATAGATAACACTTTAACTCAACCATTGACATTTTTTCATGTTTATTTACTAAGGGTTAGGGTTTGAAGTTATTTCACATCATATAGAGGTTTTCACACATGTGTAATAACTATGATTTAAGAATCAAGAACATTAGAGTCATTAGTAAGGACACACAAGTTGTAGAGCACAAATACGCTACTTTGTATTAAACAATTTTCTAGGTAATGAATTATTCATTTCTTTTATACATCCCATATGTTTTCATCCTTTGTTAGTTTATACTTTGATATTTAAAGACAAAGAACTTACATATAAATTTTAGCTTGTACAACCATACAACATTTTTATATCAACTTATATAGTCTATAATTAGATATGTGCACTCACTTACTTGTATTTTCACCTTTTAAGTAATCATATTTAATGATATACCTTGTAAATTGATAATAATAATATATTATAATTCACACATTTATTTTCTTTTGATAATCTAAATGTACTAAGTTTTTCTAATCCTTAATACTAGAAATTAAAAAAATATATATTAAACAAACACTTATATATTTATTTAGGGTTGAATCATTTGGTGAACCCACTTGTTGTTCATACTCTAATTCTATCAAAAATCCTAGTTTCCCTAGGGTTTCTTGTTTATACCTTGGTGCATGTTCCTTTATAATCCTAGGGTTTTTTTCTCATTTTTGATATAATGGTCATGTTACCAAGGACCAAGTATCCTTTTTAAGCTATGAAAAAGTACCTATAATCAAAAATAGTTTTTATAGGATATTGTAATGAATAAAGGTACCTACTAATATGGACCACCAATATGAAATATATATTCTCCATACTTTATGCATTTCAATCCCTACCAAGGTACTTAGTTATATCACCTCCTTAATGTTTCCCTTCATATTAATATAACAATTGCACCTAATATTAATAAAAAACAAGATATACAATCTAATAAAGGTTACAATTATTGGAAGCACAATGAATGAGAGGGGGTGAATCATTCATACAATTTTTTTTACTTCATTATCCTTATCTTGTATACATAATTAAAATCATTCATTCAACATACATTATTAATGTGGGCTTATTAGGTGTGTAACAACCATCCATATAAACATAAATAATAGAGGACACATGAACACAAGATATATGTGGGAAAACCTCAAAGGGAAGAAAACCCACTAAAACTATGCTTATATTACACAAAAAAAATAAATTATTTGAATTTTACACATCACACAAGATTTTTTTGGTGAGGCACCAACCCCATAAGGAGCAAAAACCCCTAGTTTAGTAGAACACGAATCCTACATGGTTCATTGAACCCTATCTAGTAAGGAAAACCCTATAAGGAGGATACAACCCCATAAGATGACCAAGCACAAAATCAGCCACATGAAGATGAAGATCACCTAAGTATATATTTCTCTAACAAATGATTGTGACCACTAGTTCAACTCCATGCACTAAAAACACTCTCAAAATCCTCTTTCTTCTTCTTTCCTCAAACTTGCACCAACATGTGCGGAGTATGTCTAATGACATGTATTTAATTTTTCTATGGATCTTCCCTGATTATCTCTTCATACCTCTTTTCTAACCTGTTCTTGACCCCTCATAACAATCTCACACTCTCCTCTAGCTCAGTCATCATCATGCACACAACTAGGTCTTCTTCTCAACTAGGTCATGTATGAATTACCTCCTTCAACTTTCCATCTTAATATCAACATCATGGAAGCGTACTTCATAATTTTCTATGCCTCATTATCTTCAAATATACCTGCATAAATTGCATAAACCTTCTTCAAAAATTCTCTACACATCCATAACAATAACACACACAAATGAGCTCTCAAATTTGACTTATATACCTATCTATGCATCAAAATATTCTAGGTCAACCTTCATAGATAAAATATCATGAAAGCATAATAATAAAATCATGATGATAACAAAAAATAGACCATATAGATAGGCCATATCATCTACATCTCCAAAACTCTCCATTAGGTCTTTAAGAAGCCCAATTGCACAAAAACAACAATTATACAAAACATGAAGGTTCAAGAGCTAAAAAATTTCACCAAAGCATGGATCACACTTACACATATTGTATATGACCTCATAAACCTCCAAAACCATGAATCATCCTACAACATCATCTCATTACATGAAACCATCTCAAGAACATACTCGTTCTTATGGACCAAAACCTTTATGTCAAAGATGAGGCTCAATACTACCCCAAATTACCTCAACCATGAAATTATCATATATCACTAGAAATATATTGATCTTAGATACATCACTATGTATTCATATAACCATAAATCAAACATTTGATGCCTCAAATCATCTTTGCAAGAAGACTTCTCAAAACTTCCCTTTTAACCCCAAAAATAATCTCAAAGATAGGGCACACTTTATATATTAGGACCTCAAAAATGATCTAAAACTATTATGGACATGTATTAAAACTCTCAGGATTCCATAAATGGTAATTTAGATAATAGGTTGAATGGAAAAACTTTACACAAACTAAAAAAATCATGAAACTAGTATTTTTAAGTGGGGCCCACATACTATAAAAAGATATTAAATACATCGATGGAAATATGGAGGAGTCCTCTTCATCATAAAATCATAAAATTATAAAAAATAATCATTTGTAGAACTTTACAATAATTATTTCTCAAGTCTCTTACAACCCAAGGTTTTGAAACCATAACATAACAATTTTGGTGTTAACGATGGTTCATTAAAATGTGATAACCAAATGACCTCATTATTATTGTTATACCTTATTTTAAATTCACTAACATACCCCAATAGATCATACTCCCATGAAAAACAATCATGCATGGGTGAGAATAAGAAAGTGACCTTTGAACTGGAAACTATATTTCTAAGAACTTGATTTCACTAAAAATGTGTTTTATTGATTTTTATTCATCTTCTTGACCTCAAACTTGGTCCAAAACACTATCATGACTTCCTTCAACTTTCCTAAGTCTCATTTTTTCCTTCACACTTATGAATTGATCTAACCACCATGAATTACCCTATCTTTCTAGCCTTATCTTCAATGAACATGCTTCAAAGGACCTTGTACCTACATTATTAACCTGAAACATGGCCTTGAACATCATCTAAAATTGTTATAAAATGAAATAATTCCTCCACATACTTTTACCAACCTACACTACTCCATACTTCATGCAACCATCTCATTCTTTTTGCATTAGGTCAAGAACAAGACCTAGAATGGCTTGTTTCACCACATAATCATAATTTCATTAAAATTATACATTTTACAATCTAGATTAAATACTAAAATCAGCTATATTGGTTTTTCTTATACCAAATATTGGAATTTGATTTGGCTATTATTGGAATCCAAAAAGGGATTTTTGGAATTATATATCATGTATGAGGGATTTCCATTTTAGGAGTTTTTGATTTTATATAAGATTAAGAAATAATTATTGGAATAATTAATTCATTTTTTAACATTGCAATGTATAGTAAATACTTATTGGAATAATTCTTCATTAAAACAAACATCTTTATATGCATGGTAAATGGGCATATGTCCATTCTCATAGAAACAAACATTTTTATCTTGTATTGAGTGGGTCATATGCCCATTCTCATATAAGAATCATAGAAGAAACATAAAATCAATATAGAAAGAAAGAAGAATTTAGATGTGATTTATTTTAACTATGGGGTAGTGCGCATTTGAATGTTGTATATTTTACATATTTTGATCATATATATTTGTGTGACAAATGTTTAATTATAATGTGGATTTATTTACATAGAATGAAGGTAGGAAATGTGTTATGAGATATTTACAACATAAAATGATGGTAATAAATGAATTTTTAAGAGATAGTCTATAAAAAAACCAATTTTAATATATTGTTATGAGATAGACTACAAAAAACAAGCCAATTAATTTATATATATTATTTTTTGATAGTTTAACACTTTTGACTGGATCTTAGAGCCAAGGGATTGGAGGGATCCCACCCACATACATCCAAACCTATAACACCCCAAATGACCTAACCAAACCAACAAAGATAGAAAATCCTGCAAACCATACAGTAACCAAAGGAAACTACATATGATGATTACATACAAAATATGAACCAAAAGAAGAAAAAAATTCAATCATCTAACTAAATGATATCCACAATAGTAATATGACGTGTTAGTTATCAATTTGATATCACTCTTTTATCCAATTTACGCCTTTGAAATATTCTCTCTGATTGGTTTTCCCATGTTTCAAAACATATGCTCGAAGATAGGATCGTGTTAGATGAAAAAAAAAATATCATGTTTAAGATGTGAATCCTCTTTTCGATCAAGGAATGTAATAGTCATGTTTCCCCTGAAAATCCCTATGAAAAATCAACCATGAATCGGGCCAATGTTGTAATTTTGATGATAAGTTAATGAAGTGAAAAGTGTAAAAAGATCTCCGATGCCCGCCACTTTTGTCACTTTGTCCCATTTTTAATTTTGGTGGCATTTTTGTGAGACTAGATTTTACCTAAGTATGGAACTAGATGAGGAAGGTATCCACGTGTCCCTTCGGTGCATTTTAGAGAAGGAAAAAGAATCAAGGGCCTTCAAGAAGTGATAAAAGACCACATGGATAAAGCGTGGAAAGGTAGCCCAAGTGGGTTAAAAATTCAAGATAAAGAAGAAGAGCTCGTAGGCCTCCATGTGTCACCCAGATGTAGATTCAAAGAGAGAGAGAGAGAGAGAGGATAAGCTCCAAAGTTACACGAGGTATCCACGTGTTGTCAAAATTTTTACTACCATCAAAAGGACAAAACAAATAAGTAGAGGACTCGATGTTTAGAGGATTGAATGCGATCTCGGGTCTTAAAGCATGTAATTGAAAACTTGGCTAAAATCGAGGTTAAGGTTTTGAATGAAGTCAGGGAGAAGATGAAGAAAAAAAAGAGGTGGGTTGACAAAACCATGGACACCATTGATATGAGATTAGAGGAATTATAGAGTTACAATCAATTACCAGAATACAAACAAAGGATGGACCAATGTGGGGATGCTTTGAATAGGAAAAACTTGATTTTTCAACACCATACAGCCCAGATGATGGAAGATGAAGATGTAGATATGAATAATGATAAGAAATCTTAGGATTGTTTTATTTGAACTATTCTTTCATCTTATTTTAATCATTACTCTTATTTCATGAAGACTGAATATCACTTTGAAGTTATATTTTCAAAAATTAAAAATTGGGGTTCTATAGGGGCCCAACCCATGAAGAAAAGTTACATACATTTTTAAAAATTATATCAAAAATAAACTAAGAAAAGAAAAGCATTTAGTCATCCTCTACTTCTACCTTGAAATCTTCTGTAAATGGGGGAATTCTATTTAACAACTTGTTCTTCCTCGGTATAAACTCCTTTGAGCCTTGAGCTTTTGGGGGACATCAATGACAGATTCCCCATAGCCATCAAAACTCTTCTTCTAGGAAGATGATACCTCCTCAACTCTATCTTCTTCCGAATATTTAAACCAAATGTAGGAAATGTCATTTTCCCTTTTTCCTTGTAAGAAGTAGATTGATCAGGAATAGGTTGAGAAGGAGAATTTGGAGTGGCTAGAAGAGAAATTATTATAGACCAAGGACCTGATGGAGCAATGGTTTCCAACTAGACTAACCCTTACATCTCCTTGTGAAAGGTGGATGCTCTCTTGGGGAGGAAGCAAAGTCCTGATAATGTTTTCTCCATCAAAGGAGCATGCTGCACTGAGTGAATGGAAGGTTGGAGAGAAGAATTGCCCTTACCCTCTTTGGTAGTAGAAAGTGATGCCTTGAAATCTAAGGAGATGAAGGCTCTTCTTATTCCTCATCCAAAATGAAAATTGGGCATGAGAGCTTGATTTCCCCTTTTTCCCTCTCACTGATGGTACTGGTATTACATATTGTTGAGGTGGTATAGGTCTTGTTGGACCTTTTTCCAAAGAAATGATCTATTGCTCCAATTCTTCCACTTTGTGAGAAATGGTAGGCACAATATCAATCAAAGTCTTTTCATAAAGCACGTAAGACTCTGGGGAACCTCTTTCAACAAAAATCCTTCATTACATAAAAAGGGACATTTATATTTAGCCATCCTTGTCACAGTAGGCCTCCTCTCAATCCAAAATTTCTTTAACTCTTTTGGATATTTTTGGTGCTCCCAATGGAAGAGATGATAGTACATCGATTGGAAAGTTGAGAAAAAAGGTGTTATCTTAATCAATCTCAAGAGGAGGGAAATCCAAACCTCTCGATATGTCAAGGGCCCTTCGCCATCCCTAGGTCTGAAATTTAAAAAAACTTGAAAAATGATTCATTTAGGCTAATTAAATCAAAGATTTGATTTAAATATTATGAAGATATTTCTTTCAAACTAGTTTCCAAAACTACTCTTGTTATTATACCAACAAAAACCAAAAATAGCTTTTCAAGTCTAAAAATGGAAGGAGGATGCATACCAATGAAGAAATGAAGATGAATTTATAATGAAAATGGTATAGATAAGCTGAACTGGATGAAATCATTACCATCAAATGAAGAAGGATTTTTCACTCAGCTCACACAAAGGAAATAAATTTGAGAGAGAAATAAATTTGACACAATTTATGGAAAAGTATTCATCCTAGAAAGACATGAACATGAGTGTGTGTTGTTCGAGATTGATCCTTAAAGGTAAAAGGGATTTGGGTATCACATCAAGCCATATGGAGGCACTTAAAAACTATCAAAAGGGTTTCTTTTCCCACCAAAAGAGAGAAATGATTAAACAAATAAAAATAGGAATGACATAACATCCTAGTCATATGTAAAATATTTGAAAAATGGAGTAGCTCATACTTCCTCCACCTAACAACATAAGATAACATATTAAATTGTATGCTTGTGAAGAAGAATATTATTTGGATATTCATGCTTTTGGGGGGAAAATGAAGGGTGAATGAGTGATTGAAAATGTATATATGTGATGAGGATAATCTCACATAAGGGGGTTAATTTTTCTAAGATTTATAGAAAAAAGGGAGAAAACTAGTTCATACTTTCTTAAGCTAAACTAATCTAGATACTTGAGATTTTTATCATCCATTCCCAAACCTTCTCACCAAGATGACTACACTGCACAATCATTAGTAGACATTAAGGTCATAGGTTTTGTGTCCCCTTGTCAAAGTTTTGGTGTTTCATGAATTAATTTGTGTGTATTCTCATGAGAAATGTTAATTTGTTTCAAGATGTATTACTTTGAATCGATTCTCTGCATTCCCATTGCAAACTTATGATGATTAATTTCTTTGAATTACAAATTTTTTTATTTAAAATAGAAACAATTTGGAAACTATAATTCATTATTGATGGATATTTCCTTCATGTTGTGGTAAAAGTTTTAAATTCAAGTTATATCTATCTGATTTATGATCTTTGTCAGTTCTTGAGGGTATATGGGATGTATTTTATAAGGAATTATTAGTATTTCTGTAAGAATTTATCTTGAGCTATGATGTTTAAATTCTTGAAGTTTGTGTGAAATCTTATGTTATTGGGATTCCATGAATACAAACTTGATAGTTGAAGGAGTGCTTTGGATCGTTTGATTTGTATTTTGCATCAAGAAAAATTATATACAACATTTTTCAAGGGTAATTTAAGTATTTTATGTAATCAGCTTTATCCTCCTTAACTTCCCAAAAACGTAAAATCACAACCAATATCCATCAGATACACATGAAATACCCATTCTTGCACTGTTTATGCACAAATGTTAAGGATATTTGTTAATTTTTTCCATCCTTTATCCAAAATATGTAGAAGCAAGCTGGAATTATAAATTTCTTTAGTAACCTAATCCTCTTTTAGAATATATCTAAATTTTATAGTGTGATAAATCATGAGAGTTATATGATGCTTGTATTGACCATATCTTTTTGAGGCTAAATTTTCATATCGCTAAGAAAGAGAGTTAAATATTGTTTCTCTATCCATTGATTTCACAAATACAAGTTACAAAATGGGTCCTCTCACCCTAGTTGTAGGTAGAACCTAAATTAGTAGGGTAAGTCATACCATTTGTGAGGTGCTATCCAACACTCCCCAAGTCAAAGTGAAAAAGAGACTTTAAGATCCATCCCTAGATATAAAACAACTCAAATCCTGGTCTGGCTTTCTCTAAGTATCCTACCTAGCTCATTGATTGTTGCTTGGCTCACAAGGTGAGACTGGTTTGGGTATCAAACCCTCATGGTGCTATTACCAAGGATTATTTCTATAAATAATAAGAAACATCAATCTTTGGTAATGTGCTGAATATGTTTAGATGAAAATACATGATATAGACATCATCCTTTATTGAGCTTTACAAAAATGGGCTTAATTAGAAGTTATTTTCTTAATATTTTCCTAGTTTAAGAATATTTCCATTAAATTTTTTGTTAGGGGTAAATATTGACAAAGGATGCTAATATTTGTCAAGATTTGTTAAAATTGATCATCAAGGTTCAGATTGACAAGTCATTTATAGTGATTTACACATCTAAGGTACAAGACCTTAGTGGTGACTCCACATTGTTTAGAATTTCTGGTAAATACCAGTGCCTCAAGCTTCAATAATTGAAATATATCATCAAGATCTATAAATATGGAAGGAAGAAGGTCCTTCTTCAAGACAAATCCTACTAGAAAATTGTTTCCAGAGATAGGAAGGAAAATCCAACTAAGAAACAAATCTAGGAGAGAAGTGGGCAATCAAAGGTTAAAAGATAAAGTAGTTCGTATGGTTGAAAGTGACCAGCCTTTGATAGAGGATTATTCTATCTCCTAGTTTTGGATCAAGCAGCCCCTACATGAATTTATATACTCCAACTTGTGAGGGGCCTTTATTTGCAACTAATAAGGGTATTCCTCATCTCCCTCATTTGTCACTTAGAAGTAATAGATTTTTTTGTGAAACTTGTTGGATCCTAAAATATTAGCTAAGTACCAAGAGGCACGCACACACAAGAAGAGTAGATAGAAGGGTGATCAGGGGAAAGCGTACAAGAAAAAAGGGGTTTACGAAGGGTTTAAGTGAAACCAAGGCATGCGCGGGAGCCAAAACAAGGGTTTAAATGAATTAGCCATATTTGGTATCATGGAGTAACTTGAGGAAAAACATGAGGACCCGTCTAGGCATGATAAGTGGATAAGGTGCCATACTCAAACCTCAGAGGTCAAGGAAAGGATATTCCATGTAGGGAATATTCCTAGAGGCATCATTACAGTTAGTGGAAGGTTTGTAAAGAGGATAAGAATTTTCCAATGGAGGACCACATCGAAACTTGGCACATGTTATTTGCTTAGGGGATAAGTCATGGTGGTGGTCATGATCATATTTAAAAAGATGCTTGGGACACAAAAAGACATACAGAGAGACACAAAAAGATACAAAGAGACACAAAGAGACATAGAGGGAATGCAGAGAGAATGCAGAGGAAGAGAAGGAGAGTAACAAAGTGTTGTAGAAATGCTAAGGGTTTGGAGTTCATAGTGCTAGGGTTTAGAGTACTTAGTGCTAGAGGGTTGTAAGGGATACCATTAAGCATATGTATGGGTATTGGGATTTGTAACAAGGGATAGAATGGGAAAATTATAGTTAGGATCTTAATAAGATTAGTTTGTAGGGATTGGATCATTTGTCATTTAATGTATATGGTCTAAGATGACCCTTTTGAATGTAGTATGGCTACCAGAGACTTTGTTAAATCAATATACATGGATCTATTTTGTACATCTTGTTTATGGGTGTAAACCCTCATGTTATTTGGATTATCATGATTTAGATATAGTTTCTTGTGCTTCATGCAATGTTTATTTAGCTTTTGTGATGCATCGATGTGTAGATCTGCTAGTTGCATCTTCTACCTTTTAAAGTAAGTGAATGTACTTCTATTTCTACAAATAAATCCTCCATTAATGGTAGAAATCTCTTGTAAAGATCACATAAAGGAGGGGCTCAATAGCCACACGTGCCTTGAGTGGGTACCCAACATATGTTGGATGATAGGCGATGTACTTGGGGTTAGAAAGAAGTATTGAGGGTAAAATAATGACTACATATTGGTTCCATTACCGGGACCTCTTTTGAAGCTATTGTGAGAGAAATGTGTGATGATGGAGTGCTTGACCTTGGATAGTGTCAAAGTGTGGCTCAAAAACATGGAGGATGATTTTTCTCATAGGTTTAGTACTAGATCTGAGTTTGATGCATGAAAATGGGTGGAGGAGAACCTATATCACGAAATCTATGAGACATTCTTCAACTATTTTCTAATAGAGTTGTATGAATGGCTATCAATGTATGCATCAAGGATGAGTTAGTACTATAGACCTCATGTTTTTACCTAGGAAGAATACCAATGGTTGCATGATGTCGATCTGATATGGACCCATGTTGTTGATCACTAGTGGAGTAGAGTGATGACTAGTTATACCTTGGAATACACTATTTCTACGTATTATTTCCCGAAGATTACTTGAGTTTGAGTTCTTGAGGGAGCCTAGAGGATTGTTCTTACATGCTATTCCACTAGCTATCAAGATCCTAGTCATTACTTTGAGTTTGGAAGCCTTTCCCATGGTTAGCTAAATTCCTACTAGGCACGGGGTGCGGAAGCTGGTGTGGTAGAAGGATGGCGGACCTTGCGGTAGAAATGGAGAGAGAGGAGATTCAGCTTAAGTATAATGAATCTCGGGAGAGGGATTTGGAAATACAATGATAAGTTGTAGGAGTGGTTGATTTATGGAGGTAGATGTTGTGGAAGGATTTGAGGTTCGCATGGAGGACGTGGAACCTAAGAAGTTTGAGCTACCCCATCTTATCAAGTGGAAGAGAAACCCCCTCGAATTCTAGAGAGATCATCATATGAAGAAAGAAGAAGAGTTGTAGGAACATATCTCAACCCACATGGTGACCAAACCCTTGTGCTTAGTTTTCCAATCCTTGAGATAAGTTTTGATAATCCGATTGGTATTGGTATTTGTAGTCGAGTGACACCTAAGAGGTATAATTTTTCATTTGGTATATCTATGGCTGCATAGTCATTTACTGTGTTTGGGGGTATTTTGTATGACATGAAATTTGAAAAAGGTGTGAGATCATAATCTTTGAGTATCATCATCCGAGAGTGGCATGGGAAACACATCTGGGAGTGGTTTGGTATCACAGTGTCATCAACACACATTTTAGCGCGACGGTGGGTTCACGGTGTGTAAACCTACATTAGGCCCTTACCTACCTACGACAGAGGAGGAGGATCTGTAGGCATTGGCATTAGTGGATCTAGTGGGTCTAGTGGTGGAGGTAACATTGGAGGGAATCAAGGTCCTGGATCTGGTGGAAAAGGTCCATAACACCATCAATAGGTGTTTTATGAGATGTTACTCCACTTACCTGATTACAAGGCATTGAGGATACCGCAGAACATGTACACAAGTTTGAGTTACTATGGTGTGTGAATGGGATCACTGCCCCAGATTAGAAAGTATTCAGTAAGTTTGCAACCACATTGCAAGGATGCGTGCATAGATGGTACATGAAATATGACCCTCACTAGACAGTGGTGGATTAAATTACACTGCGTAATGTCATTTTGGTGGAGTTCCACATACCTGAGTTTGAATAAAAAGCATCAACGCATATTTTAGGAGATTCAAAAAGGAATGGTGGAGAGTGTGCAGGAGTATGACGTGTGTTTCAATACTCTCCTTTCCAAGTTATATTATGACATTCATCCTTCGCAAAATACTCATTGATTTATTGAGGATTGATCACACCATTCAGAAGGGTTATTTCATAGAGGACTTTCAAAAATCCATGCGAAGGCCTTGAGGCTCCTCTTGCACACTAAGGTAGTAGGATGTGTTGATACTAGAGTTAGTCCATTTCTAGAAGCCCAAATTTCTTCAATGGCAAAGAAAATGGAGAAATTATCTGCAACTCGGCTCATGAGACTCGTAGCGGGTTATGGTGTACAAATTGTGAGGTAGAATGGCATATGCGAAGGACAATTTTCCTCAAATATTGGTACATGCGATGATGGTGGACTATGAGATTTTCCACAAAGAACATGATGTAAGTAGGTGTTCTACTTCAGTGCATGATCCATAAGAATGTGTCTTGTTATTACAAAATTTACACCTCTACTACTCATGAAACCAAGGATTATAGATTGATTGACCAAATACATGATGTCATTGATACGGGTGTGTGTCAAACTAGTATTGTAAACAATTCTAAGGATGAGGGATGTCATTATAAAGAACACACAAAAAAAGGAAGTTATGGAAGAGGATTTTGTGGAGGATTTAGAGGTCATGTGGAAACTGTAGAGGTGGAAGAAGTGAGTTTCCATGTGGAACTTGTTACAACTATGGGTCTACTAACACTATAAGTGTGAATTCCCTGATTTACTATAATGTTCTTGGTGTGGAAAGAAGGAAAAAGTATGAGGAGTTCCTAGAATTATTTAAACACATGAGCTAGAAGCAATAGAAGGATAATGGCGCTAGGATGGTGAGCGTAAAGTGTGCTGATCAATAGTGGATGCCTAGAATGGCGCGTGAGTCAGAGTTAGAACCTATATTGGTGACGATGCAAGCTGAGGTTACACACGTCAGGAGATACCAAAGAAAAGGCCGCTGATTACAAGAGAAGAAGTGGTATATGGGAAGTATATGGACCCTACCCATCGAAGGAATTATATCAAGAGACCATGGACATAATCAAAAGTCTTCAAGGGAAATTTAATGTCTAAAAGAGAAATCGAGTAAATTAGAGCATAAGAAAAGAACTGAGGTCCCTCAATCAGATATAGATGATTTTAGAGAGGTGTGTAAGATGATGTGCCAAGAGAATATCATTCCTCTATTAGGATAATGGTTGAGAGATAAAGTACCAAGTGCTGGAGGAGAATGCGAGAGGTAGGTTTTGCATGCTAACCTTCCTCCTCCCAACCTTGACTATGATAAGGAGATTACCTTGAATGTTTGGTGTTGATGGATGGTTCCCAAGTAATATTCTAATTGACATGGGCGTGGAAGTTAATGTTCTCACCCTGACACCTGGAATCAAATGGGAAGGCCCCCATTACAACCATCTTCAAATGTGTTGTATATGGATAATAAGAAAAGGTAATGCTCATTGGTGTTTTAAAGGATGTTGATATCACTATCTGATGGGAAAAATTCATTGAAGACTTCAAATGTTAGTGCTTACTAAGGCGGAAAAACTTTCTAGCATTACTTGGGTGCCCTTGGCGTGCTATAAGAACAATGTTGACTTATGTTTCAATAAGGGGTATATAAGTTTTGAGAATAAGGAGGAACGTGTTATCATTACTTTGATGGATGGGAATTCAGCTCCCTATACTAAGCCCTTATGAGAAGAGGACCTAGACATAATTTATGTGCACACAATCTGAGACCTTGAGGTTGTGTAACCAACAAAAGAAGGTGTTATTCATTGGGAAGACAATCAATCTATAAGTGATACAACTAGTATGGCATGTGAAAATTGGGCACACAAGACATATGAGTTAGTCGGAAGGAAATTAAAAGGCTCTATGATGATATTGATAAAGGCACGCTCAGTCAGGAACCTAGAAGGAAAGAAGTTTCCAAGTTATACTAGGGAGCCAACCCTGATGTTTTCCTATGAGAAATGGAGACCCGTGGAGATGTGAGATCGAAAGAAGAAGGATGCTTAGCTTATACCTTTCTCGAGACCACAATAAGTTGGTGGGTGACCCATCGTGATAACCTTCTAGAGTGATGTGAGGTGAGAATCACATTCTCTGTTAGGTTTTTCCAAAGTAATGCACCTACTATTATACAAGATTATCATGGGAAGGAACCTACCTCATTTCACGTCCAAGCATGTGAGAAGGCCTGGATGGAAGGCACAAAATCCTTGCCACCTTCTTTATGGGTGCATAAGTTTTAATCAACCTTATAAGGATTCCCACATGTGTGGTACATTCACTCTAAGATGTGCCATTTGACAAGAAACTAGCAGGAGTTGATGGCTGATCTCCTTCAAGCTTTCAAATATCAGTACTAAGCCATTGGTGGATGAGGCGTTGCAGGTTGTTAAGCACCTAACTATGGGAGATAGTGTCATGGTGGAGGATAAAATACTAGAATTATTGGGTGAACTTGGCTTAGAAGCATGCTTTGATGAGGAAGAATCATAGGAGATACAACTTGAGCATGCATACATGGAAAAAGAGAAAGGAAAGTTGGTCTATGTGATTAATGGTGAAGAGGTGGAAAACTTGGATGTTAACCATACAATGGATATGCACAAGGTTAGATAATGTAGATGAGTAAGTGCACATGCTACCATAAACCCATGAAAACCAAGAAGGTTAACATTGGTTTGGAGGTGGAACCTAAGGAGGCTATTATTGGAGATTACTTGGATAGAAAAGGAGGTTTCAAAGATCATCAATTTGTTGTAAATTTTAGGATTTGTTTCCATGTGGGTACCACAAGCTTAAAGGATTCACCACTCCTTGGGAGAAATGAAGATCAATTTAAAGGAAGGTGCGCCCCAATTCAAAAGAGACCTTATCAAATGAATCTGAATCTGCACGTCAAAGTCAAGGAGGAGATTGATAAGATGATCACATCAGGCATCATTGAGGATGTTGAAGAATCAGAATGGATAAGTTTAATGGTCATCAACATTAAGAAGGATGGAAGGATAAGGATTTGCATTGATTAATGAGATTTGAATGTGGTATGTTTAATTTACCCTTTTCCAACCCCCTTCATTGAGGAGATTTTGAAGGAGTAGCCACAAGGGGTTTAGTTAGTAAAAGTATGATATAGCACGTGCGTTCGAAGAGTATTAAAGAATACCCTTAATTCTAGTTTCTACCTCAATTATTCAATTGATAATACCCCCTCTGTTATATTATGAGAATAAAAATACCCCTATTTTTTCCATCTACCATACTTACCTATTTTTCAATTACAATTTTATTTACCCCTTTTTATTTCTACCCTAATATATTAGACAAAAATATATTATATTTCTCACTCAATTTTTTTAATATGCATTTCCTCTCGAAAGATAGTTTGAAGCCATTAAATACCTATTACAAATCACCTTATATATGTTAAGATTTAATTATTTATCAATAGTTCTTAAAATAATTAAGATGGTGAAATAATATCACTTGTATTGAAAAGCACACTTAATCCTAGTTTTCTACCATCTTATTATTTCTTGGTAAAGAATATAGATTTATTTATTAAAAAAGAGATTATAATTTAATTTATAACCACACTCATTTTGTAATTTTAAGGTATTTAATTTTAAAAACTAGGGTTCAAATGTTTTAGTTTTATATTAAAATTAAACCCCCTTTCCTTTGGCCCACCTCTCTAACCTACCCCCAATACCTGATTCAAAACATCAATAAATTAAATCCTTTCACCCCCTCATGTCTACCAGTATATTGAATTTGATTTTATTAATTTTAATTACCTCAATATAAACCCATGTGTTTGGATATTGCTTAGCTAATGAACCCCCCCATGGGAGTAGTGGGGTGCGAAATCTATTCTTTCATAGATGGATTCTCAGGATATCATTAAGTTAGAATTGCAAAGGAGGACCAAGAAAAGAAAACTTTCACCACTAAATGGGAAATTTTTCCTACATGATCATGCATTTTTGATTGAAGAACATGCCTGCTGTGTTTTTAAACTTTGTGGTTCAAGTGTTTTAGGACTTCATCCACAAGTTTTTACAAGTCTACCAAGATGACTGGATAATATATGGATTAGTGAGGGACCATTGTGACAATCTGAGGCTAATGTTTGAAAGATGTTTGCAATTGAGGATATCACTCAAATTTAAGAAATGTTTATTTTCTACTCCATTTGGAACATTGTTGGGACATATCATATGTAAGGAAGGCTTGATGGTGGATCCTTCCAAAATTACCATTATTGTGGGATTGGTGGAACCTACCAGCTAGAGCATGGTGCGCAGATTCCTTGGGCATACTGGGTATTACCAAAAACTTATTAAGGGATATGCCAAGATCGCTGAACCATTGGAAAATTTTCTAAAGCACAAAAGTACATTTCATTGGGGAGAGGCGCAACAGATGGCATTTGATTCATTCAAGAATAGGCTTATCATGCACCCATATTAGGCTTTCCCTCTTGGAATAATCCATTGTATCTACATTTTGATGCTTCAGGGATGGAGATTGAAGCAATATTAGCACAACCTGGAGAGGAATATGTTGACCACCCCTTGTGCTTTGATAGTAGGAATCTAACCCCAGCAGAACAAAACTATACTACTACTGAGCACGAGGCATTGTCAATGATCTATGCATTACACAAATTTAAGCAATATATGTTGGCAATACCCTTTATATTCTAAATGGACCACATGCCATTGAAGTACTTGGTAAAAATCCCATTTATAAAGGGTGCATATGTCGGTGGGTCCTACTATTTCAAGAGTTTGAGTTTACGGTTGTTGTAAAACCGACTAAGATTAATTTGGGGCCTGACCATTTATTAAGGTTTGACTTAGGGGAGGACGTGTAAAGCATTAAGGATACAATTCTAGGTGCGTAACTGTTTAGATTACAATGTGCACCCTTTGAATTAGAAAATATTGTCATGTTTCTCAAAATGGGAGTGGCACTAAAGGGAACGAAGAATTTGGAAAGAAGCAATTAGACATACATGCCACACCCTACATGTAAATTAGTGGATACTTATACAAGCTAGGCCATGATGAGGTTTTACACCGGTGCATGTTAGAGCATGAGCGCATTCTGTAATCATGGAAGAAGCACATGGTGGAATTGTAGGAGGGACTATATAGGTAATGTAACTGTGCATAAGATCCTTCTAGCATGATTTTGTGGGAAATGGTGTAAAAATATTGTATCAAGTATTGTAAGGTCTATGACCACTACTATCAACACTTGGTAAACCAAGGAAAAGAGATGAAATTCCATTAAGACCGATTGCCAATGCATAACCAATCAAGAAGTGATAAATTGACTTTGTAGGCCCTATTTCCCAAGCCACACAAAGTATAGGTTCATGTTATATCATTACACACACATATTACCTTACAAGGTGGGAAAAAGTGGCTCATATAAATTGATTTCACAATAGTAATAACATCTAGGTTCTTGTGGGAAAATATAATCAATAGATATGGATGTCCATTGAACTTAACAAGTGATAGGGGTACTCATTTCTTAAATGAGATAGTTAGAATATTATTGACAAAATTTATGGTAGCCCACCACAAGACTAACCCTTATCACCCACAAGATAATAGGAATTCTGAGGCATTTAACAAAATTCTGAATCACACGTTAACCAAGATTTGTGTTGTGGGAAGAAAGGATTGGGATGATAAAGTTTTGATGTGTTATGGTCATATTGGACTACTTATAAGATACTGAATAAGGCCACACCTTTTCAATTCATGTTTGGCATGAAATTTGTGTTACCTATTGAATTCATGTTACCATCATTGTTGTGTATAGTGCTGCGTAGGAGGGTTAGATGATGAACAAGTGCTTGAGGAGAGGATTGATAAGTTAATGTAGTTAGATGAGAGGTGAGCTATTTCTCGTTGGAGTCAAAAAATAGAAAAATCTAGGAATAAGGCATGACATGATAGACACATCAAGAAAAAACAGTTTGAGGTTGGGTATATGGTTCTATTGTATGATTCCAAGTTTCTACGCCATCCTGGGAAATTTAAAGTCCATTGGATGGGCCCATACATTGTATCCTATATACTTGATTCAAGCACTTTCCAGTTACAAGTGTTGGATGGAACACGGTTTCCAGGCCATTTCAATGGGAGTAGGCTGAAGCCCTACTATAAATAAGTCTTCTTTGTGTTTGTAAATAAGGCAAGTATTTCTAGTTAGCCTAGGTTTTACTTTGATGCAATTTCCTTTCTTTGTGTTTCCCTTTCTTGTTGCTTTATTTTGTGTGTGTTTGTGTGCTGGTAGCCACTTATTATTTTCAAAAAAATTTCTATGCACAAAGGACCACGCATCCATTTTTGTGTGGGGTGGAGTGATGTGACAAGTGTTAGAAGTTATGGTTGTGGATGACCCAATTGAAAAAATCAAAAACATGTTGATTGGAAGATCATGCATGGAAAAGGTGAACATAAGTGAAGGTTGGTGTCAAAAGGATTTGAGAAACCAAGTACAAGAATAAAAAGTGCAAGAGCAAGATGAGGTAGGAAAATGAAAGAAATTGGTCCAAAACATAGAAGAATATACTTCGGCATGGAAGAAAGTGTAAGGAACTCTATGGTCGAGGCACTTGCATGCCAAAAGGTTATGGAAGCATTTGTAGGATTGAACATGAGGAAAAGAATTAAAGGTTAACATTGGAAAAAATATTCCTTTATTGCGAAAGTACATTGGTAGGTGGCATGGCATTTATTACGGATAAAAGAAAAAGTTATAAATAGAAGATCGGGGTGCATTATTTTCTACCTTTTGTTTTAAGTTAGCAAAGAGATCTCGTGAACTAGGCATCCTTACGAAGAAAGTTTGAGAAGAGTTGTGAATATTTTCATGCATAGCTAGTTTTATCAGTGAACCAAAGTGGAAAGAAGTACACAGGCATAAGTGGAGAACGTTGTGTAGAAGAATCCCATGGGTGTTATGTTGTCTTATGGAAAAGGGTTTTCCAGGTTAGGGTTACATAGCTAGGGCACAAGGTTTGAAGGAATTTTTGCAAAGGAGTGGTGCCATAAAGTTGAGAAAATCCAAGACCAAGAGAGAGGAAGAAGTTTTAAGAACCATGAGGGAATGGCACCAAGGAAATTATTACATGTTTCATTGAAGAAGGGAAAGGGAAAGGGAAAATAATCTATTTCTACCAATTTTAATGAAGAATGGTACGCATAAATTTAGTACCAAGACATCATATTTCTTAGTAAATAATGGGTGTCTCATGTTAGGAAGATGACCGTTAGTGATTACAACCATCGAACCAGAACCACATAGAATGAAATGACACAAGAACTGGTTCGCCCTAGAGAGAAGAGGACACTAGATGGAGTGCTCATCTATGATGATGAGGTAAAGGTAAAAATGGAGAAGGATGGGTTGTTACAACTCTATGAGTTGCCTATTTTGGAAATCCTGAGTGACTATACTAATGGTTGATGTCATGCATGCATGAAGAACACTTCTATTTCACAGGTAAGGATGCATAACACCCCACCTAATTTCTAGGTTCACCATCCTTATCTATGAAGGAGATTCATTAGACGATGAATTGGAAGAAAAATAATCCATTAAGAAGACCATTGAGGCTTATGAATACAAGAAGGGTTCATGTTACTTTGAACATTTATGTAATTACTAACCCAGTGATGAGGATGGTTATGCACTTGGTTACTAAGCTAAATGGGAAAGAAAGATGGACACAGATCCACAAGGCCTAGTTGAATGTGTGCACAATATCTTGGAGGGAACCATCTATAACCTCTCATATTTTCATTGTAGAGGAGATCATAGATGCCACACATGATAGAGAGAAGATCATGTTTGGTAATTTCCTCCTCACCATTGTCTTTTTAGAGATTGGAGTGCTTGATGGGCCGGATAAGTTTGTTTGGGAATACCCAAATGAGGACCCCTCACCCACCAAGAGGTTTGAAATAATATACATGTGACACCATGATGGATGATCATAAGGATGCACCTAGAAAAGTGGTATAAGAGGATGCGTGAACATTCGGGGCTGAATGGAGAATACCCAAAAATTTCCTTCACTAGTGCAAGAGAATCCTAGTTTGTTGTATACCAACATTTTTGCATCAACAAATTTACTTTGGTAGATGGCACCAAGAGTCCTTGGTGTAAATTTCCTTTCTCCTTCACATCAAAGTACCTCCAGGACATGGTCAATCATTTTAAAGAGGTGAAGAAACTTAGATTTGATCTAAGTGTAGTAGATCAAGATTATTGTGAGCTGTGTAGGAAACTAATATACCCCAAGAAGTGTGCATATGTGGAGAAGTATGTATCCCATGACGTGCACATGTTAAAACTAGTAACATTACCTATTAAGGAGGAAAACAATGAGGGTGTATTTACACATAAGGCCTAAGTATGAAAAGGGTGCTTATGTTGAAGACGATGTCTCCATTCCTGAGGACCCTACCACATGAAATAAGGTTGTGTAAAGGAAAAGAGATAGAGGAGAGGCTCTTGAGAAAAATGTGGTGATGTGCATAGACATGGTAGATAGTAGGGGCATAGGAGTTAGGCGGGCATAAGTACTTATGTCCACCGAAAGAAGTCTCACATGAGAAAAGAGTCACCACAAAAGGAGGAATCACCATAAAAGGAAGA
Organism: Taxus wallichiana var. yunnanensis; assembly: GCA_018340775.1. NCBI lineage: Eukaryota > Viridiplantae > Streptophyta > Pinopsida > Cupressales > Taxaceae > Taxus > Taxus wallichiana. Next base: position 612,472,753 of record CM031235.1, on the reverse strand, counting down.
GTCACCGGTAAGGGAGAGTCACCCAAGAAAGAAGAAGAATATAAGTCCCCTAAACTAGAATCACCAAGGTAAGGAAAAATCATAGGGTGAGAAAAGGGTCAGACTCAGGTGAAACAGTTTGCATGTACATGAAGGCTGAAAAGGGAGATGAAGATGATGAAGAGTACGATGAGGCTCGAATCATCTTGTGTATGATGTACATGAGTTCAAGGAAGAAGGAAATGAAGATAAGGATGAGAATGAAGGAGGCGCTCATGAAAAAGGGGGGAGAGAGGAAGTAAGTGTGAAGGATCAGAAGACCCTGACCCCAACCCAGGAGTAAATGGATAATACCATAGAGAGGGAAGTGATAATAATTATCTAATACTTGGTAGAGCACAAGGTCAAATGAAGTGTCGAGGAAGTGTTGAAGGAAATGGAGGAAAGTGAAATTGTGAGAAAGGAGTATGGAAGCATGGGTAGAGACCCCAGCTTAGCAGTAAGCTTCCCAAAGGCAACATGCACATGAGGAAAGGTCATAGTAGTGACACAGGAACAAAAAATGACTTACATTAATGATCTAAAGAAGGTAATTTGCATGCACAGTTCCAAATTACCATACCCACAAACCAACTCCTTGTTGGGTCTTATTTTGATGAAGAATATGCATACCCATGCATGAGGAAAATTTATCTTGGGCTTTTGAGTCCCACATTGATGAACATGAATTTGAGGTAAACAAAGATGCATTGATGAAGATACTAGATGTCAAGGGAGTAAACCCTCTGTAAATTCTCAATAATTGTCGATGAATTATTTTTCAACATGCTCAACAAAGCAACGATGGAGGTAGAGGCTAGACTCTTTAGCAGAAATGACAGATAAGGGTCTTGGAGGAAGAGCTTGAGAAAAAGAATGAGGAGATCATTGAGTGGGACAAATAGATAAAACAAAAGGAATTGATTAGTGCATAGTTAAGGTGCAAGATGAGGGATGAAAAGGAAAAGGTGTGTAAAATCCATAAGAATATAGAGGCCATTTTAGATGTCATAATATTGAAGCACACGTACTGGCCCCGCTTGAGAAAAAAATATGAGTCAACCATGCAATGCTTGGAAGAATTGACCCGCATCCTCACCATGGAAAGGAAACCACTTGTATTAGAGTTAAAAAGGAGGTGATGGCATGCCAGAAGGAGGAGGAAAAGATAAAGATTGGGGAGATAGTCACTTGGTACTATGAGCTCCTTTCTGATAAAAGACCGCCACATAGATGGTTAAATCCATGTATAAAAAATGTGATAACATGAATAGGGTAACAAACATATTGGTTGCTACAAATGAGGGAAAATCTAAAAGAATTTTAGGAAAATCATAAAGGAAATAGGGTGGAGCATGATAAGATCCTAGCCAAAGTTGAGAAGAAGTTGGAAGAAATTAAAACCTTGTAGGGTTTGATTAAGAATAAGCTAAAGGAACTATAACCCCAAAGTCACTCATAGGATGGATGCGTTAGGTGATCTTAGCAAGCATTTGGAAATAATTGTTGATACACTGAAAGCTAAGAGTGAGGAACTTAGTTTTAATGAAATAAGTGCATTGGTGGGTGACCTACTTCAGCAGGCACATGGAGAAGTAGACACATGGGAAAATATTGAGACATCTCTAAAGAAGGAGTTCCCACTCATGTAGTAAATAACACATTCTTCTATTCTTCCATTTTTTCATCCTTCCATTTTTTAATTGTTTCAATACCTCTATTATTTATTCTTTGAGGAAGAAGAATGTTTTTGAGGATGGAGAACACATGTAGTGTGGGGTGATGTTGGACCCAAAATATTGGCTAAGTACCAAGAGGCACACACAATAGGAAAATAGAGATAGAAGGGCACTTGGGGAAAAGCACATAGGAAAAAAGGGTTTAAGTGAAACTAGGGTGCAAGGTGCGGGGAGGAAGAACAAGGGGTTAAAGGACTTATCCATATTTGGCATCATGGAGTCACTTGAGGAAAAATGTGAGGACCCGACTAGGCATGATAAGTAAATAAGGTGCCAACTTGGAGCCTTGAGGTCAAGGAAAGGATATTCCATGTAGGGAATATTCCCAGAGGCATCATTATAGTTAGTGGAAGGTTTGTAAAAAGGATAAGCATTCACCAATGGAGGACCACATCGACACTTGGCACACGATCTTCTTAGGAGAGAAGTCATGGTGGTGGTCGATGATCCTATTTAAAGAGGTTCTTGGGACAGGAACAAACACACAGAGAGACACAGAGAGACATAGAGGGAGTGTAGAGAGAATGCATAGATAATGTAGAGGAAGAGAAGGAGAATAGAGAAGTGCTACAGAAATGCTAAGGGTTTGGAGTTCATAGTGCTAGGGTTTAGAGTACTTAGTGCTAGAGGGTTATAAGGGATACCATTAAGCATATGTATGGGTACTAGGATCTATAACAAGGGATATAATGGGGAAAATTATAGTTAGGATCTCTGATAAGATTAGTTTGCAGGGTTAGATCTTTGTCATTTAATGTATATGGTCTAAGATGACCCTTTTAAATGTAGTATGGCTACTAGAGACTATGTTAAATCAATATACATGGATCTATTCTATACATCTTGTTTATGGGTGTAAACCCTCATGTTATTTGGCTTATCATGATTCAAATCTGGTTTCTATGCTTTGTGTAATGTTTATTTATCTTTTGTGATGCATTGATGTGTAAATCTACTAGTTACATCTTCTTCCTTTTAAATTATTTAAATGCACTTTTGTTTCTGAAAATAAATCCCCCTTTAATGGAAGAACTCTCTTGAAATTCTCACATAAAGGAGGGGCTCGATGCCCGCACGTGACTCAGGTGAGCACCCAATGTATGATGGATGATAGGCCGATGCGCTTGGGGTTAGAAAGAAGTATTGAGGGTAAAATAATGACTACAAAATTTAATCATTAAAGGACTATTAATTTGAGGATCATACACCATTACCTCAAAACCTCATGTACCATACTGTTTTAACCCTCTTATTAGGAAAACTCCTTAGAATAATATGGCTCATCCTCCACCTAGAGCTCCATTTATTGTAAATATTTTTGGGCCCATATATTTTCATGGTATTGTGGGTTATCCTAATGTAGTTCCATAAGAAGTGAGGAAAAAATTGCCTAAATTTCAAGGAAATAATGCTTATTACTAATGATCAACACCTTAGAATTTTTGTTAATATCATGGAGGATTTTGAGATTGAACATGAAGATGTGTATGTCAAATTGTTCATTCCTACCATTAAAGAGGATGCCCATGATTGGTATAAATACTTACTAAATAATTCCATTGATTCATGCGATGATATCAAAAAATCTTATAGATTATAATATGGGGACAAAACTAATCCTAGGTTTCTCCTCTTGGAATTTGAAAATATCAAGAAGAACCCCAATGAACCAGTCTAAGACTTTAACACTAGATTTAACAAAAACCTAACTAGATTGCCAATGACATTGAGGCCAAGTGATGAGTCCTAATTGATAAAGTATTATGAGACCTTTGACAAGAAAGCAACATACTATTTGAGGGACAAAACCCCCAGGACTTGTAGAAAAAATTTCTCCATGGAATTACAAATAGAAAATAATATCAAGGCAACAGAAATCCTACTAAAAGGGAGGGTGTTAAGTTAGTTAATCCTGAAAATCCTCAACCAAGAAAGGGAGTTGATCTGGAGGAAGTTTTTAAAACTCTAGTAGGAGCAGTAAAAGAAATATTTTATAAACTTGGTGGAGCATAGAAATGGATAGGACAAATTTCTCAGGGCCAAGACCAAAATCAAGCTAAAAATGGAATTAGAAATCATCCTAGGGGTGATCATAGATCAGATGAGTGAGGTAAAGGCCCATGGGATCAGGAAATAAATAACAACCAAGAGAGAATAAATTTGTCCTTAATCCTTGAACTACTATAGTTTCTATGATAAAAGAAAATCATGTTATTGAGTGGTGTGATAAATGTTTCTTACCACATTCCCCATGTGATCTTAATGAAGAAAGTGAAGAGGTTGATGATGATGATACTTTTGGTAATGTGTGCATGATGGAATTCCTAAAAGTCCACAACAAGGAGCTAATTCTACTTGAATTGTTGAGTGCTAGGACTATGGAATGTTTTTGGGACTGCATAAACCGGGTATCTCCTCTTCCTTCTACTAGTAATCTTGAAGTTGATATGGTCCAGGATTTTGACTTGCCCAATCATGATTTTGAATATTTAAGGGCATTGATGATTAAGAAATATGATGGTGGAATTCCTTCTGAGGAGGATAGACAATTATTAATGAATGCAGTGGTGGCCCAGGAGAAAGAATATAATCTAAGAAATATGATTGTTAAAATGGGAGGGCCACAACCCAAACCAAAGAATCCCCTCCTCACTAATATCCCAAAGGATCCCCCAAGAAATATGTGCCAACCAAAAGTCTAGCTAATGCCAATAAACCCAATAACCCTGCCCAAGCCATGAAGAACCTCATACCACAAGAAAAGGAAATTACCCTACCTCTCAGTACAACCTTACCCAAGTATACCCCATGTGACATGGCTCAATTTTGTCTTAGATTAAAGTTAATGTAACTATTATTGAGTTTCTAAGGATCCCTGAGCATAGAAAAGAGCATTTGAGTACTTGGGTTTTAAGGAGGAGGTAGTGACCCTAACAAAAAAGATGTTAACAATCTTGATATTCCTCCTTTTTTGAAGAATTGGAAGCACCACAAGCATTGGAAAAGTTGGGGGAATCCCCTGAAGTATATCTAGGCAAATCCCTTGTTGAATCCCTACTTGATGTTGATCCCTTCTATACTACTTTTATTATTAAAGAAAGACTTTTTCACAATTACATGTTTGATTCAGGAGTTTCATGTAATGTGATGCCACTTAAAGTTATGACTGAGTTTGATATCAAAGTAATAATATCCTTTGGGAAATGTAATGCCATGGATTTTACATAGGTATTAGAAATTCGGTATGTCAATGGTTTGGTGGTGTAATTAGTAGCTTACCCTAATAAATATTTAACCATGATGTAGTCATTGTGGATTACCTTGCTAAGTGGGGTATGTTGTTGTCAATAACGTGGGCTTCTAGTGTTGGTGAAAGTGTGTAAATGGATATGTCATACACCACTATACTAATAGAAGGGAGTCTTGTCAAGTTATATGGGGAGAAGAAGATGTTACATCTGATTGAAGATCCTAATAATGCTTCTTATGAAGTTTTGTATATAGATGTGGATGTTAATAATTTTGTTGGGTATGTTAACTTTGAGGAGCATGGTATTAATGAAAGTAAATTCTTTGAACAAGTTGGTGCCCCTTGGACCTTAATGTTTGATGGAGATTTCTCCAATATGGGGAATGGGGATGGGGTTTTGCTTGTATCTCCGAACGATATTTTTAATTTTTCCTTTAAACTGAAATTTGAATGCACAAATAATATTGTAGAGTATGAGGCATTACTTTTGGGCTTGAGTATTTCTTGGAGATATGGTATAAAAGACATAGTTGTTAAAGGAGACTCTGAGTTGGTAGTCAAACAAGTTAGAAAATTATATGCTACAAAAAATCAAAGGATGAAACAATATAAGCATGTAGTATGGGATTTTATTGAGATGTTTGAATCCTTTAATATTTTGTATCATGATAGAACTCAAAATGTTGCAGCAGATAGGTTGGCAGTGCTTGGATCTAGGTTTGAAAACTACACTGTTTCTCCTTATTGTGATTATGATATTGAAGTATTGTCAAGACCATCTATTCCTGATAATGTAAAACATTGGAAAGTATTCAATGATGATGCCTAGGTTTAGAGGTTTTTTAGAATGAAGGAGAATTCACCAATCAGTGCATGGATTGGGAACCAATGGTTGTAATGTGTGATGGTAAGGAAACCTTGTTTGGCAAGGATATAATTTAATTGAAAACCAACACAATTCCTAGAGGGTTGGTGGATTTAGAGTCAAATTTTGATAATGTTGATAGGGTGGTTCATAGACACATCTCTTCTTCAAGGGATGTTGAATAATTCAATTTGGGAACTAGGGAAAATCCCAAAAAAGTTTGGATAGGAAGTAATTTGAGTAAAGAGGAAAAGTAGTCTTATGTTGAATTGTTGAAGAAATATCAGGATTGCTTAGCATGGTCTTACTCAGAATTGAAAGCATATAGGGAAGATTTATTTCAACATGAAATACCTTTAGAACCTAATGCTAAACCATTTAGGAAAAATAGAGGCCAATTAATCCACTTCTTTCCCTCAAGATGCAGGAAGAATTAAAAAAGTTAAGGGATGGAGGGATAATACAACCCACAAGATATTCTTCATGGGTGGAAAATTTAGTGCTAGTAAGAAAGAAAAATGGAGATATAAGGTTGTGTGTAGATTTCAGAAATTTGAATAAAGCCTCAATTAAAGACAACTATCCATTTCCAAATATGGATAACATGCTACAATTGGTCACTGGATCAGAATTGCTTTCTACATTAGATGGATTCTCAGGGTACAACTAGGTGGTTGTGAAACAATTAGAGAGAATTAAAATTGCCTTTACTACCCCATGGGGTACCTATGTGTATGTGAGAATTAATTTTGGTTTGATGAATGATGGGGATACGTTACAAAGAGAAATGGATGTTGCATTCTTAGAATATATAAATGATTTTATCAATATGATGTGACAATGTTCTCTAAACAAAGAAGTGATCATTTGAGCCATGTTGAAAATATGTTGATCAGAGTGTAGAGAATATGGCATCTCATTGAATCCTAAAAAGTTCCATTTTGGGGTTCAAAAGGAAATTTTTTTGGGGCACATTGTATCAAAAGAAGGGGTCATGATTGATCCTGAAAGGGTGGAAGCAATTAGTAAGGTCCTATCTCAAAAAATAAAAAAGGAATTTAGTCTTTCTTTGGTCAAATAAATTTCATTAGGAGGTTCATTTCTATTTTTTCCAAAATGACTATCCCCATTACAAACATGTTAAAGAAGTAACATATTATTCAATGGGAAGAAGGATCCCTCCAAGATTTCACTGGAATAAAAGAAGCGTTGAAAAATGCCCTAGTGTTGGCAGCCCCAGATTATAAGAAGGCTTTTCAGATATTCTCCTTCGCATCTGAAAACACCATTGCATCTCTATTATTAAAGTATGAGGAAGGAAATGAATGGCCTATCACATTTTTTAGTACAACCTTGCAGGGGGATGAAATAAATTATACCATCATGGAGAAGCAGGATTTTTCTTTCGTTAGAGAAACTATAGTTTTTAGGCCCTACATCTTGAGCTCCAAGATTGTATCATATGTTCCCCACGCTATGGTCAAGAACATCTTATCGAGATGGAAATTTCTAGCAAAAGGTGTCATTGGGTGAACAAGATACAAGAGTATGATATGGCTATATATACCACCAAGTTGGTCAGAGGTTTGGGCCTTGAAAATTTAATGGCAGAAAGAAACCTGTAGGTGATGGAAGTCAATGAAATTAAGGAAGGACTTCTAGATGTCCATGACAGATTAATCAACTCCATATGGTATAAGGACATAATATTCTACCTTAGAAATTTGGAGTGTCCCAGAAATCTAGACAAAAATCATATAAGAACACTCAAATTAGCCTCACAAAAATATATCATAACTGATTATGGGTTGGCTTGGAAGAAACATGAGGGGGTTCTTTTGAGGTGTATCACAGAGGAAGAAGCTCCCAAACTGATTGTATAATTTCATGGGGGAGTATATGGAGGACATTTTTCTATAAGAATGACTTCCCATAAGATCATGAGGGTGGGTTACTGGTGGCCCACACTTTTCAAATATGTTTCCTTGATGGTTAGGAAATGTGAAAGTTGTCAAATTTTTTTAGGAAGGATGAAAGTTTTAGGAGCTCTACCCATGCAACTAGTGTCAATAGAAGCTCCTTTCAAACAATGGGGCATGGAATTTATTTTTGAGATTTCGTACTCCTCAAGTATATGGCACAAATGGATACTGGTAGCCATAGATTATTTCACCTAGTGGGTTAAAGCTATTCCCACCAAAAAGGAAACTCACCAAATAGTTATGGATTTCATCTTGAATCATATAATTTGTAGGTTTGGAGTACTTGCAAAAATAGTTCCAGACAATGCTATGAGCTTTAGAGCTAGGCCATTGGTAGTTATGTGCCAAGAGTATGGGATAAATTTAACATATGCATCCAATTATAATCCTCAGGGGAATGGCCAAGTTGAATCAAGCAATAATAATTTTCTTAAGATCATTAGGAGGACATTGGATATTAACAAAATAAAATGGGGTGAGTAGTTGAAATTTTCTTTATGGGTAGATATAATTACTGCCAAAAGGGCTACTGGAAAGAGTCCATTTGAATTGGTTTATGGATTCCAAGCTCTCTTTCCCCTACATATGTAGTTTTCCTCTTATCATTTCATACAACAACTTGAGGATGAAGAGGTGAATCCCTATGAAGCAAGGATTAATCATATTGTGGAGTTGGATGAAGAGAGAAGAGAGTCTCACCAAAGACACCTTAATTTTAGAGAGAAAATCAAAAAATTATTTGATAAAAAGGTGACTCCTAGAACTTTCAATGTTGGAGATCTTGTTTTGTTATGGGACAACATGCACGAGGATAAAGGAAAACATGGTAAAATTTGATGCCTTGTGGATGGGTCCTTACTCTATTGACATAAGAATTGGTGAGCACACATTTTTCTGAAAGACCTAGATGGAGATTTTCTAGAGCTTCCTATTAATGGCATGCATCTAAAGCACTTCCTAGATTGATCACACTCAAGGTAAAAACTTTTGTACAATGTATAGTCCTATTGGTTTTATTTCTTGTTTTTGTTTCCCTTTTTTCTTGGTCTATAGTGACCAATTTCCTTGGTATCTTGGTATGTTTTTGCGATGTTCGAGTTGGTCCGGTTTGACCTTGTTTATGCTTAAAATGACTCCATGACCCGATGGATCCAGACACTTGGTCTGTTATATGTTTGGTTTGTGTGGTTCTTGTGGCACCCACATGGGGTTCTCATCCCCAAGTTGGAGATGGAATTGGTGCTCGATTTGATCTCACCCTTTTATCCAATGTATACCTTCAAAATATTCTCTCTAATTATTCACCCATGTTTCAAAACATATGATCGAAGATAGGATTGTGTTGGATGCAAATAAAAATATCATGTTTAATTAGTGAATACTCTTTTTTTTATCGAGGAATGTAATAGTAATGTTGGCCCTAAAAATACCCATGAAAAATCGACCATGAATTGGGCCAATGTTGTAATTTTGATGATAAGTTAATGAAGTGAAAAGTGTAAAAATATCTCTGATGCCTATAAATTTTGTTGGCCCATCATATTTTTCCTTTTGGTGTTCTTTTGTATTTTTCAAGACTCAATTTTTCTTAAGTATGGAACTAGACATGGAAGGTATCCATGTGTCCCTTCGACACATTTTGGAGAAGGCATAAAGAATCGGGGCCTTCAAGAAGTGAGAATCAACCACATGGCTAAAGCATGGCAAGGTAGCCCAAGTGGGTTAAAAAGTCAAGATAAAGAAGAAGAGCTTGTATGCCTCCATGTGTTGCCCAAGCACAAATTCAAAAAGAGAGAGAAAAGGAGAAGCCCTAAAGTTGTGTGAGGTCTCCATGTGTCGTACAAAGTGGCTACCACATCAAAAGGACCAAACAAAGAAGCAGAGGACTCAATGTTCAATGGATTGAATGTGATCTTGGGTCCCAAAGCATGTAATTGAAGACTTGGCTAAAATCAGGGTTGAGGTTTTGAATGAAGTCGGGAGAAGATGAAGATAGAAAAGAGGTGGGTTGACAAAACCATGGACACCATTGATATGAGATTAGAGGAATTACAGAGTTACAATCAAAGCCACGAGAATAAAAACAAAGGATGGACCAATGTGGGGATGTTGTTGATGCAAAATCACAAAGCACCCCTGGATGTTGATCAGATTTCTAGGTTGATCATGCTAGCATCTAGTGTGATTGTACAACATGGAATCCTTTCTCTAAGTGTGGTACTTGTAATAATGAGAAAGGAATCTCCAGAGAAGGCTGGTTCCTATTCCTCTGTTCAGATGCACACGAAAAATGCAGAGAGTTTACTCAAAACCTAATCCAACTTGCTAAGGAGATAGGGTAAGAAGATGCACAAAAATAAATCTAAGACAACAGAGGTGATGCACCAAGGAATGAAGAACACCTATCTTGCCAATAAACACAGATCATTCAAATGTGATGCAAGATCATGCGCAAATAACAAAATTTGTAGTGAAATACCAGGAGGATGCAAATGAACACAGAGAGGGTTGAGAATCATCCACGGACATGCAATACTTGCTCCAAAGATTGATACAATACAATAAAAAATGCCAAGAGGTAGAGTCGCATTACAGTTTCAAATGGGAGGTTCAAACTCCACAAATTCACCTGCCAAAGAGAAGAAGGGAGGGGCAAAACAGGAAAGTTTGACCTTTAGAAAGAAGCCCCTCCTTACAATATATAGGAAGAATGAGAGAGGGAAGAGAGAGGAAAGTCAGATCTACCCCAACCACTTCTAGGTCACATTTAGTTCATTTCATTATGGCAGAAGTGGTGAATCTTGGCAAAATGGCGGGTATCGTCGAAACGGTGAACCTGCTGCATTGCATTAAAGCTAGTTGTTGAAACATCACTTCAGTCTATTATCATGCATCAAAGATGTTTTCTTTATTTTCTCACTCCAAACTGAACCAAAATTCAATATTAAACTTGGAATCATGTAGAGAATCTCTCCAGCTTTCCATTGATATAAAGAACGTGAAAATATGAGCTCTAGATCGAAAGTTATGGCGATCTGAAGATTTAGGGCAAAAACAGGCCAAAACGGATCGGCGGGAAAATATTTGAATTTTTTCCGCGCTCTGCCACTTGGATGACATGTGTCAGGATCTGATTCATCCACGGGTTCACCCTCTGAAAATTCCTTTTGGGCCCTTAAACTTGGACACGTGGCACTATTTTATTGGCTCGGGCCTGAGGGGCGCACTTGGCAACTCTTCAACCTTCTGACACGTGGCACATTTTGATTTGTTGGTGGCTCTTTCGGATTTTCGCATCCCTCGCGTACCTTTGGCCTGGCTGTCCCAAACTTCCTGGGACGAATTCCTCCGAACCACCCGATTCAGGCTTCCTTGTTCCTGTTATAGTGAAGACACGTGGCACATTTCCATTCACTCTGGGCTCTTTCGGCTCTTCACGTCCCGTGCGTACTTTTGGCCCGGATGTCCCAGCGAAAGTCCTCTGTTTCGGCTAAACCGACCGGTTCGCGTCCTCCGCGTACTTTTGGCCCGGATGTCCCGGACTGTCTAGGAAAAATATTTCCGAACCGCCCAAAATGGACTGACTTGCGCCAAACCGGCCGATCCGCATCTTCCACATACTTTTGGCCTGGATGTCCTTGACTGAGCGAGACGAAGACTTAGGCAATTTTTTCCCTCTTTCGGCTGATTCACCTTTTCGCATACCACGCATCCCGACGTACCTTTTGTCCCAAATGCCGCAAAAAACAACTCGGCAGCTTTTTGGCGATTCGGGCCCCGACGTCCCAACTATCCCTTGTGCTGCCTTAGTCGATTTTCTCTATATTTCAGCCTCAAGCCTGGCTCTTTGCAAATTTTTCACATACTTTTAAAACATTGGGTTTTCTCCTTGGACAAGAGGGTTAGAGAGAAACCGAGGGGACCCCAAAACATGATTTTAGGCCTTGAATCATTCTACTTTCTCGGGACTGACAATCTGATGCATGTTATCAAAATTACCTTGGGGGAATTTTGGATAATAGTTTTGGCGACTTTTCGGGGTCACCTACCTGCTAGGTAGAAGATCAGTGGCCTTTTAACAATCCATTGGGCATGGAGTAATAACCTGAAGCCAACTTGATCTCTGATCCCGATCCTGATACCACAACTCATTCCTCGAGAGCACTCTGAACTGTAAAAATTCAACCTGAGAGTGAAAAAACCTGTGCCAAAGCACTTAGGGAAAAAGAAACCTAACTACAACAAGACAATGTGCATACGCACTTAGAGGAACTGAAATCTAGGCTAATATTTACAAGGGTAAACCTTTTCCTTTTTAGTAGCAATGTTTAAGATAGATTCCGTTAACTGGAATCAGGAGTTCTTCTCCATCCAATGCAGACAATTGGAAGGCATTACCACTTTTACATCTCGTGACCATGTAGGGGCCACTCCAAATGGCATCAAACTTGGAATGCCTTCCAGGTTTCACCCGATCTGCATCCCATTTCAGAACTAGGTCCCCCTCCTGGAAGGTCCTTGCTCCTGCCTTCTTGTCAAACCATCTTTTTACTAAGGTCTGATCCTTTTCAATCATCAGAACTGCATGTTCTCTTATTTCTTCCAATTCCATCAACTCTACGTACCTGGCCTCCATTGGTTTGAACTCAGACAACTCCAACTGCTTCATGAGCTCCAATGCTGGAAATTCTAATGATATAGGCAATACTGCCTCTTTCCCATAGACCAATTTGTAGGGAGAACTACCTGTAGACCTCTTTGGTGTTATCCTGTCAGCCCATAATGCTGATTTTAGCTTGGTATGCCATGTCCTTTGGTTTTCATCCAGAGTTCTTCTGATGATCCTTAGCAACTTTTTGTTCATGGACTCTGCCTGTCCATTACCCTGTGGGTAATAATTTGAAGAGGTGCTTAAATAGATTCCATTCTTGACAGCCCATTCTGTAATCTTGGAACCTATGAATGCTAATGCATTATCTGATATGATAGTGGCCGGCACACCGAACCTGGTCACTATTTCTTCATAAAAGTCTAGTATGTTAGACTCACTTGCTTCTTTGAGCGCTACTGCTTTGGTCCACTTGGTGAAATAGTCCGTCACCATGAGAATCCACTTGTGGCCTTGGCTTGAGTTTGGGTTGATGACCCCGACGAAGTCCAATCCCCATTGCATAAATGGTTGGTCAACCAAAATTGGGTGCAATGGAAGCACTGCTAGTCTTTCTTTTCCCGTGAAGAGTGCACATTTCTTGCACTTTCTTATCCATGTATAACAGTCACTGAACACTATGGGCCAATAATACCCTGCCTTCATTATCTTGAGAGCTGTTACTTGTGGGGAAAATGTCCTCCGAATCTCCATCGTGAAAATCTCGTAACACCCTCTCAATTTGACTTGTCCCAATGCACCTCAGTAGAACTCCATTGATGTCTTTCTTAAACAAAACACCATCAACAAACACATATGGAATGGCTTGTAATCTAAAGTATCTCCTCTTCACTTTGCTCATTTCTAGAGGGCATAGGCCTATCTCAGGAAGTGTATCATATTATGAGTCCAATAGGGAGTGGGCACATCATCATTTTCCTGTTCTTGACCATCCTGTAGTACCAAGACAACCTCTTTTTCATTACCTGCTTCAACTTGCTGACTTAAGGCTAGTTATTCGCATAGTCCCTTCCCACGTACTAGTTTGGTGACCTTAATCTCGATGTCATATTCCATGACACAGGTTATCCATCTTGCACGTTTCTCATTCAGATCCTTGTTTAGAAGGAAGTCCTTGACTCCCGCATGGGAGACCAATAATTGGATCTTGTTGTTTGAGACTAGGTGCTTGAATTTCTTTAAACTCCTGATCACTGCAAGTACATGCTTTTCAATGAAAGAGTACCTAGTTTTGTATTCCTCCAAGCCTTGACTAAAGAAAGCAACTGGTTGTTCTAATCCTTCTTTGTTTTGTTGTGCCAGGATTGTAGAAATTGTGTCTCCACCACCAAAGGCATATAGCATGAAATCCTTGGAGAAGTTTGGATTGATGAGAGTGGGAGCTTGAGATATAGCCTCTTTTATTGCCTCAAAACTTGCCTTGCCTTCAGATTTCCACTTGAATGCCATGCTCTTTTTTAACATCAGCGTTATTGGCTTTACGAGAGTTGCAAAGTTTGGAACAAACCTGCGGACAAAATTGATCCTTCCCAAGAAGCTTTGAAGAGCCTTCTTGTGACTTGGCAATGTCAATGCTCAAATTGCTTCAACTCTTTCTGGGTCAATCGTCAATCCTTCCTTTGAAACAATATGGCCTAGAAGCCTTCCCTCGTGAGCCAGGAATATGCATTTTTTGGGATTCAATGATACTCCAAATCTTCTACACCTCTGAAATACCTGCTTCAGATGAAAGAGGTGTTCCACTGCATTTTTGGAGAATACAGTGATGTCATCAAGATATTTCTGAACTATTTTATTGATCAACCCCTTGAATGCCATATCCATTGCCCTTTGGAAAGTGGCTCCATCATTTGATAGGCCAAATGGCATCTTCTTATAGGCATATGTGCCCCATTTGGTTGTGAAGGCTATCTTGAACTGGTCTTCCTCCTTCACCATAATCTTATTGTATCCTAAGTAGCCATCAAGTAGTGAAAACCTCTCGAGCCAGCCACAACTTGCAAGATTTTCTCCATGGAAGGGAGTGGGTAATGGTCCTTGAGAGAGGCTCTATTCAAGTCTCTGAAGTCAACACACAATCTGATCTCCCCACTCTTCTTTATGACTGGAACTAAGTTGGTAACCCAACTAGAATGCTTGATTGGGAATATGATCCTTGACTCAATCAGCTTGTCCAATTCTTTTCTCATGAGAGGCTCCATGTGTGGGTTGACTGGTCTTTGTTTCTGCCTGACAGGCTTAGTATTCGGATCCAATTCAATGGTATGCTGAGCTAAGTTGGGATTGAAACCTTTCAAGTCTTCATAGCTCCAAGAAAACACATCAGGGAACTCTTGGCACAACTGTATGAACTCATACCTTTCTTGTTTAGTTGTCATCTTTCCAATTTGCAATGGTTTGTTCTCTTCCACCAAGATGGATACTGAATCCTCTCTCTTGACCTGAATGTTTTCTTTCTCCTTTCTAAACTGATCATTGGGATTAAAAATGGACTCCAAAGTGATAAGTCCCTTGGGCAGCTTGTTAGTTCTCAGCTGTACCACCTGGTCACCATACTGCTGTTCCAACTTTTCTTGATTCTTAGCTAAGAACTCAGCTTCTTCTTGCAAGAAATGGATGATTTGCTGGTCATTCTCAAACACTTGCCAACTGACATTGTTATCTGGCACTGAAGGCCTCACAATCATGTGGATGTTTGGCTATACCTTGTCTTGTTGAATACTTTCCACAATGTCAAAGGCTACCCCTACTGCTGTAAGCCTATCAACAGCTTGATTCTCTTTCCTAGGAATGGATTTGATGCCAAAACCCTCAAAATATTCCATGAGGTCCCACACCCTGTTCTTGTAGCATTTGAGTAGATCATTCTTGGCAGCATGTTGTCCCTTGACCTAATTTACAATCAATTCACTATCCCCAAAGACTTGCAAGTTCTTTATTTTCTTCTTGATTGCCCAATGCATCCCTTGCACCAAGGCTTCATATTCAGCAGTGTTATTGGAGCATGCAAACTGAAATCTAAAAGCTGAATAATACTTTACTCCTTGAGGTGAAACAAGCACGGCTCCACCTCCTACACCTTGTCTACTCCTTGATCCATCAAAAAACAGCTGCCATACCTCATTGTCATCCTTGTGGTTTGGCTCGGTGATGCTAGGAATAGGTTGATTTTCTTTGTGTATACAATAGACTCCCAGCTCAGATTCTTCTATTTCTTGATAAGGATCAAAAGCATGCACCTTGCTTGCCCATTCATCAAGAGTTAGATCCGGGATGCTTCCAACCTTAGTGTCAGCTTCATCAGTGCTTGGGTGATCTTCTTGATCAAATGCTAAGCAATTGGCATTAATCTGACTTGGAGTGTAAGGCTCAATATGGAAGTTTGCAATAGGTTCTGACCTGATTGTGGCTTTGGTTCCATACCTCATTTTGAATAGCATGTGTGACCAATCAGCAGACAAATATCCTCCAATCCTGGCTGTGAAGTCCCTTGACAAGCAAAGGGAAAACAGTGGTGGAAGGTCTATAATCGATACATCTTGTAAAACAACAACATTTGGACATGCATACAAAGTAAGGCTCAAGTTTTTAATCACTCCAACTGTTGCTACTACTGTCCCATCTATCTGCACTACCCCTTTGGATATTGTTTCATACTGGAGCCCTAGCTGATTAGCTATTTGTTTAGGCATTACTGAGCTACTTGCCCCGGAGTCTATCATGCAATTGTGCACTAGCTGATTTCCAATGATTAATGAAACATAGAATGAAGGGGGATTTAACATTTTACCTTGCTCTCCTCCATGATTTCCCTCAGGTGGCAGTAATTGTGAGCACTTTTTCTTGCATCTGAACTTGCTGATTCGAAGTTGGGCAGTCCTCCATGGCAGCTTGCAGCAGATCTCTTTGATCTGGGATAGATAGGGATTCCCACATTGATATATTAACATTTGTCTTCTTCATCTGATCAATGATACTGAATGGTGATGAAGGATCTCTTTGTTGTCCCTTGGTTTGCACATTCACCCCTTGTACGTGGGCAGCAACAACTGGTATTTGAGTTGGTCTAGGAGCTGTTCTCGGCTGCCCTTGTGCATTTGAAATTGGATTCTGCTTGCCAACCATTTGTGGAGCCATGGAAGGTTGTGGATTGGTTGGGGCTAATGGCTGTTCTTCACCCAAATTCCTCCTTTTTGACCTTGTGTTGGCTACAACACCTTGAGAAACTGCCTGGTTCATGCCACAAAAATCCTCTGCTTGCCAATTTACCAATGTGGTGTCATTTGGGGCTGATTGCTGTTGGAATGTTTCTTGTTGTTGGTTGTTTCCTTGACTACCCTCACCCTCCACACCAGTAGTTGTCACCATTAATGCTTGATTCAAAGCACCATTGAAGCACATGGATTGGTTATGAGGCTCATTGCATGGAAAACACCAATCATACTCCTGGGTAATGTTGTTTTGTGTTGGCACCAATGCCTTAGAGGTAGATATGGCATTTGGATTATAGGGCTGAAATGGTCTATTGCGAAGCCCTTGTTTGATTTATATTTGCAGCTGGATTAGGAGGCCTTTGTGGTTGGTATGGCTGCCTGTTAGGCTAAGCTTGGGGTTGATAAGAAGGTCTAAAACCTTGGGCCTGCTGCCTTTTGAGAGTAACCAGCTCATTGCCTAGGTTTTGCAATTGCTTCATGACTTCTTGAAGCTCATTTGGGGCACTTGGAGATGAAGTGGAAGCTTCATTTGAACTCTGATTCCTAGGAGTGGGAGAAGGAGCCAAATTAGGTGCTTGATTGGTGTTTGGACTCTCTAAACTTGGAAACAGTGGCATGGGAGGTCTAGGGGCAAGTTTGCTAGCTTGGATCAAACAATTTTCAGCCCTAATGGCAATGCTATAAGCCATAGGGATAGTTATGCCTCCCATGGACTGAATCAACATAGAAATATCAGAGTTTAGAGCTTTGAGATAGTAGAGAAAAGCACCTTCTGCTGTTGGCCTAACTGCCACTGGAATTCTCTCCCAAGTCTTTTGAAATCTGAAGTTGAAATTAGTCAGCTGCTCATTGGGAGCTCTCTTGATGGTTGTCAGCTGCTCTAAAAGAGACAAGTTGTCTCCCTTTTCTCCAAATTGCTCATGAAGTGCTATACATAGTTGATTCCAATTTGTGATAGAACCAGCTCCAAGGCTCCTAAACCATTGCAATGCTTTACCCTTGAATGAAGATGCCAGTAACTTGATAGCCACTTGCATCTCATTAATTTCATGGATTGCACAAAGGTTGGCAATGTCTTTAACATGATCACCTGGAGTAGTCTGATTTTCTCCAGTGAAGTAGGGAATGTTCTTCAAGGCTGCAATAGGAATTGGATGTTGTGCATTGAGTGCAAGTGGGCTGCTGCCTGTGAAGTTGACATATAGGGGTTGTTTTGTGCCATTCTAATTGGTCTTAAAACCCTTCTTGATTGAATGAAAGGCCTACTAGGTGGAGGAGTTGAGAGAGTTTTGTTTGGTGGAGATGGAGACCTTTGAATCCTTCTTCCTCTTTGCCTTCTTCTTGAAGATAATTACGGTATTCAAACAACACTTCTTCTTCTCTAACTCTCGACCTTGTGGTGACTCTTCTCATGAGTTTTTAGGCCTGCACTGCTGAAACCAGGTGGTTCTTCCCCTTGGAGTCGCCAGATATGCAAATAATAGATTTTCTCAAGTAAGAAAATTGCAGCAGATGCACATCAACTTTGCTGCAATAAAAATGAGACCTCTAGTGTCCCACCGACCATGCCAAAACTATTGATGCAAAATCACAACACCCCTGGATGTTGATCAGATTTCTAGGTTGATAATGCTAGCATCCAGTGTGATTGCACAACATGGAATCCTTTCTCCAAGTGTGGGACTTGCAAGAATGAGAAAGGAATCTCCAGAGAAGGTTGGTTCCTATTCCTCTGTTCGTAGATGCACAAAAATGCAGAGAGTTTACTAAAAACCTAATCCAACTCTTGCCAAGGAGATAGGGTAAGAAGATGCACAAAAATAAATCTAAGCTAACAGAGGTGATGCACCGAGTAATGAAGAACACCTATCTTGCCAATAAACAAAGATCATTCAAATGTGATGCAAGATCATGCACAGATAACAAAATTTGCAATGAAAGACCAAGAGGATGCAAATGAACACAGAGAGGGTTGAGAATCATCCACATACATGCATTACTTGCTCCAAAGATTGATACAATACACTACAAAATGCCAAGAGGCAGAGTCACATTACGCTTTCAAATGGGAGGTTCGAACTCCACAAATTCACTCCGCTAAAGAGAAGAAGGGAGGGGCAAAACAGAAAGTTTGACCTTTAGAAAGACGCCCTCCTTACAATATATAGGAAGAATGAGAGAGGGAAGAGAGAGGAAAGTCGATCTACCCCAACCACTTCTAGATCACATTTAGTTCATTTCATTATGGAAGAAGCGGTGAATCCCGGCAAAATGGCGGATTGTCAGCGAAATGGCGAATCGCCATTGCATTAAAGTTGTTGCTGAAACTTCACTTCACTCTATTATCACGTGTCGAGACGTTTTCTTGATTTTCTCACTCCAAACTGAACCAAAATTCAAGATTGAACCTAGAATCATGTAGAGAATATCTCCATATTTCCAGTGATATAAAGAATGTGAAAATCTAAGCTCTGGATCGAAAGTTATGGCAATCAAGATTTAGGGCAAAAACAGCCAAAATGGATCGGCGGGAAAATATTTGAATTTCTTTCCATGCTTTGCCACTTGGATGACATGTGTCAGGCTCTGATTCGTCCATGGGTTCACCCTCTAAAAATTCCTTTCGGGCCTGAGGGGTGCACACACTGGCAACTCTTCAACCTTCCGACACGTGGCACGTTACGATTTGTTGGCGCTCTTTCGGCTTTCTGCGTCCCTCACATACTTTTGGCCCGGCTGTCCCAAACTACTGCGACGAATTCCTCCTAACCGCCCGATTTGGGATTCCTTGTTCCTATTACGGTGAAGACACGTGGCACATTTCCATTTACTCTCGGCTCTTTCGGCTCTTCGCGTCTCGCGCATACTTTTGGCCCGGATGTCCCGTAATGAAATTCCTCTGTTTTGGTGAACCACTGCCGGTTCGCGTCCTCCGCGTACTTTTGGCCTGGATGTCCTGGACCGTCGAGGACAAATATTTTTGAACCGCCTGAAATGGACTGATTTGCGCCAAATCGGCCGATCCGCATCTTCCGCATACTTTTGGCCCGGATGTCCCTGACTGAGCGAGACGAACACTTAGGCAATTTTTTCCCTCTTTCGGCTGATTCGCCTTTTCACGTCCCACGCGTCCCGATGTCCCTTTTTTCCCAAATTCCGCGAGACCGCCTGGAATATTTTTGGCCGGTTCGGGCCCCGACATCCCAATTGTCCCTTGTGCTGCCTTAGTTGATTTTCTCTATATTTCGGCCTCAAGCCTGGCTCTTTGCAACTTTTTCACATACTTTTAAAACATTGTGTTTTCTCCTTAGATAGGAGGGTTAGAGAGAAACCGAGGGGACCCCAAAACATGATTTCAGGCCTTGAATCATTCTACTTGCTCGGGATTGACAATCTGATGCATGTTATCAAAATTACCTTGGGGGAATTTTGGATAACAGATGCTTTGAATAGGAAAACCTTGATTTTTCAACACCATACAGCCCAAATGATGGAAGATGAAGATGCAAATATGAAGACTGATAAGAAATCTTAGGATTGTTTTCTTTGAACTATTCTTTCATCTTATTTTAATCATTACTCTTATTTTATGAAGATTGAATATCACTTTGAAGTTATATTTTCAAAAATCAAAATTGGGGTTCTATAGGGGCCTAACCCATGAAGAAAAGTTACATACATTTTGAAAATTATATAAAAAAGAAACTAAGAAAAGAAAAACATTCATTCATCCTCTACTTCTACCTTGAAATCTTTTGTAAATGGGGGAATTCTATTTAACATCCTGTTCTTCCTTGGTATAAACTCCTCTGAGCCTTGAGCTATTTGAGAAAATACAACTGACCTAGCCAAATTTCGAGACATCCCCATATCCATCAACGATTCAATAGTCATCCTGGGGCCATCCATGATATTCCTTAGCTCTATCTTCTTTTGGTAAGATGATACCTAGTCCAGAAGATCTAAACCACCTATAGGAAATGTCATTTTCCCTTTTTCCTTGTAAGAAGTAGATTAATCAGGAATAGGTTGAGAAGGATCATTTGGAGTGGCTGGAAGAGAAAGTATTATAGCCTGGGACCTAGTGGAATAAGGGATTTTGAACTAGACTCACCCTTACATCTCCTTGTGAAAGGTGGATGTTATCTTGGGGAGGGAAAACAAAGGTCTTGATAATTTTTGCTCCATCAAAGGATCACACTACACTAGAGTGAATGGAAGGTTAGAGAGTAAAATTTCCCTTACCCTCCTTGGTAGTATAAAGTGATGCCTTGGAATGCTGAGGAGATGAAGGCTCTACTTCTTCCTCATCCAAAATGACAATTGGGGGCTGAGAGATTAATTTCCCCTTTTTCCCTCTTACTAGATTGTTGAGGTGGTGTAGGTCTTGTTGGACATTTTTCCAGATGTTACCCATGTCACAGTAGGCCTCCTCTCAATCCAAAATTTCTTCAACTCTTCTAGATATTTTTTGTGCTCCCAATGGAAGAGATGATAGTACATCAACTAGAAAGCTAAGAAAATATGATTTATCTTAATCAATCTCAAGAGGAGGGAAATCCAAACCTCCCAATATTTCAATGGTCGATTCTATCCCTTGGGTTTGTAATTTCAAACAAATCCCTACAAATGTTTCATCTGGGCTAGTTAGATCGAAGATTTGATTTAAATATTCTAAGGATATTTCTTTCAAACTAGTTTCCATAGCTATTCTTTCCATTACACCAACAAAAATCCTTGCAATATATTTTCAAGTCTAAAAATGGAAGGAGGATGCATACCAATGAAGAAATGAAGTTGAATTTATAATGAAAATGGTACAAATGAGTTGAACTGATGAAATCATTGTCATCAAATGAAGAAGGATTTTTCACTCATCTCACACAAAGGAAATAAATTTGAGAGATATTAGCATTGTGCAACAAAAGATATCTAGACTAATGTGACACAATTTATGGAAAAGTATTTAACCCAGAAAGACATGAACATGAGTGTGTGTTGTTTGAGATTGATCCTCAAAAGGTGAAAGGGATTTGCGTATCACATCAAGCCATATGGAGGCACCTAAAAACTATCAAAAGGGTTTATTTTCCCACCAAAAGGGAGAAATGATTAAACAAATGTAAAAAGGAATGACATAGCATCCCAGTCATATGTAAAAGATTTGAAAAATGGGAGTAACTCATAATTCCTCCACCTAGCAACATAAGATAACATATTAAACTATATGTTGTGAAGAAGAATATTCTTTGGATATTCATGATTTTGGGGGGAAATGAAGGGTGAATGAGTGATTGAAAATGTATAAATGTGATGAGAATACTCTCGCATAAGGGGGTTAATTTTTCTAAGCTTTAGAGAAAGAAGGGAGAAAACCAGTTTTTACTTTCTTAAGCCAAACTAATCTAAGATACCTAATATTTTATTCATCCATTCCAAAACCTTCTCACCAAGATGATTGCACTGTACAGTCATTGGTAGACATTGAGGTCATAGGTGTTGTGTCCCCTTGTCAAAGTGTTAGTGTTTCATGAATTAATTTATGTGTATTCTCATGAGAAATGTTAATTTGTTTCAAGATGTATTACTTTGAATTGATTCTCTGCATTCCCATTGCAAACTTATGCTTGATTAATTTATTTGAATTACACAAAGTTTTAGTTTAAATAGAAACAATTTGGCACTAAATTGCATTATTGATGGAGATTTCCTTCATGTTGTGGTAAATGGTTTTAAATTCAAGTTGTATCTATCTAATTTAGGATCTTTGTCAGTTCCTAAGGGTATCTGGGACATATTTGATAAGGAATTATCAGTATTTCATTAATAATTTATCATGATCTTTCATGTTTAAATTCTTAAAGTTTGTGTGAAATCTTGTGTTCTTGGGCTTCCATGAATACAAACCTTCTAGTTGAAGGAGTGATTTGGATCGTGTGATTTGTATTTTTCATCAAGAACAATTATATACAACATTTTTCAAGGTTCATTTAAGTATTTTGTATAATCAAATTTATCCTGCTTAACTTCCCAACAATACATCAAAATCACAACCAATATCCATCAGATCCACCTAAACTACCCATGTTTGCACTATTTATACACAAATGCTAAGGATATTTATTAATTTTTTCCATCCTTTATCCAAAATATGTAGAAACAAGTCGAGTTGTAACGATCTTTATAACTTGAGCCTTTTAAAGAAGATATCTACATTTTGTAGTGTGACAACTCATGAGAGTTAGATGATGCTTGTATTGACCATATCTTCCTGAGGCTACCTTTTCATATCCTTAAGAAAGAGAGTCTAAATATTGTTGCTCTATCCATTGCTTTCAAAAATACAGGTTACAAAATGGGTCCTCTCACCCTGGTTGCAGGAAGAACCTAAAGTAGTAGGGTAGGTCATACCCTTTGTGAGGTGTTATCCAATATTCCCTAATTCAAAGTGAAAAAGAGACTTTCTAGATCCATCCCCGCTACAAAAAACTTCAAATCCTATTCTAGATTTCTTTAAGCATCATGCCTAGCTCATTGATGCTACTTGGCTCATAAGGTGGGATTGGTTTAGGTACCAATATGATGAATGGGTTCCACATTCTTCCTATCACCAACAATCCCACCAAATTGAGCATCCAAGAAGAAAGTTATATGAAAACCCTAACTTCTTGTGAAACCTTTCCTCAATCTCTGAATCCAAAACCACTGGAAATGAAATATCTGGAAAATAAAATTTCTTGATCTTCTACCACCAAAAATCCTATCCAAGCACACCTTGTGAACATCTACTGAAAATTGCATAAGCTCATAATTCATTGATTATAACACAACAATGACATGCGCGTGTCGGCTAAATAAACCCCTTCCTTTTCCATAACCAGTAGCTGAGCGAGGATAAAATCCTCTAACTCTTCACCCAACTTAAATCAATGTCAGGGTTTGATAAAAAGAAGAGAATTTTCCTTGACTTTTTTCTTATTCCACCACACCAAAAGAAACCGATAAAAAATCCATGATGCCACCTCATAATTCACCCTAGCCCTCAAAGAAGTGGTCAGATACTCCTCACCCATAAACCTTTCAATGGCTTCGCATACAAACCCAAATTTAGCCAAGAAAATGATGTGTATGCAAGCCCATGTGATGCCTCCAAAGAAATCCATCTCTCTCTTTACACCCTGAAAAAACAAACCAGGCAGTGAGGGTATTTCCATGCTTTGAAACTTAACCCGCAACGATCACTTCCTCCCACCTAGTAGACCTATGAAATAGGAAGAGAAATAAACTTAATTAATTTATATTTATTAATCACCATAATAGTAACAAGTAAACTCAATCAAGCTTAGTAATCATGGAAATGTGTTGTTATGAGATAATACAAGTCAATTTTTTTCATAAAATGATGGTAATAAATCCAATATTAATGAATTTTTATGAGAAAAAGAATAAAAAACTAAATTTATCTATATAAACTCAATCAAGTTCAATAATTTTTTTTTAAATGTTTCTGAAGACCGACGTAAATTTGGGTGCGAACCCACATGATTTAACCATGTACATATTAATTGTGAATTTTTTTCTATAATGTATTCAAATTTCCACCCCTAAAACCAATAACTTCTTTTCATGGAAAATGAGATCTTTGTATAAACCTGTCAAAGCTAGATTTGATAATTATATACTAATCACATCATTTGGATGAAATGTGAAGAAGAACTAAAAAATTGTAATAAACACATTTTGAGAACTACATACTAATAACCATCAATAACATCACTTCAAATGGAAAATGGGAAAAAGAACTAGAAAAATGTAATAAACACAATTTTATATATTGATTTGTTCCACTATTGTTTGAAATAGAGAACATCCCTTTAAGATGTCTCTTACATCATCCGTAACCCCTACCAAGAATAGTTCTGTAAAAAATGATGACATAAGCCACTTATTATTTTTAAAGTCTTTGTCAGAAACCTTTGGAGACACCAAAAAATTTTCTTTAGGAACTCCTTTGTTGATTACATTAACTACAACCGTAGTTTCACATTTGTATGGAAATTATGGTGTTTTCCAAATTGTTTCCAAATCTTTAATAAATTTGTCTCCTTCATTTTTTCAATTCTCCATACCACAAAAAATAAATGATGCACATCCACTTTAACTAGTTTTTCTACATTGGCATCTATATCCAACGTAGACCATGAGAATGCAATTCAATAAAACTCTTTAGATATAGAAGTTAGAAATTGGGAAATAGACATTCGTTATTAAACGTCATTATTAACTTGTATGTATTTCAAATACGATAATAATATTTCACAAAAATACTTTTACCTATTTCTTTACACATATTTGTTAGTTGTAGATTTTCTAGATTTTCTCCAATTTGTATCTCCACATAAAAATTAAAATTAGGATATATTTATCGAATTGATTCCAACTAATATTGACAAATGAAAAGGTTTAATATTTTTACCTATTTCTTTACATATATTTTTGGATATTCTCCAGTTGTATCTGCACATAAAAATTGAAATTAATATATATTTATCAAATCGATTCAAACTAATATTGACAAGTAAAAATAATATTAAAATTTAAAAATACTTGATAACTGTTCATGAGCCAACTGTCATAATTGATGGTGAAGGGTTTGATGTAGCTTCAGTATGGGCATCTACCCATTCAATACAATACAAAGGCTATGAGAATTCACTACTTCCCATTCTAAAACAAAGTGAATATTTAGAGGTATTAAAATGTTTATTTGTCGAGAATGGGCATATGCCCATTGTAAACATTCAACTACAACCAATACTAAATTCAATCATTTTAATACCTCTAAATATTTTAAAACATATTTAATTTTTTTGTCCGAGAATGGACATATGCCCATTGTAAACATTCAACTACAACCAATACTAAATTCAATCATTTTAATACCTCTAAATATTTTGAAACATATTTAATTTTTTTCGTGTTTGTCTTCTATGATATCTATATGAGAATGGGCATATACCCAAGCAATATTGAACTTAATAATTTTAAGAAATCTATAAAAGTTGTGAGAATGGAGAAATTTTAACTCTATTCTTCTAATTAAACTTCTAACTTTTGTTTACATATATTCTATAACATGAAAAGAAATTTTAGGAGTAAACTATATGAAGGATGTACATCTTAATATTTGAACAAAGTAAACATTGTTAAGAATTAACGTATACATAATGAATATAATAAAAAGAACACAAAAATCATAGAGGGGATGCACCTAGAGGTGTAGTTAGACATTTATAATATTGTTGGAGCATGATCTCCTGCTTTCGATTCTCCACCATAAAGATAAGTGAGGAATTATTTGTTTAATGCATTTGTCCCACCATGTAATATTAATATAGGGGACGCATTAGAGTTGCATCTCTCAATCATGTGCTCCCAAAAATGCACTAATCTCAATCATTTAAAAGAATGTTCAGCGATGAAAACTATGATTTTATTTAGTTTGATAATATCAAAGGGATCTGAATTTTGCCAATCCAGATTTGTCACATATTCCATCTCCATACCAGTTGAATGACATAGATTGGATAAGGAAACTTAAACTTGCTAAATAAATTTTGAATGAATTTTCATCAAATAAAAAAGATGAATCTTTTCATCAATTTTGAGCTTGTTTTAATAATAATTTCTCTTTTACAGATCACTTCATGAGTGATCCTGAAACACCTTTTTCTAGTATTTTTGTCTTCCGAGCATGGTAGATAATTTTTGTCTTCTAGAGCATGGTAAACATTTTTTAATGTAATTTTCATTGGCTCAATTCCTTATCCATATTCATACAGTGGGCAATAGATGAACCAAATGAGCCTTATGTAGTAATACATATCACTTGATTTTGCAAGTGTTAGTTTCCTTATCCACTCTATGTTATGCAACCATGTACCTTTTTAGTGGGATGAAATTTTGATAGAACTACATGGTAATGAACAATATCAATTTTGAATGACTTTTCATCAAATAAAAAAAGATGAATCTTTTCATCAATTTTGAGCTTGTTTTAATAATAATTTCTCTTTTGCAGATCACTTCACCTCTTGAAAGTGTGATTCTGAAATGCCTTTTTCCAACATAGATAATTTTTGTCTTCTGAGCATGGTAAAAAATTTGAATGTAATTTCCGTTGGCCCAATTACTTATCCATATTCATGCGGTGGAAACACACGAACCAAATGAGACTTATGTAGTTATATTATTTTATTTATAATTATTACTATCATTTTAGTTGGACTAATCTTGGTGGAGACAATTCTTGGGCATCGCCAAGTAATGCACTACATACCCTCAAGAGGGATCAAGCCTTATGTAATTCTATTATTTAGTTTTAGAATGTGCGGGAAATATTTAACTCAATCATTTTGGCTAGATAAGCATTGTGTATTTTATATTTAATTGTCTTGTTTTGTCTACTATTGTTTATTTTATTAACACAATTTATTTATTAATTAAAGGTAATTGTTTTGAAACACTTCTTCCATTACAAAATGAGGATAAATATTAAGCTTTTATTTATTATTAAAATGAAACATACATGAAAATTTATACACATCGAGGGAAGTATGGAAGCTCAATGGACATGCAGATACGTGAAAGGTGAAGATACCCATAGAGGAAGGTGAATCATCTCAAATACATTGTAATATGCCAACATTCCCCCTTATTACATTGATCTTACAAACATCATATTTCTAGATAATAGACCTCCCCTTATTCTAAACATAGTAAAAATTTTATTACACTCTCCCCATATCCTATGCTCATCTCTGAGGTGGCATGTCAACATTCTGGCTTCTTGGTCTTGGTGAAACCTTGGGTTTTCCCAAAGAATTACCAAAAACCTAGAAGTGACCTGATAAAATCCAACCTAGAGAACACCTCGGTGGTTTTTGTTTCCTTGATTACCACGAACCCATATGGGTTTTTAACTATAGGCTCACGAGGAACCTAGAGGTGACTTGATGCCTCAGTTGAAAACTTCAGTGGTTTCTCAGATTTCAGTAGAACCTTTACACAAGAACCAAATTCTAGTTAGTTCTTTTCACTCCTCACAATTTTCTTCATTCAAGAGGTACCAAATGGAACATGCTCTACAATATTTTTGAAAAACACACACGCACACCAAACACATAATTACAAACAACAAAAAAAACAAAAAAACAAATTTCACCAAATCCATGTTACGACCACGTCGTAGGTGATCGAAGAGATGATGCAAATGTCCTCCAACCTCATCAATATGCTACTACTCAATTAACATATATAAATTTGAGTCTCATTAAAGAATATTTAATCATCCATCCCATGACCTTTAATAATTGATATATTTGCTACCATATGATAAGTTATTGATCCTCAATGACATGGTTAACATCCCATACACCTTTTTGTGGAAAACCTCTTCAACCTTGTCCCGTTTGTGAAGCATCCTTCTTTATCAAAAAACATGAAGCAAAACCTTCTCCTTCATCTGGTTCCCATATGTAAAAAAAATAGATTCCACCTTCATAATATGGCAAAAATATCATTTACTTCCACTTCCATCTTTCACAATTTAATTGATGATTCAATCACAACCATGTTATCAATGACACAAATTACATGAGATTTAGCGTAAAATAATTTATGATACCAATGACACGTGACCACCCATGTCCATCGAAGAAGGTATCCAATTTATTTCTTTTTCTATGCCAATGATGATGCGAAAAAAAATTTTCTCTAGTTTCTAAAAAATCCAAAAGAAGAAAAAATAAATGGAAAAAATCCTTCCATGCGGCAGAATACACCTACACATAGCAGGATAGATACACCTTCACGTAGCAAGTTGAGATAGTGGGTAAGCGTCATAATCCTAAGGAGCTCGACACGTTAACAAGAATGCTCCAAATTTATATTTTCTCTTATTTCTAAAACAGTTCACGGGTGAGTGGGTCGCTAATAACAGTGTTAGAATATGTCTGTTATCACACATAGAAAAGAATAAAATCTTTAACTATCAAACACTCCACATAGAATCATATTTCTATCACGAAAAATAACCTCTAACTATTGTGCATAGGAATCTTACAAGACATGTCAAAGTTGTTCACTATTTGCATGTCCAAAAACAAAAAAGGAATGAGGCAACTTGTTGTCGAAAAGAAAATTGCAAAAAGAGAAACCGTAGGTCGGATATATTTAATGCTCGATACCAATGATACAAAAATAATGAATATTTTATTGATTATTAAAAGAAACATACATGAAAATTTATTCACATCGGGGGAAGTATGGAAGCTCAATGGAAAGGAAGATAGGTGAAAGGTCAAGAGACCCGTAGAGGAAGGTGAAGCATCACGAATACAATGTAATATGTCAAAAATGAGGAGCAACCCATTATAAAAAAATTAATCTTCATCTTCATGTCAAGCCCATTCAAAATGGGAAGATGCCCATTCTCATATAGAAAATGTAGAAGAACAGACAAAAGAAGAATAGATGTTTAGAATGGGCATATGTCCATTCTCAAATAATAATCATAGAAGAATTGTGGGCATTTTTTATCTCATATAAAACATAGAAGAACAACATATGGAAGATCAATAGATGTTTATAAGAGGCATATGAACAATCAAAATGAATATGTTTTAGAATTCAGAAAATTCCCATTTAACATATAGAAATCGTGTAAGAAGAATGAATCATAGAAGAAGAATTTAATTTTTTTAAATTGAAGATAAGTTTCAAATATAATTTTAAATCTTCTCTGTTGATTTATTATGAGATGAAGAATATCATCTAACTTTCTTTCTTTTGTATTCTGATCTAGGTATAAAGATAATGCCATATTTTAAATCCTTTTTATTTTTGATATGTTTTTTAAGAATATCGCTTCAATATTTTGTAAGACTTGCATAATATTATCCTCCATCGTTATAAAAGATGAATCTAATATGAATATTTCTTGCATGTTTCAGAGTCTCAACAAGATCATTCCCTTGCAAAAAAATGTATAACGACACATAGAAAAATGGGAAATCATTTGATGTAGGTGAATCATGTCCGTGTGTGTGTGTGTGTGTGTGTGTGTGTGTGTGTGTGTGTGTGTACTTATCTATATTTTTATGAAATACATGAAGCCCAAAGTAGAAGGACCTAGGTAGGGTTACTTATTTTTTGAGTTGGGTGGCCTAGTTGCGCATGCCTAGATGGGTGGGCGAGTTGCATAGGCCAAGATCACTTACCAAGCTAAGAAATATTAAATTATGTATCTAATGATAAAATTTCCATTCTCATAATTAGAATCATAAAAGAAGAACAAAGATAAAATGTAGCTTGTTTTATAATGGACAGTGCCCATTCTCACAACCTTCATAGAGTTATTAAAAATAATAAGTTCAATATTATTTGTATTACAATGATTAGAATTGGCATACACCCATTCTCATACAAACAAATTTTTTTATCTTCCATTGAATGGTTAGGTATCCATTCCTATAGAGGTATTAAAATGTTTAAGTTCAATATTACTTGTATTGAATGGGAAGATGCCAATTGTCATATAGGAATCATATACCTAAAACATGGCTACGATATTGTTTAATATTTATATTTTTTTTACCATGGCATAGTGAGACCATTAATTTGCAAATAAATTATTTACCACCTTTTATTAATTGAAGGTACTTGTTTTTCAAGCACGTCTTCGACTACCCATTGGAGGGAAATTGGCAAACTCAATGGAAATTAATTCAAGCCACTCCATGGGTACTATAGAGAGGTTGAAAATGGTTACTACTTTTGATGTTGGTAGAGGTCATGGGAATTGTAAGGCTCACCATGAGTCGAGAATCTATCTCTTTCTTTTTCATCCAGCTTTCCACTTTTTGGGGTGTCTTATTTCGTAAAAATATAGATACTTATGTATGTATATATATATATATATATATATATATAGACACACACACACACACATGGAGATGATTCACCAACATTGAATGATTTCTTGTTTTTTCTATGTAGTTAACCATTCAGGAGGGGTGCAAGAAAAATAAGCTTTTAGGAGAGGGTGCTAATATAATACAATTATTAATTATTACAAAAAAACAATGTTTGTTTGTATGAGAATGGGCTTGTGCCCATTATAAACATGCACAACTTCTATAAAGGATATCACAATGCACAACTTCCCATTATAAAACAAAGTACCTTCCCATAGACCGTTTCATCCTGTGAAGTGGAATATTTGAGCAATATTTATGAGATATTGTTTTTTCTCTCCACTAAATTTTTATTGACCCTTTCCAATTTGGACTCCCTCTATTTCATAAGACCATTTAGGCTTGTGAAGAACAAAATTTGAAGAAAATTTGAGGCATATATTATTCAACTCTTCTCTATTGAATTATTATGAGATGAAGAATATCATTTGGTTTTCTTTCCCTTATATTATGTTCTCGGTTTAAAGATAATGCCATATTTTTGATCTTATGTATTATTTGATCTGGGTATTAAGAATATCATTTCAATGTTTTGTGAGACATGCGTAGTTGTTAACCTAATGGTAGTTGTTAATACAAGGAGTTACATCTTTTTAAATTGAAGATAAGTTTTAGAGATAATTCTAACTCTTCTCTGTTGTATTCCAAGTCTCTTGGGTATAAAGATAAATTATAATGTCGCATTTTAGATCTTTTGTATTTTTGATATGGGTTTTAAAATATCACTTCAATATTTTGTGAGACTTTCATAATTTTTATCCTCCATAGTTATTAAAATTACATCTAAATATGAATGTTTCATGCATGTTTCGTAGTCTTAACATGATCGCATTCCCTTGAATAAAATGTATATGATTATCCTTCTTCGTAAGATGGGCAGTTACCTAGAAATCCACTACCAATCCTTCATGCTAATACAAGGAGTTATCTGTTATTTTTTACCAAAGTAAAGAGTGGGATTACCACTTGGGAGGCATTGGTTAGTTTCGAATTGGATGTGACACTTGATCATAAAATAAATGATAATTCTATAATTATTCTTTCATTCATAAAATCATTTTTTTTCATGATCGATGTTCATCAAGGTTAGATAATATTAATAAAATTAAAGCATTTTATCCCAAAGGTGAATCATTTGCAACTTGGCCTTGCATCAATGGTGAATCATGTCAAGTAAAGAATTTTATCCCAACGGTGAATCATTTGGTACTTGGCCTTGCATCAATGGTGAATCATGTCATGTCTATTAGCCTTAATATCATATGTTTATCTTTGCATTTTTGAATGATTTACCACATACACAAGGCCAAGGTACACATGGTTTATCCTTTGAGATTAAATGTTGCACTTTCATTACTATGATCTTACCTTGCTGAAAAAAGTCTTCTATTGTATAGTATTGGGTATTAGAATGTTTATAATGAGAAAAAGCTAAATTTTAATTCTAAATATTCTTTAAACAAACTAAATTTTATTTCTATTATTCTACTTTGATTCATACATGAGAAGGGGCATCTACCCATTCAATACAAGTAAATATTGAACTTAAATAATTTTTAAACCTCTATAAAGGATGTGAGAATGAGAAGTTAGTTTGTACAAGAACTTAATCATTTTAATACCTCTATATAGGTTGTGAGAATGGGAAACTTCCATTCACTACAAGGAAAAAATGTTTGGTTACCCAATTCAATATAAGAAAAGGTTTTTTTTATATAAGAACTGGCATATGCCCATGCTAAACGTTCAAATGAAATCAATTTAGTACAAGACATAAATGTTTGTTTATATGAGAATTGACATATGCCCATTCTAAGCATTTTAATGCAATCAATGTTTTAAAAATGTTATTTTAGTATTATTTATTTTTCAGTATTCTAATAACTCTCTAAAAAATTAAAGGGGTTTAAACATTAGGAATATTAAAGCATTAGGACTATTTTGATGCTACCAAACATTTATATCATTTTGGTTGGACTAACTCGACAGAGACAAGTTGTGATTCCACCAAGTGTTGCACTACATACCCTCGAGGGGGATCTAGCCTTATGTAGTTCTATTATTTTGTTTTAGAAAGAGCATATTGACATGTAGTTCTATTTAATAATTTGATTTAGAAATGGAAGATGCCCATTCTCTGCCCATTTTCATATAGGATAAATTAACATATATTGTTTAAGACCATGACATATTGAGACCAACATGTAAATATATTGTTTACCACCGTGTATTTATTAATTAAAGGTAATTTTTTAAAACAAGACTTGGACCGCTCGTAATAATGAGAATAGGCATTAGACCATTCTCTAGACATTCTAACATTTTGTTTTGGCCATATTTTTGGTCAATTGTATTGGACTATTTAGAAATATGGGAATTTGTCCATCCTCTAATAAAAAACATTTATTTTTGGGTTGTTCCCCATTTTGCATCGAAGGAATACCATTGCAATCGAAGGAGGACCATAGCCTTTATAGAGTTAGTAATTGTATCATATTGGTTGGACTATCCTGGAGGAGCCTAGTGCTTGCATTGCATACCATTAAAGGGGATCAAGCCTTTATCTCTAATTGTTGTTTATTCTTTCACTTTTGGGATATCTTTCTTTTCATGAAGAATATCAAAGAAATTTTTGAGAAACAATAATGAATATTTATAACTCTTCTCAATGTGAAGAATAACATCTAGTTTTTCTTCAAAAGCAAAATGAGGCCCAAACCACTTCATCTTCATGTCATGCCCATTCAAGTTTTCCATTCTTTCATAAAAACAAAAAAATATTTTTTCATGTTATCTTGAATAAAATTGTATCGTTTTGGTTGGATTATCCCTAGCAGAGCTAAGTTCTGCCTCCACCAAGTATTGCACTACATACCTTCGAGAGGGATCAAGACTTATGTAGTTATATAGTTTTGTTTTAGGAATAGTTATATTTATGGGAATTTGTTCATCCTCAAACAAACAAACATTTACTTATTGGATTGTTCCCCATTTTTCATGGAAGGAGGATGATTGCAATGGAAGGACACATTCTGACAGCCTTTATAGAGTTAATAATTGTATCATATTGGTTGGACTATCCCTGACGGATATCTCCTATGCTTTTGGTCTCTCTCTCTCTGCTCTTTATGAAAAACAAAAATGAATATTTCTAACTCTTCTCAATGTGAAGAATAACATCTTCTTTTCCTTTCATTGCAAAAAAATGGGGAACAATCCACTTCATGTTCATGTCTTTTCCATTCAAGTAGACAGATGCCCATATGTAGTTTTCCTTATGCCTATTTTTCTTTTTGATTCCTATTATTAGAATGGGCATATGCCCATTATCAAGATGCTACAAGAAATTGATACAAACATTTTTCTAATTTTATCTTTACATACCCTTTGGCAGATGCCCATTCTCATAGTTCTATTAATTTAATTTAGAAATGGAAAATGCCCATTTTCATATAGGATAAATTAACATATATTTTTAAGACCATGACATATCGATACCATCATACAAGTATGTTGTTTAACACAGTGTATTTATTAATTAAAGGTAATTTTTTAAAAACAAGACTTGGACCACTCATAATAATGAGAATAAAAATTAGCTCATTCTTTAGACATTCTAATATTTTGGTTTGGCCATATTTTTTAGTTATATTGGAATATTTAGAAATATGGGCATTTGTTCATTCTCGAAAAAAAAAATTATTGTTGGGTAGTTCCCCATTTTTCATGGAAGGAGGACCATTGCAATGGAAGGAGGACCATATTAGAAGAAGAATTATAGTGTAAAAACATTCTAACAACCTTTATATACATAATAATTGTATCATATTGGCTATGCTATCCCTGGATGAGCCTAGTGTTGCGCTACATACCATTAAAGGGAGATCAAGCCTCTATCTCTAATTGTTCAATCTTTCACTTTTGGTCTCTCTCTTTTAATAGAAAACAACAATAAATATTTCTAACTCTTCTCAATGTGAAGAATAACATCTGGTTTTCCTTTCATTGAAAAATGGGGAACTATCTACTTTATCTTCATGTCATGCCCATTCGAGTAGACATATGCCCATTTTTCATTCTTTCATACATACAAACAAACTTTTTTTTCACTTATCTTTAATACAATTGTATCGTTTAGGTTGGACTATCCCTGGCAGAGACATGTTATGCCTCTGCCAAGTGTTGCACTATATACCCTCGAGGGGGATTGATCCTTATGTAGTTCTATAATTTTGTTTTAGGAATAGTTATGTTAATTTGATTTAGAAATGGAAAATTCCCATACTCATATTTTTCCTAGCTAGCATATTTTGTTAAAGACCATCTCAAGGGGCATAAAACCTTATGTAGATCTATTTTTTTGCTTTACAAATGAGCATCTTGCTTCCATGTGTTGCACTACATAACCTTTGGAAGATGCCCATTCTCATAGTTTTATTAAATTGATTTAGAAATGGAAGATTCCCATTCTCATAGTTATATTAATTTGATTTAGAAATGGAAGATGCCCATTCTCATATTTGATTAATTGGCATATTTTGTTAAAGATCATTTCGAGGGGGATCAAGCCTTATGTAGCTCTATTATTTTTTTTAGGAATGACCATCATGGGCATCTTGGCTCCACCAAGTGTTGCACTACATACCCTTGGGTAGATGGCCATTCTCATAGTTGTATTATTTCCATTCTTATAGTTGTATTAATTTGATTTTGAAATGGTAGATGCTTATTCTCATAGTTGTATCAACTTGATTTAGAAATGGAAGATGCC
This sequence comes from Taxus wallichiana var. yunnanensis, assembly GCA_018340775.1. Classification (NCBI taxonomy): domain Eukaryota; kingdom Viridiplantae; phylum Streptophyta; class Pinopsida; order Cupressales; family Taxaceae; genus Taxus; species Taxus wallichiana. Next base: position 612,437,209 of record CM031235.1, on the reverse strand, counting down.
CATTCTCATATTGGAGTAATTAACATCTTTTTTAAATACCATCTCGAGGGGATCAATCCTTATGTAGCTATATTATTTTGTTTTTAGAAATGGCAGATGCCCATTGTCATAGTTGTATTAATTTGATTTAGAAATGAAATATGCCCATTCTCATAGTTGTATCAATTTGATTTAGAAATGGCAGATGCCCATTCTCATATTGGAGTAATTAGCATATTTTGTTAAAGACCATCTCAAGGGGGATCAAACCTTATGTAGCTCTATTATTTTGTTTTAGGAATGGGCATCTTGGCTCTGCCAAGTGTTGCACTACATACCCTTGGGCAGATGCCCATTCTCATAGTTGTATTAATTTAATTTAGAAATGGAAGATTCCCATTCTCATATTGGAGTAATTAGCATATTTTGTTAAAGACCATTTAAGGGGGATGCCCATTCTCATAGTTGTATTAATTTGATTTAGAAATGGAAGATGCCCATTCTCAAATTGGAGCAATTAACATATTTTGTTAAATACCATCTCGAGGGGGATCAAGCCTTATGTAGCTCTATTTTTTTTTTTAAGAATGAGAATAGCTCTATTATTTTGTTTTAGGAATGGGCATCTTGGCTCCACCAAGTGTTGCACTACATACCCTTGGGAAGATGCCCATTCTCATAGTTGTATTAAATTGGTTTAGAAATGGAAGATGCCCATTCTCATAGTTGTATTAAATTGATTTAGAAATGGCAAGTTCTCATTCTCATAGCTCAAAGTTGTATTAAATTGATTTAGAAATGGTAGAAGGCCATTCTCATATAGGAGTAATTAACATGTTTAAATAAAGACCATATCGAGGGGGATCAAGCCTTATGTAGTTATATTATTTTGTTTTAGGAATAGTTGTAGGCATTTAGAAATATGAGAATTTGTCCATCATCAAAAAACAAACATTTATTGTTGGATTGTTCCCCATTTTGCATGGAAGGAAGACGATTGCAATGGAAAGACACATTCTGAAACCTTTATAGTGTTTATTCTCTAGATTTTGGTCTCTCTCTCTCTCTCTCTCATGAAAAACAAAAATGAATATTTCTAACTCTTCTCAATGTGAAGAATAACATCTTGTTTTCCTTTCATTGCCAAATGGGGTACAATCCACTTCATCTTCATGTCATGCCCATTCGAGTAGATAGATGCCCATATGAAGTTTTGAAATTTATTTGTATTATTAAATGATACGATGTTATTTCTTGTATTTAATTATTAGTATTATTAATTAATGTTGTTGATTAATTAATTTTCTTTAGTCCTAATATCATATGTTAAATACATATTCTTTGATTTCTAATTTTTTGAAATAATGGAGTTTATGTTGTTAATTAGTTTTATAAAGTTTTATTATATTTTTCATAATTTTAAAATGCACTATAATTAAGAAATAAATAATGGTGATAAAGTTGTTAATTAGTTTTATAAAATTTAATTATATATTTTTAAATATTATTTAATTGTTTTAAAAATATTGTTTATCTGTTTGATAATATAATTAGATGTTATTAATATGTTTCTAGTTAATATAGTAATGTAAGTTTGTTGGCAATAATAATTCTTGTATTTATTTATTAGTATTATTAATTAATGTTGTTAATTAATTAATTTTCTTTAATCCTAATATCATATGTTAAATACATATTCTTTGATTTCTAATTTTTTGAAATAATGTTTTTATGTCGTTAATTAGTTTTATAAAGTTTTATTATATTTTTATAATTTTAAAATGCACTATAATTAATTAAGCATTATAAATAATGGTGATTAAGTGGTTAATTAGTTTTATAAAATTTAATTATATTTTTATAATATTATTTAATTTTTAAAAATATTGCTTTTTCATTTGATAATATAATTAGATGTTATTAATATGTTTCTAGTTAATATAGTAATGTATGTTAAATACATATTCTTTGATTTCAAATTTTTGAAATAATGTTGTTTATGTCATTAATTAGTTTTATAAAGTTTTATTATATTTTTATAATTTTAAAATGCACTATAATTAATTAAGCATTATATTTATAAAATTTAATAATATAATTAGATGTTATTAATATGTTTCTAGTTAATATAGTAATGTAAGTTTGTTGGTAATAATAATTCTTGTATTTAATATTATTTGATAGGATAATTTTTTACTAATTAATTATAATATTATTAATTAATTATTTAAATTAGTAGCAATACTAATTAATTATAATACTATTAATTACTAATATCATATCTTGATTAGAAACACTTTGAATTCTATTATTACTTGTTGTTATTGATTAATTAATTTTTAATAATACCAACACGATTGTTTCAAATTTCAAATTTTCAGCGCTTTCTTTTTGGAAGGCTCTTAATGGTCATTTATTATGGTATCTTTGATTCAAATTTTGAAATTTCAGTGCTCTTTTTTAGATTTGGTCATTTATTATGGTAGGTTTGATTCAAATTTTGAATTTTGGGCACTCTTTTTTATGAGGCACTTTTTTTGGCCAAGTACATTATAAAAATATTGATTTTGAATGAATCAGGTTTTGATTTTTTCTCTATTGTGACTGATATTTTTTCATTCAGAGATTTACTTGGGGAAAGCTGAAGAACGTAGATGTAGTTGGAGAAATATGAAGATACAAATATTTTGCAGAAGAAAGAAGAAGATATAATCTGCCGATAACATGAGAGATACAAAGATACAAAGATTTTGTAGAAGAAATAAGAAGAAATAACCACGATACAATGATTTTGCAAGGGAGACTTTTCAAGATTTCTTGAAGGAAAACAACAATGACAGAGTTGACTATTCTAGGTTTTTATATATCATTTTTCCATGTTTACTTCTAAATTCTAAATATGTATAAAAATAGATCTTTTAGTTCAGAATAGACCATCTGAACCGTTTTTTCATATATCTCATTTATTTTTATGTATGAAAAATGTATCAATTTTTTTCCATTCATAAACATAACAATAAACAAATACATAAATCAATTTCTTTACATTTGTAAACGTAACAACTACCAAATATAAAAATCAAAATTATTTTGTTCAAATGCGTACCTATTTATGGTACGAAAAAAATGATTAGATAGATTAAGTAACACCTATCTCTTTTCTTGTATTTTATAATAACCTCTGCAATAAGTATATTTTTCAATAATATTTGTATCCAAGGCCAAATCCTTTCGCATAAGCAAAAAATGATTTGATAAAATCAGTACCACCTTTCTCTTTCTGTATCTTTTTTTATTACCGCTGAAAAAAATTTCTTTTTCGATAATCTTTGTTTCCAAATGGCCTAAATCCTTTTGCATAATTTATTCTTTCTCATACAAAATCTTTGAATGAAAAAAAACTCACCGTAATAGAGAAAAAAACTTATCTGAGAGAGAGAAAAAAATAAAAACCCTAGCCATTCAAAATCTATATTTTTATATAGTAATTGACCAAGAAAAATTGCCTCTAAAAAACGCTGAAAATTTAAAATTTGAATTTAACCTACCATAATAAATCACCACCCTTTAATGATTAAATGCCTTTAGTATCCTAATATCGTAAGTCTCAAAATTTGAATCTATCCGACCATTATAAATCACTACCCTTTAATGCTTAAATTCCTTTAATATCCTAATATCCTAAGTCTATCATAAATACTTAACCACGAAAGGGTACATATTTAAATGCTTTAATGTCATATTATCCCAATGTTTAGAAACATTTAAATGTTTTGAAGAGGTATTAGAATAATGAAAAATACATAGTGCTATTTTTGTACATACATTCAAAATTTGAATATATAATACATTAACAAATCACCACCTTTTAATGCTTTAATATTTTGAATATATAGTATTAATAAATTAGCACCTTTTAATGCTTTAATATGTTGTAATATGCTTAGATATTTGAATTTATTGGACACATTTAAATTTTTAAATAGCTATGTGAATAATGAAAAATATATGTTTTATAATAATGAAATTTAAATACATTGTACTTTTTATGTATTTACTATGTTTTAGAATGGGCACCCACTCTCACGTCCTATATAAAGTTATAAATTTTTGAAACTATCCTACAATAATAAATAATGAAATCATGAAATTTTAAATAGTAGAATTTATTGTCATTACTATTTACTTGTGTTTTAGAATGGACACCCATTCTCACGGCTTGTATAAATTTATGAAATTGATTGAGAATTTTTACATTGTCTTGTATTGAGTGGGCAGATGCCCATTCTCATATAGAAATCCTAAAAGACATGCTTGGGAAGATATGAATAAAAAAAATATTTCTTGTATGAGAATGTAGAGAAAATGCACATGCCCATTGTCATAAAATTAGTATTGCTTGTATGAGAATGTTTAGAATGGGAACATTCCCATTATAAAAAAATCATATTACTTGTATTATAATGTTTAGAATGTGCATATGCCTATTTAGAATGGGCATTTTAAATAGTATAATTTATTGTCATTCTTATTTACTATGTTTTAGAATGGGCACCCATTCTCACAGCTTGTATAAAGTTATGAAATTGATTGAGCATTTTTACATTGTCTTGTATTGAATGGGAAGATGTCCATTCTCATATAGGAATCATAAAAGACATGCTTGGGAATATAGGATTAAAAACAATATTGCTTGTATGAGAATGTTTAGAATGGGCACATGCCCATTCTAAAAAAAAATATATTACTTGTATTATAATGTTTAGAATGTGCATATGCCTGTTTAGAATGGGCATATGCCCTTTATGAAAGGAATAATCAAATTTACTTTGTTTTAGAATGTGCACCCATTCTCACATCTTGTTAAAAGAGTTATGAAATTGATGGATCTTTTTTTGCATTGTCTTGTATTGAAAGGGAATATGCCCCTTCTCATTTAGGAATCATAGAAGACTTGCTTGGGCATTAGGAATGATAAAAGAAGAGTATGGATTATACATGCTCATAGCTTTTAAATAGGTATGAAATTGATTGACCATTTTTACATTGTCTTTTATTGAATGGGAAGATGCCCATTCTCATATAGGAATCCTTAGTTTAGGTAGATAGGAATCACAAACAATATTTCTTGTATGTAAATGTGCCAATTCTCATAAAAAAATTATTATTCAATCATGACTATGCACATGCCCATTCTAAAAAAAATTACTTGTATTATAATGTTTAGAATGGGAATAAGCCCTTTATGATAGGAATAATCAAATATACTTTTTTTTAGAATGTGTACCCATTATCACACCATGTTAAAAGAGTTATTGTAGGCATTATTTTACTCTCAATACTTCTTTCTAACCTCAAGTGCGCTGATCTATCATCCGACATACGTTGGGTACTCACCCGAGGTGTGTGAAGGCACCGAGCCCCTCATTTATGTGAGATTTACAAGATATTTGGTCATTAATGGGAGATTTATTTGTAGAAACAAGTACATTCACTTAATTTAAAAGGCATAAAATATAACTAGAAGATCTACACATCAATGCATCATAGAAGCTAAATAAACATTATAAGAGTATAAGAAACAAGATCTTAATCATGATAAGCCAAATAACATGAGGGTTTACACCCATAAACAAGATGTATAGAATAGATCCATGTATATTGATTTAACAGAGTCTCTAGTAGCCATACTACATTTAAAAGGGTCATCTCAAACCATATACATTAAATGACAAAGATTCAACTCCTGCAAACCTATCTAGTCAGAGATCTTGACTATACTTTCCCCATTATATCCCTTATTACAGATCCTAGTACCCATAAATATGCTTAAAGGTATCCCTTCTAACCCTCTAACTTTAAGTACTCTAATCCCTAACACCATGAACTCTAAACCCTTAGTATTTCTACAACACTTCCTTACTCTCCTTCTCTTTCTCTACATTCTCTATGCATTCTCTCTGTGTGTTCATGTTCCTGTCCCAAGCACCTCTTTAAATATGATCATCGACCACCGACATGACTTCTCTTCTAAGAAAATTATGTGCCAAGTGTTGATGTGGTCCTCCATTGGTGAATGCTTATCCTTTTGTTAACCTTCCACTAACTGCAATGATGCCTTTAGGAATATTACCTATGTGGAATATCCTTTTCTTGACCTCCAAGGTTTGAGGATGAAAAATGTTTCGGCTTCCGGGAATAGAGTTGCTTCTATCCTTTCATTCCTTTTAGAAACAGATAAGGGTTAGGGCTAGGAGGAATACCGTTGAATGTCGAGATGGTGTGCATGTATCGTAGAGAAAGATCAGGCTGACCGCGAAGAACTCCTTTTTGTCTTGGAAGGACTACCTGCAAATAAGAACACAAGACCACAAGATTTTGATTAGACAATAAATGAGGAAACTCGCTTGGGCCCAGAAATATAAAACTTCCTTTCGAAGGTGGCCAGCTTCCTCGCTAATATGAATTAACACCAAAGACTGTAAAATATCAATTAAGTTGCTTTGTTGAAACAGGTAGGGGAAAGGCTGATTTCTGGTTTTGAACCACAATAACCGATGCCGGTTACTGATAACCGATATCGGTAGGGTCTAGGATCTGTGGGTTAGTTGTGTTGTGGGGTGGTTGTTGTCGTAGGGTAGCTGTGTTGTTTGTAAGGCTAGTATATGGGTGATATTAGGTAATGAGGTGATGAGAAGTAAATGAAGGATAGTTAGATGCAATATGTTACCGGGTAGTGGATCTAGGAATGGATTTGTGAGGACTGTGATTCAAAAGTCTAAGAAGTATTATTAAAAGGACATGCAAGATGTAACTTATCGTTATTGACGAAGATGCAGTCCAAGAACTCATGACAAAGGCGAATCGAGGTAGGATGGCCCGACACACGTAAGATGAGATATCTCCTCCCGATGATCACCGAGTATCACAGGCTCTCAGTATCCAGTAGCCTCTTGGCTTGATCTCCTTTGCTGCAAACTCTTCTTGTCTCTTCACTTGTCTCTCGCACCAAGTAAAGATCCGATTCTCTTGATCGCTCCCGATGCTCTCTCTCGATCCAAAATCCTTCGACCTCTGCTTTTGGTTGGGGAGCCCATTTACAGGGAACCGATGGCGGTTACGTAACCGACGGCAAGGCCGAGTAGAACCGGATCGGTAGAAGGAAAAGTAGGCTATTTTTAGTAAAATAGCCCACTTTCCCTGCTTTTCTCCCGAGAGATTAGTTGCGGGCTTGGTCAAGTGACTAGAAGGTCGGTTTTGGGTGCGAGAAAGGGGTCATTAGTCATGGGTGTAGGTGTGGACCAAGTTATAGGTCTTAATTAGGTTAGTTTAGGTTAGGACTAGGTCATGATGAGGTGGCAAAATGAGGTGGCAGGTAAGGTGATGTGGATTTATCAATTACAAGGTAATTAATAAATAATTGTGTAAGGTTTAGGTGATGAGGTTAGGTTGCGAAATGAGATGCGGGTCACAAGGGGTCGTAAGACACAAATTTGGTGTCTACATTAGCCCCTTATTGTCGTGTAGCTTGTTTTGTAAAGCTGCACGGACAATAATATGAAGTGGTTTCTCCTGTTAAGGGTATAGGTAATCCCCTCAAATCTATCACAGATTGAGAGAACTTGAAATCAGGGATAGGGTTGATAAAGGGTAAATGGTGTAGAGATGATGGGGAGAAGGTGGGGTAAGTCCAAGAAGCAAGACGCGACGTTGAAATGCAATAGTGCGACTAGGGTACATGATTTGACGAGCAAACCAAAGAATGCATAGGCAAAGGTCGATAGTTTATCCAAACAAGGGTGATATAATCCCGGTATCCAAGGCATAGGAAGTAGCTCCGTGGTATATAACAGTAAGGTACAGAACGTTTAGGCATGTTCAAGCAAGACCAAATGGTTGGTTTGGTTGAGATAAACGCACGGTCTAGGTCTAGGCAAAGTTGGTCGACAGATCATCAAGTCAGTGGACCCTAATCATGCTAAAACACGAACAGTGAGCTCGATGGAACAAAAAGCTACATGATGGGTGGATAAAAGTGTATGTTGTTGATGTTGGGTAAGGTATCAAGTGATACGGCCATGGGTCGGGCAAGTTGTTGGGTTACGGCCTTGGGTCGGGCCGGATGGGTAGGGTGAGGCCTGGGTCGGGCCGATGGTTAGGTGGTGAGGCTTGGGTCGAGGCCTGGTGGGGCCGAGGCCTGGGTCGGGCCGGATGGTTAGGTGAGGCCTTGGGTCGGGCCGGATAGGTAGGTTGAGGCCTTGGGTCGGGCCAAGTTGTTGCCAAGGTTGGGGGCCTGGGGTCGGGCCAAATGGTTAGGCCTGAGGCCTTGGGTCGGCCGGATAGGTAGGTTGAGGCCTGTCGGGCGGGCCAGTTGTTGGGTGGCGGCCTGGGTCGGGCCAAATGGTTAGGGTGAGGCCTCGGGTCGGGCCGATAGGTAGGTTGAGGCCTTGGGTCGGGCCAAGTTGTTGGGTTGTGGCCTTGGGTCGGGCCAAATGGTTAGGTGAGGCCTTGGGCCAAGGATGGTAGGGCGGGCCGAGGCCTCGGGGTCAGGCCAAATGGTTGGGCCTTGGGTCGGGCCAAATGGTTAGGTGAGGCCTTGGGTCGGGCCGGATAGGTGAACAAATGGTGTTCAAGAAAATGGTGGATATAGGTGATGTTGGGAGAAAGGGCGATTAGTAAATAGGGGTAAAAGTTGGGTGAATAAAGACAAAACCGATATCGGTTAGCTATGACCGCACTCAAGTTAGGTAACCGATGCCGCGTTCCTTAGGGCACGATTTGACCGGTGTGTCGCCTCTATGTTAAAAACCTATAAAAAGAAAAATACGGCCTGTCATCATTGTCACATTTCTAATTTGAAAACCGATTTGGGGTGTCCGAGGTGGAATAGTGATATTGGTGCATTTGTTGGCCGAGGTGGCACTAGTTGAGTGGAGAAGTGAGTTGATTGGGGGCCCGAGTGAGTAGCAGCAGCAGCAACAGCTGATTGGTAGAGGACCCAAAGAAAGCAGTAGTTTGAGCCATGGCACAGCCCAGAGGAGGAGGAGGGAGGTGCTGACCAGCCGACCACCACCACCTATCCCACCACGACGACGTGTCGTCGCACTCGTAGGGTTCGAAACCCTTCATTATGTGAATTTAATGGTATTATGTCAGATTTGGGATTCGGGTAGAATCTTAGATTTGGAGAAAATAATGAATAAATGGAAGTTATATGAAAAGAGGAAAGGGTAGATAGGCTAAAGGCTAGGCCAAGGGTTGGGTGGGTAGGTTTTTAGGGTGTTTGGGTGGGTATGTAGGGAGAAATAGGAAAAAAATGAATCGGGTAGCCGCGCGGTTCGGCTCGGTAATTTTACACAATGACCGATGTCGGTCACTAAGCGACCAAAGCATCGGTCCGTAAAATCTAGGGCGGTGGTTGATCGCTGGTGACCGGTGTCGGCCGGTAGAGTTGACCGGCGCGCGGTGGAGAGGAGACCGGGTCGGCTATGGGTGACCGCACCGGTTCGTCAGTGATTTGTAGTTATTTTGGTTGGTTTGGGTTATGTTTTGGTGTTGAATTGTTGGTCAGTGGTTTAGGTGTTGTGAGTATGGTTTTGGGATGGGGTAGGGGTGTTTTGGTATGATTTAAGTTGTGTCGATTGTTGGATTTGGTCTGTTTGGGTATCGCTTTCGGTTTCGTGGTAGTATGATGTGGGTTGTTTGTTTGGGTGTGAAGAGGGAGGGGGATATTGTAGAAGATAGGTGGGTAGAGGGGTGTGTTAGAGAGTCGGGGTGTGGTCGGGGGGATAAAAGGGGGTATAGAGGGTAAAGTAGATGTTGTGATAAAGAGTAGGGCTAATGTAGTGGGTTGGTTTTGCAGGCACGTCAGCAGCTGACGATGCGGGACAGGATGCCCCCACTGTTGAGCCGGATGCGACCACATGTGTCCGCAGCACACTGGGCTATCATGCGCGAGGTGGGACTCGGTGGAGTCCAGCGATACAGAGCGATCGACAGAGATCATAGTTTGATGGTTGCCCTCATCGAGAGATGGGATCCGCGACCAATGTGTTCCATCTCCCGACTGGAGAGATGACCATCACATCGAGGATGTGTATCGCATCCTTCGATTACCTATCGATGGAGAGGCGCCTTTTCGTGTGGATGCAGAGACAGCCATGGACAAAGATCCTATGGTTTTGGGGATGCAACCGCTTATCGACATATCACAACATGAGTATCGGTATGGGGATATGTACCGTGCGCACCGACATGAGACACGGCTTGCCGTGTGCCGATGATGATCGGATCACCCGCTCGCCTCCCGCACTCGTAGGGAGGCCGCTTTCCACGGCGCCGATGGGGGTGCTACATGAGATGGTGGAGGAGCACACATGTTATGCTTGGGCACCAAGATACCCGGTGCGCTTATATAGAGAGTCAGGGGCTATCGCCGGATGAGGCGATTTGGGATTTGTTCGACATTTTTGCTTCATCTGGGCATATGAGCACATCATATGCATTAGACCAAGAGGATTACCCCAAAGAAGCCTGGCCACAGTCATATATAGATACGGCTTTCGTGAGGTGGTCAGGGTCGTGGGCCACCACGAGCAAGCAGGCTTGCAGGGCGGGACGTCGCTTATTACAGGCATTTATTAGAGGGCCTGACAAAGGCGCGATATTGTATGGAGACCGTATAGAGGTCATCACCCCCGTGGAGGAGCCCGAGGACAGTTGCAGTGGATCCAAGACACATTCTCGGATAATGGACGAGGCCGGGAGAGTATGAGAGGATACCCCTGGAGAGGGTACGCAGGCAGATGGGGCTACGACAGGATGAGCCCCCTCGCTTCCCTCAGTACCGGAGGGATGATGTAGAGGCCCCACTGCCTGCACCACAGCCCGTGGATCCAGATTGGGTTGCTGAGAGGCCGGCAGATGACACTGTAGATGATGCTGGCTGTACGGGAGCATATATGGTTTGGTGGGCTGGTCAGAGAGCAGTGAGGGTAAGACACCGCACAAATGCCTGACTTGGCAATGGTGATAAGCAGAGCGAGATCAGCCTCGGGTCAAAGTGTAGCATTACATATTACAGGCAAATGTCACGCTACACACACATAGGTAGGTGTTTTATAGGGGGCAAATTAGCCCCAGCCTCAGTGCTCAGCATGTGCACAAGACACCACCACACTCATGTGCACAGCACACCACAAAAAGCACAGTGCACAACACACAAAGACACAGTACAGTAAGACACCACCCCAGCATACAGTACCCACCACAATAAGCACCACAAGCACCACCATTGCGGCACCAACAAGCACCAAAGACACAAATTGCGCACAGGGGGCACCGGGGGGCAGTAGGGAGTTAGGGGACCAGCCCCAAAGACTACGGTGGCTCGGATCGTTATATGGAGGCTAGAGCGAGGCCCGGACTATCGTGATATTCTTGATGGTACCGGCTGATTATCAACCATATGCGCAGCCTATAGAGCAGAGACCTCTCTGAGCCGAGGTCTCAGGAGGTGCAGCCACACCGGGTCCGTCACACAGGTGCAGGCAGAGGCGAGAGGCACCACAGTGACCAAGCAGCAGAGAGGCAGAGAGGGGTGGGGAGAGCCGAGGGGTCCCCGCACTTTTTTTGTATTTGTATATGATATGGGCACCGGTCTCGCGAACCGGTTATGTTGATAGAGGCCTCGCGTGCCTACATATTATTCATTTATTCATTCATTTATTTATTATACCGCCTCGCGAGCCGAGTATGAGTTGTAGAGTATACTGATACCGGCCTCATGAGCCGAGTATGTTTTTGATATGAGAGACCGGCCTGCGAGCCGTGTTGAGGTTTTTGATGGTTATTGCGCTCGCGCCGGCTTTGTTGTATTATGAGATCACAGAGGCCCCGATGCAGGGCACATTGTATATTTGAAACCTTGTATATATATATATAGATATGATGTTTTGATCCACATGCTGTGTTTAAAAATGCGTTAAATGTTTTGTCGATGGTTTGTGATATTTGATGTATGATGAGTTGGATTTACATGGTGTTATATATTAATGATGTTGATGTCTTTTGTTGATGGGATGTATGTAGATATAAATGATGAGTTTAATTGACATGTTGTATTATGAAATGTTGTATGTTTTGTCGCTGATTTTATGAAAATGTATGTATGTAGTCATTAAGTCGATCCAAATGGTATATAGATTAATGGTTTTTGATATCGCTTTGTTGATGATTTGTTTGTTTTGGTAATGTAGATAGATGATATGGATGAAATCGTAATGAGATGTGGATTTGATGAAAAGATTATAGCTATCGGTGTTGGTATGCAGAAAAAGAGGCGGCGCCCAAAAATTAGATAAAAATAAAGAAAAGGACTATGTTTTGAAAAAGGTGGGTATGTGACCGACGTCGCTAGCTAAACCGATGTCGGTATAGTATAGACCGATATCGGTTAGGTAACCGATACCGGTTATTCCAAATGAGATTTTTCTAAAAATAGAAAAGCGTAGGTGGCAACCAAGTTCTTATTTTGAGAGGCATGCAAGATGTTAAATACGCGAATGCGATACTGCTTTTTTAACGACCGAGACAAGTAATCGTATGAGAGATTTGAGTGATAAGGAGGAAAGAGACAGTAACGTGATTGTGGGCTGAGATCAAGAAGACAAAATCCAAGCTATATTTGAAGAGGGTGGTGAGCATGGTCAACGAGGAGAAGCATCCAAAGAGCATGGACGAGAGGGAAGACAAGTTCCACCGCAAGCAGCCGCAGCCCAAGAGGTAAACGATTTGGTTGTAATTTGGTGTTTGTATGTTTTGTGAATAGGAGGAGGGAGATTAAGTGGGTAGATATGAGAAAGAAAACGTGAAGCAAGGGTTATAGGTGAGGTGAGTGTTATGGGGTAGGTAATCGTGGGTTTCGGGTATGTCTGTATACAGAGAGGAATAAACGATCAATTTATTGTCGTAGGTGGTCATTGTTTAGGCAAGGTGTATGTAATCGATGCTGACCGATAGTAAGTTAGGATAACCGTATCGCTTGATCGAACCGGCACCGGTTATTTATAACCGATACCTCTAAGCATCGGAGGAATTTCCGTAATGTGAGAAAAAAACCTTTAGGGATTCGATGGATCAATGGTTATTTGTTGTTGTGACGTATGCAGCAGAGGCAGTAGCCGAGGATGAATGATAGTGTACCAAATACCGTTGTCACTTAATCCGAGCGGATGTAACACCAAATGAATGGACATTGATAAATCGTTTGGGGTTAAGTGGAATCTGCTATTATTCACTTAATCGCACATAACCATGCTATGTCAGCAGCTTGATCAAAGATGGAATCCAGAGAAGAATACCTTCTATCCGCCAACAGGGGAGATGACAAGAATATCGAAGATGTGTTCCGTATTTTGAGACTCCCTATTACAGAAAACCAAGATATCGTGCATTACCTAGCGCGGCGGGGAGCGATAATAGCAGTATTTGGTCCATACGCACGAGATTTGACACAACGAGGTTTGACATTCACATATGGGATAATGTATGCAGCACACCCTGAGGAGACAAGGTTAGCAGTGATATTAATGATAGCGGTAGGGTATTATGCATTACCGAGGGCGGATGGGGGAAGATTTCCAAAGGCATTGATGTGTGTTATTTGGGAGATGATAGAAAGGAACGTGACTTTTGCATGGGCACCTGCATATTTGGCGGAGTTATACAGGGGTTTATGGGCTTGTAGGTGAAATCACAGGACGACACTGGATTGTTCATACTTATTACACTGTTGGGCCTATGAGCACATTGTTTGTGTGCGACCAATAGGCCGACCCATCCAGTCAGGAGAGACCGGAGTACAGAGGTTGGGATTCGATTTATGGGTCCAAATGTAACAAGAGGCAAGATCCCATGTCGTGACGGGTGACATTGAGTATTACAGCAGTATGGGAGAGGGTGACGATTGCGGATATCTGGCTGAGGCCTTACGGAACTATATGGTAACAGAGAACATAGCCGAGGAGTTGAGGGGTGTAGAGCGATTGAGGTGGATCGCAGGCACACTGTGAGTATGAGAGGATTCCTCTAGATCGCGTGCGGTGACAATTTGGATTTGTGCAGATATACCCCGGCTTATAGACCATATATGAGGATCGACGCCGAGGCAAAGATTCTCACCTCCCCGGCCAACACCTCCAGAAGGGCCAGAGGAGATAGCAGCCGATCGCAGGGTAATGGATGCAGAACGACACAGAGGCCTATAGGTTATGGTGGGTAAAGCAGAGCTGCGAGGTGTACGTGATCGCCCGACATAGCCGTGATTACAAAGGAGAGAGATCGTCTCAGCAGAGTTTAGTTCATCACCTCCAAACGCAGATGAATGAGACAAGAGGATTGTTAGCGGTCGTGAGTCACGAGCAGAGAGACTAGAGGCTGGATTCCTCCATGCGAGAGGGCGTATTCATATGTTACAGGAGAGATTGGTAGATCAGTGGGCGGTACCAATAGCCGTGGTACCTTTGAGGACGGAGAGGCCCGGCGAGAGGCGTCGACGATCACGATCATCTCCTGGGTCGGGATGAGTCGTGAGGGTCTAAGTAAATGTTATCGAGGTATAAGAATAAATAAGGATGCCGACCTGCGTGTCGATGATAGAGAAGACGTATTTGTTTAACATCTAAATAAAACTGAATATGTATGTTGATTTGAGTTATGATAATAATAAGAATGTTTGCGTTGTGATTTTTGGTGTTTTGAAAAAGGATAAAGAGGAATGTGATTAAATAGAAATACACAAAAATATTTATATTTACCACACATGATAGGTTATGGTAGGGGATGGTCGAGCTAACCTTGGGAGACCCCATGTCTCCGAAGTGCTGCCTACATAGCCCATTGCACAAAGCAAGGAGGGGCCTCAGACCGATGTAGTTCTCCCTTAGGACCAGGGAGAGGTGAATTTAGGCAATTTGGTACGGTTTAGGCAATTGGTTGGTTGGTAAAAATATTGATATTAATATTGGTAAGGTAAGGTTGTTGGTGTTGGTAATGAATTGGTGATGTTGTAAAAGGTATAAGGGAAGCAAAAGTTAGCCTACCCAAGTAGAAGGGAACCATGTCCTGATTAAGATCAACACACAATCCTAGATGCGAGGCAAAGAGGAAAGAGTGCTCCGTAGGTGAAAAGAGCTAAACAAACCACACAACGTAGAACGAGCTTGAAGCCCTAGGTACCGTGCATAGACGAGAAGTCAATAGGTGAAAAGAGTCAGATGATCACAATATATCGGGTACGCATCACGTCCCTTGAGTTGAAACAAATGGTGAGGTGAGGTGGATGATATAACGGAGGTACAGAGAACTTGTTACAAAGCGAGTGTTCTGACGAAAGAGAACCTACCCTAAATAGACAAGTCCATGACTCAAAAGTTCTTTTGAATGAGGCTTTTATTTTACTGAATATAGACTGATCGATGCGGGAAGTCTACAAGGGATATTGATTGTACTATTCTTGAGGTCTTCACAAAGCTGATCAATGCGAGAAGCTTCTGATAAAGGCTGACTGTGTATAGCTGTCCTTCGAGGGAGCAGTCTATTTATAGTAGCAGATATGATTTTAGTGCATAGCTGTCCTTCGGGGGAGCAGTCTATATATAATAGCAATAGTTTGTTGGCATATAGCTGTCCTTCGAGGGAGCAGTCTATATATAAGGTAGATAGCTAGATGTCCTTTTGACGTGAAGCATCTAGTTTTTGTAGGAAGTTTGACTCAAGAAAATCCCATAAGAATACGGCTTATTTTAATACTTTGAAGTCATGGACTAGACTAAAAAGGGAAGGCATTGTTGAGGTGAAGTGAGAATCAAACTATGTGAGCTTGATTTTTATTATGAGGTGTAGGAAACAAAGTGTATGTGGTGGTAAGTGAGCTCAAGGGACGAGCGACAGGTAGATAAGAAGTGATATAACACTAAATTCAACAGTAGAATGGTCGAAGATGCAAGGCATTAAGGGGTTCAGGCTCAGGTTTACCATTAAGCGAAGCTAAACGATAAGTGCCTGATCCATAAGTGTGAGTGATTATATAAGGCCCAATCCAATTAGGAGCAAATTTTCCACGTTTGCTCTTTTCTAGTTTGGTTACATGTTGATTCTCTTTGAGGACAAGATCACCAACCTTAAAGGTACGCTCATGAAGTCGCTTATCATAAGCACGCTTGATACGTTTTTGATAGATTTGGAGGTGATCAAGAGCTGTAAGACGACGCTCGTCAAGAAGCTCCAATTGGGCTAACCGCTCTTGGCGGAAATCATCGTTGGTGAGAATATCCTGAAGAGATATTCTAAGGGAGGGTATTTGTACTTCGAGAGGCAGGACAGCCTCGGTACCATATACCAAAGAAAAAGGTGTGGCATTAGTGGAGGTACGAATGCTAGTACGATAAGCCCAAAGGGCAAAGGGGATGTGATCGTGCCAATTTCTTCCGGATTCATTGACAACTTTCATGAGGATTTTGGTTAGGGTTTTATTAGAGGATTCAGCTTGTCCATTTGCTTGTGGATAGTAGGGTGATGAGAAGCTGAGTTTGATACCAAAGTTGTCGCAAAGGTCCCGCAACAACTTGTTTTTGAAAGATTTTCCATTATCTGTTATCAGGCGATGAGGAACACCAAAACGACAGATAATGTGGTGGTTAATGAACTCTACAATTTTTTCTTTTTTAGTTGAAATGAGCGGAATAGCCTCCACCCATTTTGTGTAATATTCGGTTGCTGTGATAATCCATCGGTGACGTTGCGAAGAGGACGGATGAATCTCACCAATAAGGTCTAAACCCCATTGTGAGAAAGGCCAAAGATCTCAGCACTGAAGCGGGTGGCTAGGAGTATGTTGAAGGTTGGCATGTTGTTGACACATAACACAACGCTTAACATATTCGTAGCAATCGTTATTGAGAGTAGGCCAATAATAACCTAGGCGAAGGATTCGTTTGGCCACGGCAAGGCCGCTAAAATGTCCGCCACAAATACCGTCATGGACTTGTTGGATGGTATGGGTGACCTCTGCACCGATGAGACATCGAAGGAGGATGCCATCAAAGCCACGTTTATAAAGGAGTCCCCCCATAACGACATAACGAGAAACGCGTTTAAGAAACGCTGCTTTGCCGGTACTAGTAAGGTCAGATGGGAGAATAGAGGTTGTAAGGTAGTCGTGAAATTGGTGATACCAGGTATCCTGCGAATTAGCAGACACATTATTTATCGTACAAACAACCGAGGCTGAATAAGATGGGGCAAAGAGTTGTTGACCAAGACGAAAATGTCGAGTCGGGCTTGATGAAGCTGAATTTGTGAGGCTAAGCAAGCCATAGTATCCGCAAATTTGTTAGTGGAGCGGGAATGGTTTGATAGAATAGCGAGTAAATAAGGCTAGAAGTGAATCCACGTAGTGTTTGTACTTTTGAAGTTCCTCATTTTTGCATTGGTAGATGCCCATAACTTGATTGACTACCAATTGAGAGTCGCCAAAAATATTGATAGATTTGATACCTAAGTGTAACGCAACTCGAGACCCGCAACAAGGGCCTCGTATTCCTCTGTATTATTAGTGCAAGGGAAATCGAGTCGGAATGAGAGAGGCATAGGCTCAAAGGCCGAGAGGAATGAGAACAACGCCGGCTCCTCCGCCGCGCCGGCATTTGGATCCATCAAGAAGAGGGTCATTGATACGACTCCTCCCTGAGTGAAAGAGTGGCGATGAGTTCGTCGGGGAATGTAAAATTGGTAAATTGTTCCCCTGGTAAAGGGGCTTCCGCAAGTTGGTCTGCGATGGTTTGTCCTTTGATTGATTTCTAGTGGACAAACTCAAGGTCGAGGTCGGCGAGGAGCATGAGCCATCTGGCGATGCGTTGGTTTAGATGAGGTTTGGCATACATGTAATGGATGGGGTCCGTGTTGGTGATGACGAAAGTTTTGTGATTCAGAAGGTAGTGTCGGAGTTTGGTGGCCACGAATGATAGGGCTAGGCACAACTTTTCTACATGTGTATACCTAGTCTCATAGTCCACCAAAGTACGACTTATATAATAAACGGCTTGTTCTCGATTCTCAGAGTCACGATGTGCAAGCATGGCCCCTACAAATGGTCGGTGGGCGGAAAGATAAAGGTAGAAAGGGCGGTCGTCCCGGGTGGGATAAGCACGGGTGGCTGCAAGAGATAAGCTTTGAGAGCCTCAAAGGCTTGGTGGCACTCTTCACTCCATCAAAGTCAATGTCTTTTTAAGGAGGTGATGGAAAGGTTGACATCGATCCGAGAGTCGGGAGATGAAACGCGATAGATTGAGCTTACCTTGTAAACTACGCAATTGTTTAAGATCTAGTAGGGGGGCATTTCTAGAATAGCTTTGACTTTAGATGGGTCGACCTCAATGCCACGCAGAGAGACAATAAAGCCGAGAAGTTTTCCCGAAAGGACACCAAAGACACATTTCTTTGGTCAAGACGGACAAAATATTGTAACAGGCGGTCAAAAATAATGGTTAAAACATCGAGATGTTCACTGCGATGTTTAGATTTGCCAAGAAGATCATCGACGTAATCTTCAAGGATAGTGTGCATAATGTCATGAAAAATGTAGGTCATAGCCCGCCGATAGGTCAGCACCAAAGATTCTTAAGGCCAAATGGCATTACACGGTAATGTAAGGTTCCCAAGGAGTTATGAAGGTAGTTTTATGTTGATCGGCGGGTGCAACCAAAATTTGGTTGTATCCTGAAAAGCCATCCATGAGAGAGAGCATCTCATGGCCTGCAGTGAGATCAACAAGTTGGTCAATACTAGGTAGGGGGAAGTCATCCTTAGGGCAAGCGAGGTTGAGATCCCGGAAATCCATGCATATCCGAAGTCCCCCCGTCGCTTTAGTGATAGGTACGATGTTAGAAATCCATTGAGGATAGTCAATAGGCAGAATGAAGGAAACAGAAAGAAGTCGTTGAAGCTCCTCTTTGACCAAGAGGGCAATGCGTGGATGCATTTTTCTCAATTTCTGTTTAATTGGTTTGGAATCGGTTTCAGTGTAATGTTATGGACGGCAATGTCGATCAATTCCCGCATGTCAACAGTAGGACCAAGCGAAAGCTTGGTCATGAGCACGAGAAAGGTAGTAAAGGTGACTTGTTCGATGCGTTAAGGGATTGTCCGATCTTCACAATGTGAGGATCCTCCTCCGTGTGGATGTTGATTTCAATAGTAGATTCTGCTCAAATGGTTTGAGTTTCGAGATGGTAAGGCGCGTCAATAATATAGAGTCATCCGCGCCAAGGTAAGTGAGGATGGAGTCATCATCCCGGCATTCAACAACGTTAATCAAGGTGAGTCCTCTTCAATCATGTCCGGATACGTAAGGGGATAGAAGAGGTGTCCTCATTATCGCGCTGATAAGTGAGAGGACCTAGGAAGATAGCATTTATGAAAAAAAAAGTTAGGAGGGATAGATTCAGGATCTATCGACTCAGGTGGTGACAAAGGCAAAATGGGTGATGATGGTTCGGTAGGGGTGACGTCGTTGTCTTCTAGAAGACAACTGACACGAGGTTCCTTCGGTGTAAGTGTTCCCGAAAATCCGAGACCACTACGATCATTGTGCTTGCGTGTAGTTATGGGGATGATCGTATGTCGGCCTTGTTCATAAAGACCAAAACCAAAGCCTTTCCAAGCACAGTGAGTCAAGAAGGTGAGGGCGAAACGACGATTTGTCAAGTATTGAAAATCAGATTGGAAAGGAACCACACCAAGAGGGGGCTCAGGGGCAACGGAAGATGCGTCGACACCCCCATATGTTAGGTTAGTGCGGCAGTGAGGTGGTCCGTAGGGGATTACTTCCCCCACACGACGGTCATAGGTAGGATGTGCATGTACCTGTCCGTACTCCTGTGGGGTATGGAAAGAACTAACGTTATATAGGCGATACTCCCCAAACAAAGGCGTTGAAAACATCTACTAAGGGGTCTCGCGGTTGGGATATTAGCCAGGAAGGGAAGTGGTTTTTTGCGATAAAGGGTTTCATTTGAAGGTGTAGGTGCGGTTGAGGTGGATGGTTGAGGCACATTCAAGAGGATGGTCAGGTTGAATGAATGGGTGTCTTGATTGGTACAAGCACATCATTAGGGCGGTATATCATATCATTGTGTTTTAAAGGGGGAGGATCAGCTTTTACGGTGTAGGACTTCCCTCGTATTCAAATTTTATGCATCTATGTAAGGTTGAGGGAACGCATCCCATAGCCCAGATCCAAGGGCGACCTAGCAATATATTGTATTGGAACTCTCCCTCAAGGACATAGAAGAGTTCGGTAAAGTACGTGGTCCTACACGAATGTTAAGGATCACGGTGCCTAAGGTAGAGGTAATAAGATCATCAATGACCGCAACATGATGGGATTGGCACACATGTAGCTAGAAGGGATATTCATTTGTTGGAAGGCTTTTGAAGAGATGATGTTTAGGCTAGCGCCCCGGCCAATCATAACACGACGACGCACCCGAATGTCCCGACGTAAGTTGAGATGAAAAGAGCAGGTCGATCTTCTCGTACCAAAGTCAACAATTTCATCTTCGAGAAACCGATCAAAGCAGCTTGTTGTACAGAGACAGAAGTCAGGGGCAAGGGATTGTTTGGTGAGAGAAGCAACGTGATCGGTGTAAGAATGGAGGTAACAGTGGGTTTCATTAGGTAAGACCTCGATCCCTTGAAGAATTTCAACGAGAGCTTGTCGATGAGATTCAGAAGTCTGAATTAGATCATAAAGTGTCATTTTTACGGGTGATTGGTGAAGCTGTTTGATCATGGCTCGATGGGCAACTCCATTAGAGACGGGGTAAGCGGGTCCACGAACAACCACTTTGGGTGGTGGTGCGATCGGGATGGTGGAAGGAGAAAGAGAGGACGCAGGTGTGCTTTCTTTTGCTTTCTCGTTGTTTTTCTGCGCTCGAGTAGCAACACTAATCATATTAATCTCGTAGACCTGAGATGAGGAAGATGGTTGGGATAAATCATGGTCTTCAAGAGGTGGGGTTGTAATAATGATAGATCTTGGTGAGGCGGGGACAGATGGTATAGGAGAGGGAATTGAAGCTAAAGGTCTCTCCCTTCGTAAGTTGTCTTTCTTAACCTTTCTATCTGAGAGAGGTGACTGACGAAGGATGGTTTTTAAAGCTTTGCATCCCTCCACATCATGTCCTGGTGTGCGGTGATAAGCGCAGATTTTAGACTCATCATAACCTATAGGTCGAGGTTTAGATGGGTCATAAGGTCTAAGTGGGGGTAGGGAAATGGTCGCATTCTCCACCAACATAGCAAGGATTTTGGCGTAAGATCCTTTGAGTGGGTCAAAATCGGAGGAGGATGAGGGCATTGGTTGTGCGGGTTTTGGTAATGTTTGGGCATGGTTGGTTCGTACGGGTGGTGGTTTAGCCAAGGGGTGTTGACACGTGGTTTTCACTAAACGTGGTTTCTTTGGCACAGAGCTACGCTCACCGGTTAGATGATGAGGCTTACGATGACGTGGTGGGGGAACAACCACGGAGAAAGGGGAGTGACAGAAAATAAATCCTTTGATGATGGAGTTTGTTTAGGGTTGATGGGTGGACAGATACGTGGGGTGACAACGTTGATATATCCTTTCGATCTCTCGTATGGGTGTAGGAGGCGTAGGTCGTTTTGAAGAAAACGCAGGAGGTATGATATATTGATGCAAGGTGGAGGGATGAGGTCCCAATATGGAAGGTAGGTGTGACGATGATGGTTTTGATTGTGATAGAGGCACGGATGGAGTTTGTCTCCTAAGTGGCGGGGCGGCTTTATTTTTGGATAAATCTAGTCACTTAGGTGGGTGTGTTAGGCTGGGTATTGGTGAGGTCCCAAGTGTAGGGGAAGATTTGGTTAGGTTAATAGAGGTGGATGAGATACTTGGTAGAGATTCGGGGGATGAAGATGAGGACATAGGCATTTTGAGTTTCTGTAAACACTTCGGGTATATGGTAGAGGTATCTGGATCGGTCATTTGCATTTGAGTAGAATAGGGGGTACTCAAACGTTCCCATAGGACTCGTCTATCTTCTGGAGAATAACAATCTTCAGGCGTGAATTGTAAATTTTGTACGGAAGAAAGACGGGTTGTGATTCCAAATTACCGTGGGTGTGATACAGGGGTAGATGAGGCACTGTATCAATAGATGTTAAGAGGTCGACTGTCGTCGTGAAAAGATTTAGGCGATGAAGAACTAATAGGCAGGAGGGCATGTTTGAGAGGGTCTCATTATGGTTAAAGAATTCGGTGATGTCGGTGCAAGAGAGATTTCATCTAAGGATGACAAAAGGAGTGGCGAGCCTTCCTCTTGTGCAGCAAAAGAGCGGTAGGAGGAGACGCTTGGGAAATAGATAAGTTAGATAACATCCGTTCACAGCCTTGTAGGGATGTGGTATAAGAAGACTCATCGATGAGAAGAAAAGTCTCAAGCGCTTAACTCCTTTATGGGTAAAGGAATGATTTCACCTTGGTTTGATGGTGGTGAAGGAGGTTCGGGCCCCGCGTTAGTGAAGAGGCTTGATTCAAAATTTTCGATAGAGGCTTTTGGCCGGGAGTCAAGACCGCATGGATCTCATGAACACTTTCCTCGCTAAGATATCCCGGTTTATGTTATCATTAGAAGAGTGATTTGGGAATGGTTTGTTGAATATTTTCAGATTTTGGTTGGGGGGCATTAGGTTATCGAGGGTTATATCACCTCACATCAACCATTTCCCGCACTATGTTTTTCAACATCTTGCAGCTTTTCATGACTATGTCCTTTTACGCGGTGAAAGTTACGCAAGTCATTTTCTTTGTACCAGAAGGTATAGCGCGGGTGGAATCAAACCCGGAGTGGGGTTTAACAGGAGGCAAGGTGATAGCTCCGGCTTTGAGCAATTTTTCCAAGATGACACCATAAGTTTCTCCCAAGGGAGTGTAATTGATGGGCTCGGCTTTGTACTTATAGGTGGTTTTTGGTGGGGTATTAGACGGTGTTTGAGATTTGACCATCACCGCGTGGACAGCTCCTTTTGATTTCGAAGAAGTGGATGCGTGAGGAGGGGTGGTGTTTGGCTTATTGGTAGAATCTGGAGTTCGGAAATTGGGGTTTTTGTTGCGCAACCGCAATTTCTCTTCTTCTAAGGCTCGAATTTCTAATTTCCGAGCCATGGTAAAGGCCTCATCAAATGTACGGAAAGTTTGAATTTGGAGGGTAGGAGAGATGTGCTTAGCGCAGGCCCGCGTAAAAAGTTCGATAAGTTCAGCCTGAGGCAAGGCATATGTAAGTTGGTTGATAAGGCCACGCCATCGTCCAACGAAATCTGCGATAGATTCGTCTTCGAATTGTCGGATGGCATAAAGGTCGGTGATAGATACTTTCTTGGCAATGTTAATGGAGAAATGATCCAAGAAAGATTGGGCTAGTTGGTTAAAAGAGAAGATTGAGTGCTGGGTTAAAGCACTGTACCACTCCAAGGTGGGTCCTGATAAGGACATGGGAAAGGTGCGGAGTAACAAGGCATCATCATGAGCAATCAAATAACAAGCATGTCTAAATGATCGCAAGTGTTGTTGAGGATCCTCTTTACTATTAAAACGAGTAAATTTCGGCAACTCCCATTGAGGAGGATATGAATGAAGGGGGACAGAAGGGTGAATAGGCTCCCGACAAACTTGCTCGTATGTCAAGGCGCTACGACTTCCTGAAACAGAAGCCTCCAGATTATGCATTTTGTCCATCATTTGTTTGATGAAATCTGTGGTTGGATGAGATGAGGGTGCGGTTGTGGTAAACGGAGGCAAATTGGGCCAAGGGCCTCCGCTAGACAATGGTGGGGTTAAGTGTTGATAAGGTATGGAGGATGAATATGTTGAGGCGACCGAATAGGGATGTCCCATATAGGATGTTGAGGTCACTGGATACGTGTATGGGAATGAAAAGGTAGGCGGAGCTTGAGAAGGAAAGCTCGTGTGGATAGGTGGCAGAGAGCAAGTCATGAACGGAGCGGTCTGCAAGAGAGATGAGGTAGGGGCAGTCGGTGGTAGTGATATGTGGGGTCCAAGATTAACCAAAGGAAAGCTAATCTGTGTCGTATGAACCTCTGAAGCCATCGGATTGGGAGACGGGGCTAAAGATGCGGGAAGCAAGGCGGTGTCATCAGGTGGAGTGGGAGCTAAATGAGCAGCTATACTAATAGGCATACCAACAAGGAGCTGACCATCGGGCGTACGGTCAGGGGCATGAGACAAATAGTATTGTACAGCACTAGGATTAGCATCCAGAAACTTGGCAAAGTCCTTATCTCCCACAGGAATTTTAGGAACCTCGCTGGTATCCGTAGGATTCCCCACAGAATGTGAAGGGGGTGATTCAGGAAAAGAAACAGAGCAAGCATGTGAAACCATGGTGGCGGCTTGCTTTCGAGTGATAACAACCATGGACAGGAGTTCACAAAGAGGGTTTCAATCATTCAGAATAAAACAAACTCGATCGGTAAAATTGGTAGGTTGCCGGTTTGTCGAATCGAAAAGACAAGAATCGATATCGGCCTCGATAACCGATGTTGGTTATACTATAGCCGACGCTCGGTCGTAACCGATGTCGGTGTAATAAGACTGGTATAAGAAAATATAAGAAGTCAATTGATTTTTTTTAACAACGATATTTATCAAATTGTTAAGGTAATCACGTAAGATAGTGTATAACAGAGAAAACAATCTAAAAACAAACAAGATGCACACGCAAATCCGAGACTAACCCTAGGGTCAATTTTAATTATTGTGGGCTTATGCCTTTAGACGCGAATGATGTCAATCCTAAACAAAAGACTTAGGGAAATGTCCAGTTTGTTTTTGGCTCATAAGGTTACCTCAATCGGGCGAGGAATACCGCGAAAAGGGGGATGTTTGAGCTATTGAGTTAATTGTGAAGTGATTCGGTATGTGTTGTGCGCAAAGAAAGTAAGATTAATTTCTTGTCAATACCATGGATATCACCCCCACGTGTACGACCTGTTACTTAATCTACGTTCACTAGAATTGAAAACAACAAGCAGGAATGCAATGCACGTGTTTTAAACCCAAATCGAAAATTATGTTCGATGAAGCAAAAGAGATGACTTTCACTAATGCAAGATGTAAAAGCAAAGCAAGTTCTTTTACCGAAATTATACAAAGCCTTGTGAATATCTTTAGAAGAGTAAAACAACAAGTATGCTCCCTATATGAAAGCAAGCAAGAAATAAAGAAACCCAAAATGGTCCCACCGGGCGTGCCAAAATGTTTCGCTCGGAATGTTTCGGCTTCTGGGAATAGAGTTGCTTCTATCCTTTCATTCCTTTTAGAAACAGATAAGGGTTAGGGCTAGGAGGAATACCTGTTGAATGTCGAGATGGTGTGCGCGTACCGTAGAGAAAGATCAGGCTGACTGCGAAGAACTCCTTTTTGTCTTGGAAGGACTACCTGCAAATAAGAACACAAGACCACAAGATTTTGATTAGACAATAAATGAGGAAACTGCCTTGGGCCCAGGAAATATAAAACTTCCTTTCAAGGTGGTCGGCTTCCATGCTAATATGAATTAACACCAAAGACTGTAAAATATCAATTAAGTTGCTTTGTTGAAACAGTAGGGAAAGGCTGATTTCTGGTTTTGAACCACAATAACCGATGCCGGTTACTGATAACCGATATCGGTAGGGTCTAGGATCTGTGGGTTAGTTGTGTTGTGGGGTGGTTGTTGTTGTAGGGTAGCTGTGTTGTTTGTAAGGCTAGTATATGGGTGATATTAGGTAATGAGGTGATGAGAAGTAAATGAAGGATAGTTAGATGCAATATGTTGCCAGGTAGTGGATCTAGGAATGGATTTGTGAGGACTGTGATTCAAAAGTCTAAGAAGTATTATTAAAAGGACATGCAAGATGTAACTTACTGGTTATCGACGAAGAAGCAGTCCAAGAACTCGATGACAAAGGCGTAACCGAGGTAGGATGGCCTCGACACACGTAAGATGAGATATCTCCTCCCGATGATCACCGAGTATCACAGGCTCGTATCCAAACATGCAGCCTTGGGCTTGATCTCCTTTGCTGCAAACTCTTCTTGTCTCTTCACTTGTCTCTGCTCAGCCAAGTAAAGATCCGGATTCTCTTGATCGCTCCTGATGCTCTCTCTCGATCCAAAAATCCTTCGACCTCTGTTTTTGGTTTGGGGAGCCCATTTACAGGGAACCGATGGCGGTTACGTAACCGACGGCGGTCGAGTAGAACCGCTATCGGTAGGAAAAAAAGTAGGCTATTTTTAGTAAAATAGCCCACTTTCCCTACTTTTCTCCCGAGAGATTAGTTGCGGGCTTGGTCAAGTGACTAGAAGGTCGGTTTTGGGTGCGAGAAAGGGGTCATTAGTCATGGGTGTAGGTGTGGACCAAGTTATAGGTCTTAATTAGGTTAGTTTAGGGTTAGGACTAGGTCATGATGAGGTGGCAAAATGAGGTGGCAGGTAAGGTGATGTGGATTTATCAATTACAAGGTAATTAATAAATAATTGTGTAAGGTTTAGGTGATGAGGTTAGGTTGTGAAATGAGATGCGGGTCTTGCCTAGCGCATCCATCTTGTGAGTGACTTAGGGGTACAATTAATTTAGCTTATTATTAATCAAACCCCACAAGGTTTTGATTACTTCCAATTTCTTCTCAACTTTGGATAGGATCTTGTCGCGCTCCACCATATTTCCTTTGTGATTTTCCTAAAATTATTTTAGATCCACCTCATGTGTAGCAACCAATATACTTGTTACCCTATCCCTATTGGCACAATTTTCATACACAACTTTATTCATTTGTGCAATGGTCTTTCTGCGGAAAGGAGATCAGAGTACTGAGTAATTGTCTCCCCAATATTCAAATTTTTCTCTTTCTTATGGTGTGCCATCACCTCCTTTTTGACTCTAATGGAAGTGGTCACCTTTCCATGGTGGGGATGAGGGTCAAGTCTTCTAATAATTGCATGGTTGACTCGTATTTCTACTCGGAGGGGCCAGGTCCTGGTGCTTCAAGATAATGGCATCTGAAATGGCCTCTATATTCTTATGGATTTCGTGCACCTTTTCCTTTTCATCCCTTAGCTCGCACCTTAACTGCACACTGATCAATTCATTTTGTTTTATCTCTTTCTCTGCTCAATGATCTCCTCATTCTTTTTCTCAAGCTCTTCCTCCAAGACCCTTATCCTGTCATTTTTACCAAAGAGTCTTGCCTCTACCTCCACCGATGCTTTGTTGAGTACATTGCAAACTTTCTCATCGAGATAGTTGTTGGGAATTTACCAGAGGGTTTACTCCCTTGGCATTTGGTATCTTCATCAATGCATCTTGGTTTACCTTGAACTCGGGTTCATCAACATGGGACTCAAAAGCCCAAGATAGCATTTTCCTTGTGCACGGGTACACACCTTCTTCATCAAAAGAAGACCAAGTAAGGAGTTAGTTTGTGGGCATAGTACTTTGGAATCATGTGCACAGTACCTTTATTAGATCATTAATGTAATTAATTTCTTGTTCCTACACCACTATTGTTCCCTTTCCACCTATGTGTACTACCTTTAGGAAGCTTACTGCTAAGCTGGTGTCTCCGCTCATTCTTCCATACTCCTATCCCACACTCAAACTTTTCTCTATTTCCTTCAGCACTTCCTCAGAACTTATCTTGAATTCATGCTCCACTAATTGTTGGATAATTCCTACCACTTCCCTATCCATGCTATTATCCATCTGTTCCTTGGTTAGGGTCGGGGTCTTCTTATCCTTCATGCTTACTTCCTCTCTCCCCCATTTTTCGTGAGTTCCTCCTTAGTTCTCATCCTTATCTTCATTTCCTTCTTCATCTGACTCGTGTATATCATACACTTGATGATTGTGAGCCTTGTGAAACTCTTCATCATATTCATCACCCTTTTGGCCCCCATGTTTTATGTGTCACCTAATTCCGACCCTTTTGTCACCCTTTTCTTCTTCCTTACTAGTGATTCTAGTTTAGGGGACTTTTGTTCTTCTTCTTTCTTGGGTGTTCACTCCTTACTGATGACTCTTCCTTCTTTTCGACTCTTTTCTCATGAGATAATTCTTTTTATGGATGTAAGTAATTGTGCCCGCACCTAACTCTTGTACCCCTATTGTCTACATTGTCTGCATGCTCAGCACCTTTTTAGTAGAAGCCTCTCCTTTGTCCCTTTTCCTTTTCACATCCTTATTCTATGCAGTGGGGTCCTCAAGAATGGAAACATCATCTTCAACATAAGCACCCTTTTTCATACTTAGGCCTTATGTGCAAATACACCCTCGTTGTTTTCCTCCTTGCAATAGGTAATGTTATTGGTTTTAACATGTGCACATCATGGGATACATACTTCTCCACATAGGCACGCTTCTTGGTGTATATAAGTTTCTTGCATAGCTCATGGTAGTCTTGATCTACTACACTCAAATCAAATCTGAGTTTTTTCATCTCCTTGAAATAATTAACCCCAACCTAGAAGTCCTGCACTGTGAAGGAGAAAGGAAACTTACACCAAGGAATCTTGGTACCATCTACAAAAGTAAATATGCCAATACAAAAATGTTGGTATACCAAAAACTCTACTTATGCTTTCCCTAGTGAGGGTAACTACTTGGGTACTCTTCATTTAGCCCTGAATGCATCATGCATCCACTAATACCACTTTTCCAGGTGTGCCTTATGAGCGGCCATCATGGTGTCATAGGTATACTATTCAAAACTCTTGGCGGGTGAGGGGTACTCATCTGGGTATTCCCAAACAAACTTATCTGGCCCATCAGACACTTCAATCTCTGAAAAGAAAATAGTGAGGAGGACATTACCAAACATGATCTTCTCTCTCGTCATGCAAGGCATCTATGATGTCATCTATAATGAAAGCTAAGAGGTTATAGATGGTTCCCTCGAGATCTTGCGGAACACATTTAACCAAGCCTTGTTGATCTATGTCCATTTCTCTTTCCAATTCAACTTTGTAACTAATCGCATGGCCATCCTGATCACCAAGTCAGTAATTACGGAAATGTTGAAGTAGCATGAACCCTTCTTGTAGTCATAAGCCTCAACGGTATTTTTAATGGATTCCTTGTCTTCCAAGTCATCATCCAATGAATATCCTTCATAAATAAGGTTAGTGAACTTAGAAATTAGTTGGGGGTTATGCACATCCTTTGACTTGTGAAATAGAAGTGGTCTTCATGCACGCGTAACATCAACCATTGGTATACTCACTCAGGATTTCTGAAATAGGGAAACTCATAGAGTTGTAACAACCAAGCCTTCTCCGTTTTACCTTTACCTCATCATCATATATGGTCATTCCATCTTGTTTCCTCTTTTCTATAGGGAAAACTAGTTCTAGTGTCATTTCATTTTCTGTGGTACTTGTTCAATGGTTTTAATCACTGATAGCCATCTTCCTGACATGAGACACCCATTCTTTACCAAGTAATACATTTTACCAGTACTTCATTTCCACATACCATTCTTCATTGAAATTGGTAAAGATGGTTTGTTTTCCCTCACCCTTTCCCTTCTTCGATGAAACATTCTCTACTTTCCTTGGTGTCATTTCTTCATCGAGTCCTTAAAACTTCTTCCTCTCTCCTAGTCCTGGCTCTTCTCAACTTTACGGCTCCACTCCTTTGTGAAAATTCCTTCAAACCCCATGCCCTAGCTATGTAACCCTAACTTGGAAAACCTTTTTCCATAAGATGGCGTAACACCCACAAAATTATTCCACACAACCTTCTCCACTTACGCCCATGTACTTCTTTCCACTTTGGTTTGCTTGATCAAACTAGCTATGCACATAAATCTTCACAACTCTTCTCAAACTTTCTTCGCAAGGATGCCCTAGTTTGCGAGAGCTCTTTGATAACTTAAAATGCAAGGTAGAAAATAATGCACCCCCGATCTTCTATTTATAACTTTTTCTTTTATCTCAGTAATAAATTCCATGCCACCTACCAACATACTTTCGTAATAAAGGTAGATTTTTTCCAACACCAACCTTCTGCGCTTTTCATCCGTGAAAGACTTATGTAACCTTACAGTGCACAACTTCCTCAACCATAGATTTCTTTGTGCTTTCTCCCATGCCGAAGTCAATTATTCTTCTATGTCTTAGACCAAGTTCTTTCTCGCTACCTACCTCATGTTGCTCCTACACTTTTTATTCTTGTACATGGTTTCTCAAATCCTTTTAACACCATCCTTCCCTTATGTTCACCTTTTCCACACATGATCTTCCAATCCACATGTTTTTATTTTTTTCAACTCGGGCCATCCACAACCATAGCTTCCAACACTTGTCACCTCACTCCACCCCACACAAAAATTGATGCACGGTCCTCTGCGCAAATTGTTTTTGAAAATAACAAGTGGCTACCAATGCACAAACGTGCACAAAACAAAGCAATAAGAAAGGGAAACATAAAGAAAGGAAACTACATCAAATCCAAACCTAGGCTAATTGGTAATATTGCCTTATTTACAAACAAAAAAGAAGACTTATTTATAGTAGGGATTCAGCCTACTCCCATTGAAATGGCCTAGAAACCATGTTCCATCTAGCACTTGTAATTAGAAAGCACCTGAATAAAGTATATAGGATACAATGTACAAGCCCATCCAATGGACTTTGAATTTCCCAGGATGGCACAAAAACTTGAAAAAATACAATAAAACCATCTACCCAACCTCAGACTCTTTATTCTTGATATGTTTATCATGCCATGCCTTCTTCATGGATTTTTCTATTTTCTTACTCTAGCGAGAAATATCCCACCTCTCATCTAACTGCATTAACTTATCAATCTTCTCCTCAATCTATTTTTCATCATCTAACCCTCCTACATGCGCTATACAAAATTATGGTAACATGAATTAAATAGGTAACACAAACTTCATGCCAAACACCAATTGAAAAGGTGTGGCCTTGTTTAGTCTCTTATAAGTAGTCCGATATGACCATAACACAACAGAAACTTTATCATCCCAATCCTTTCTTCCCACATCACAAATCTTGGTTAACATGTGATTCAGAATTTTGTTAAATGCCTCAACAATCCCATTAGCTTGTGGGTGATAAGGGGTAGTCTTGTGGTGGGATACCATGAATTATTCCAATAAGATTCTAACTATCTCATTTAAGAAATGAGTACCCCTATCACTTATTAAGCTCAACGGGCATCTATATCTCCTGATTATATTTTCCCACAAGATTCTAGCTGTTGTTACCACTGTGTAATCCCTTGTAGGAGCTGCTTCTATCTACCTTATAAGGTAATATGTGCATTTAATGATATATCATGAACATGTCCTTTGTGTGGCTGGGAAATAGGTCCTACGAATTCAATTTCCTAGTTCTCAAATGGTTTTACACTAGAAATTAGTCTTAATGGCATTTCATCTCTTTTCCCTGGTTTACCAAGGCGCTAGTAGTGGTCACAGGCCTTGCAATACTTGATACAATATTTATAAATTGTTTGCTACTATAATCCTACTAGAAGGATCTTACGCATAGTTGCATTCTTTACATAGTGTCCTCCTACAATTCCACCATGTACCTTCTCCATGATTGCAGCATACTCATGCTCTAACACACACTAGCCCAAAACCTCATCACGGCCTAGCTTGTATAAGTCTCCACTAATTAACATGTAGGTAATGATGCATATGGCTAAGTGCTTCCTTTCCAACATCTTCATTCCCTCTAGCACCACACCCATTTTTAGAAACACAAAAATATCTTCCAAGTCAGAAGGCATGTGCTGCAATGTAAACAGTTGCACATCTAGCATTATATCCTCAATGCTCTACGCATCCTCCCCTGAGTCAATCCTTGATAGATGGTCAGGCCCCAAATTACTCTTACCCGATTTTACAACAACCGTAAACTCAAACTCTTGAAATAGTAGGACCCACCGGCATATGCACTCTTGTAGAATGGTATTTTTACCAAGTACTTCAATGCCATGTGATCCATGTAGAATATAAATGGTGTTTCTAACATATAATTCCTTAATTTGTGCACCACGTAGATTATAAATAATGCCTCATGCTTAGTAGTAGTATAGTTATGTTATGTTGGGGTTAGCTTCCTACTAGTAAAGAAACAAGGGTGGTCTGTGATTCCCTCTCCAGTTGTGTTAATATTTCTCCAATCACCATACCTAAAGCATAAAAATGTACAAGGAATGGATTATCCCAAGAGGGAAACCATAATATGGGTGCAATGATAAGCCTATTCTTCAATGTATCAAATACCATCTGTTGCACCTCTCTCCAATGAAATTTACTTTTTGCTTCAATAAATTTTACAACGGTGCAACGATCTTTGCATACACCTTAATAAATATATAGTAATACACTATATGCCCAAGGAATCCATGCACCGTGCTCTGGCTGGTAGGTTCCCCCAATCCCATAATAATGAATTTTTTTGTATAATCCACTAGCAAGCCTTCCTTACATATGATATGTCCCAACAGGGTTCCAAATGGAGTAGCAAAAACACATTTCTTAATGTTGAGGGATATCCTCAACTACCGACATCTTTCAAACATCAGCCTCAAATTGTCACAATGGTCCCTCACTAATCCATATACTATCCATTCATCCAGGTAGACTTGTAGAAACTTGTGGATGAAGTCCTAAAACTCCTGAACCACAATGCACAAAAACATAGTAGGCACGTTATTTAGTCCAAAAGGCATGACCATGTAGGAAAAAATTCCCCATTCAGTGGCAAAATTTATCTTTTCTTGGTCCTCATTTGTAATTCTAACTTGATGATATCCTAAGAATCCATCTATGAAAGAATAGATTTCATGCCCAGCTACTCCTTCTAGGATCTCCTCAGTGAAGGGGGTTGGAAAAGGTTCAATGACACATACCACATTCAAATATCTATAATCAATGCAAATCCTTATCCTTTCATCCTTCTTAATGCTGATGACCATTGGAATTATCTATTTTGACTCTTCAACAACCTCAATGATGCTTGATATGATCATCTTTTCAATCTCCTCCTTGAGTTTGAAGCATAGATTCAGATTCATTTGATAAGGTCTCTTCTAATTGGGCATGCACCTTCCTTTAACTTGATCTTCATTTCTCCCAAGGAGTGGTGAAATATTTTAAGCTCATGGTACCCACATGGAAACAAATCTTGAAAGTCACACAACATATCGATGATCTTTAAAACCTCCTTTTCTCGTCAAGTAATCTCAAATATTTTCCTTCTTAGGTTCCACCTTTGAACTAATTTTAACCTTCTTGGTTTTCGAGAGGTTCATCGTAGGTGTGAAATTTCTCATCTGCACTATCCATAACCTCGCACATACCCAAATTATGGTTAACATCCAAGTTTTCCACCTCTTCACCATCCATCACATAAACCAACATTCCTTTCTCTTTTTCATGCATAAGTTCTCAAGTTATATCTCCTCGACTCTTTCTCATTAATGTGCACTTCTAAGACAGTTCAACCAATAATTCCAGATTCTATCCTCCACCATGGCACTATATCCCATATTTAGGTGCTTGACGACCTATAACACCTCATCCACCAATGGTTTAGTACTATGATATTTGAAATATTGAAGGATATCGGTCGCCAACTCCTGCTAGTTTCCTGTCTAACAACACATCTATGAGTGAATAAATCATGTGCGCATGTGACCTTGTAAGGTGGAGTAAAGGTTATGTACCCATAAATAAGGAAACAAGGCTTCGACACCTTCCATGAAGGCCTTCTCACATGCTTAGATGTGAAGCAAGATAGATTCATTCCCATGATAATATTATATAATAGTAGGTGCATTGCTTTGGACAAACCTAACAGAGAACGTGATTCTCACCTTGTGCCACTCTAGAAGGTTATCACAATGGGTCATCCACCAATGTCCTATGGTCCTAAGAAAGGTATAGCTAATAATCCTTCTCCTTTTGATCTCACATATCCATTGGGTCTCCATTTCTCGTAGGAAAACATCAGGGTTGGCTCCCCTAGTATAACTTGGAAATTTCTTTCCTCCTTGGTTCCTGAGTAAGCACACCTTTGTTACTCTCATCACAGAGCCTCTTAATTTCCTTCTAACTAACTCATATGTCTCGTGTTCCCATTTTTCACATTCCACACTAGTTGTATCACTTATAGATTGAGCGTATTTCCACTGAATAACACCTTCTTTTGTTGGTTTCATAACCTCAGGGTCCTGTATAGTGCGCATATAAATTTTGTCTAGGTCTTCTTCTCCTAAAGGCTCAATATAGGGCACTGACTTCCCATCCATCAAAGGAATGATCAAATGCTCCTCTTTGTTCTCAATACTTGTATAACCCTTATTGAAATGTAAGTTAGCATTGTTCTTATAGCACCAGGGATGCCCAAGTAACATTGGAAAGTTGTCCTCCTCAGCAAGCACTAAGACTTCAAAGTCTCCAGTGAATTTCATCCCTTGGTTACTAATAGCAGCATCCTTTAAAACACCAATGGGCATTGCCTTTGTCTTATTAGCCATATAAAACACATTTGAAGATGGTTGTAATGGGGGCCTTCCCATTTGATTCCAGGTGTTTAGGGTGAGAACATTAATTTCCACACCCATGTCAATTAGAATATTTCTTAGGAGTCATCCATCAACAACTACATTCAAGGTAATCTCCTTATCATAGTCAAGGTTGTGGGGAGGAAGGTTAGCATGCAAAACCTTCCTCTCGTGCTCTCCTCCAATGACTTGGTATCTTATCCCTCAACCATTATTCTAACAAAGAAATGATATTCTCTTGGCACAACATCTTACCCACCTCTCTGACATCATCTATATCTAACTGAGAGACCTCAATGATTTTCTTCTACTCCAACTTCCTAGATTTCTCTTTTAGAAACTAAATTTCCCCTTGAAGACTTCTTATTACGTCCATGGTCTCTTGATAGAATTACTTCTGATGTGTAGGGTCTGGATACTTCCCATATACCACCTCTTGTATTGTAATAAGTGGTCTCTTCTTTGGTATTTCCCTGGCATGTGTAGCCTCATCTCGCATCATCACCAAAGATAGGTTCTAACTCGACTTAGACATCATTCTAGGAATCCACTATTGATCAACACACTTTACGCTCATCATCCCAACGCCATTATCCTTCCACTTCTTCTGGCTCATGTGTTCAAATAATTCTGGGCACCCCTCATACTTGTGCTTCTTTCCACACTAAGAGCACTGTAGCAGATCGGGGAATTCATGCTTATAGTGTTCTGTAGACCCATAGTTTTAACAAGTTCCATGTGGGAACTCACTTCTTCTTCCTTTGTAGTTTCCACGGCCTCTAAATCCTCTTTGAAATCCTCTTCCTTGACCTCATCAATCTGCATGCTCTTCATTATGACAACCATAATCCTTGGATATATTCACAAAACTAGTCTGGTGCACACTAGTATCAATGGCATCATGTATTTGGTCAATCAATCTACAATCCTTGGTGTCATGAGTAGTAGAGGTGAAAATTTTGCAATAGCAAGACACATTCTTATGGATTGTGTGATGTATTAACATACACCTAGTTGCATCATGATCTCCGTGGAAGATATCAAATTTTACCATCATCACACATACCGATTTGTAAGGACAAATGTCCTTTGTATGTCATTCTACCTCACAATCTATACACCATAACCCACTATGAGTCTCATGAGCCGAGTTCACAAATAATTTCTCTAGATGCTTTTCCATTACAACAATTTGGGCTTCCAGGAACAAACTAACTCCTATATCAATGCTTCCTACTACCTCAATGTACAAGGTAACTTCCAAGGCCTCACATGGATTTGTGAAAGTCCTTTGTGAAAGCACCCTCTTGAATGGTGTGATCAATCATCGATGAATCACCGAGCATGCGCGAAAGGACGAATGTCATAAGATAACTTAGATAAGAGAGTATTGAAATGTGTGTCATACTCCCACACACTCTCCTCCATTATTTTTTGAATCTCCTTCAACACGTTGATGATTTTCTATTCAAACTTAGGTATGTGAAACTCCCCCAAAAAGTCATTACGCAGCGTAATATAATCCACCATTGTCTGGTGTGGGTCATACTTCCTATACCAGTTATGCGCGTGTCCTTACAACATGGTTTCAAACTAACTTGCTTTCCACTCTAGGGAAATGATCCCTTTCATGAGCCATAGTAACTCACACTTGTTTACATGTTACACAACATCCTTAACGCCTTTGTAATCATGTAAGTGGAGTGACATCTCATAAAACATATGTTGATGGTGTTGTGGACCCTGTTTGCATGATCCAAGACCTTGATTCCCTTTGATCTTACCTCCACCACCAGATCCACTAGATCCACTAGCACCAATGCCTCCAGATCCACTAGATCCTCCTCCTGTTGTAGGTAAGGGGATTAATGCGATTCTTGCGAACCTACCGTCACACTAAACTACACGCCGAAAGTATATGATAACAAACCACTCCCATATCGGTTTCCCGCTCCGCTCCTTGACGTGATTTTCAAACCTTGTGATCCCACACCTTGTCTAAATTTTGTGCCAGAAAAAATACCCCCAAACACAGGAAATGAATGTGCAGCCATAGATGTACCAAATGAAAAATTATATCTCCTAGGTATCGCTTGACTACGAATACCGATACCAAATAGATCATCAAAACTTATCTCAGGGATTGAAAAAATAAGCGCAATGGTTTGGTCACCATTATAGTTAGGATACATTCCTATGAATCTTCTCCTTTCTTCATATGACAATCTCTCTCCAGAAGCTGAGGGGGTTACTCTTCCACACTTGCCAAGATGGGGTACCGCAGACTTCTTAGGTTCCACGTCCTCCATATGAACCTCAAATCCTTCCCAAAACATTTGTCTCCACAAATCCATCACTCCTGCAGCTTCACACTATCTTGTCAACTCACTCTCCCGAGATTCATTATACTCAAGCCACCTCTCCTCTCTCTCCCTTTCTTCTGCAAGATCTGCCGTCCTTCTACCATGTCAGCTTCCACACCCCATACCTAGCAGGAATTTAGCCAACCATGGGAAAGGTTTCCAAACTCAAAGTAATGAACATGATCTTGATATCCAGTGGAATAACACAAAAGAATGATCCTCTAGGCTCGCTCGAAAATCAAACTCGATAATCTCCAAGTAAGAATACGTAAAAATAGCGTATTCCAAGGTATAACTAGTCAGCACTCTACTCCACTTGTGATAAAAAACATGGGTCCATGTTATATTGACATCATGTAACCATTAATATTCTTCCTAGGTCCAAACACGAGATCTATAGTACCAACTTGTCCTTGATGCATATGCTGATAGTCATTCATATAAATCTATTGGAAAACAATAGAAGAATGTCTCATATAGTTCATGATACAAGTTCTCCTCCACCCATTTTCATGCATCAAACTCAGATCCAGTATTGAACCTCTGAGAAAACTCATCCTCCATGTTTTTGAGCCATGCTTTGACACTATCCAAGGTCAAGCACTCCGTCATCACACATTTCTCTCACAATAGCTTTAAAAGAGGTCCCAACAATGGAACTAAAATGTAGTCATTATTTTACCCTCAATACTTCTTTCTAACCCTAACTCGTGTCAGGTCTATCATCTAGCATACACTTAGCACTCACCCAAGGTGCACATGGGTTCTGAGACCCTCTTTTATGTGATATTTGCAAGATATTTATTTCATTAATGGAGGATTTACTTGTAAAAATACAAGTACATTCACTTACTTTAAAAGGAAAAAGATGTAACTACGGATCTACACATCAATGCATCACGAAGCTAAATAAACATTGTAAGAGTACAAAAACAATATCTGAATCATGATAAGCCAAATAACATGAGGGTTTACTCCCATACACAAGATGTATAGAATAGATCCACATATATTGATTTAACACAATTTTTGGTAGTCATACTACATTCAAAAGGGTCATCTCATACCATATACATTAAATGACAAATATTTAGCTCCCGAAACCTATATGTTCAAAGATTCTAACTATAATTTTCCCCATTATATTCCTTGTTACAGATCCCAGTACCCATACATATTCTTAAAGGTATCCCTTCCAACCCTCTAGCACTAAGTACTCTAAACACTAGCACCATGAACTCTAAACCCTTAGCATTTCTACATAACTTCATTACTCTCCTTATCTTTCTCTACATTATCTTTGTGTTCATGTTCCAA
Organism: Taxus wallichiana var. yunnanensis; assembly: GCA_018340775.1. Classification (NCBI taxonomy): domain Eukaryota; kingdom Viridiplantae; phylum Streptophyta; class Pinopsida; order Cupressales; family Taxaceae; genus Taxus; species Taxus wallichiana. The sequence goes on along the minus strand of CM031235.1, from coordinate 612,398,868 downwards.
TCCTAAGCACATCTTTAAATAGGATGATCAACCACCACCATGCATTCTCTTCTGAGAAGATTGCATGCCAAGTTTCGATGTGGTCCTCCATTGGTGAATAATTTTCCTTTTTGAAAACCTTCCACTAACTGTAATGATGCCTTTCGGAATATTCCCTGCATGGAATGTCCTTTTCTTGACCTCCAAGGTTCCAGGCTGGCACCTTATCCACTCATTACACCTGGTCAGGTCCTCACATTTTTCCTCAAGTGACTCCATGATGCCAACTATGGCTAAGTCATTTAAACTCTTGTTCTTCCTCCCACGTGTGCTTTGGTTTCACTTAATTCCTTCTTAAACCCCTTTTTCCTGGGTGCTTTTCCCTGAGCACCCTTCTATCTACTGATCCTGTGCGCACGCATCTCTTAGTACTTAGCCAATATTTTAGGGTCCAACAGTTATGAAATTGATGTAGATTTTTTGCATTGTCTTTTATTAAATGGGAAGATGCCCCTTCTCATTTAGGAATCATAGAATAATTTCTTGGGTAGATAGGAATAATAGAAGAAGAATAAGAAGAGTATGGATTAAACAGTCTCACAATTTTTAAATAGGTATAAATAGGAATAATAGGAGCAATCTCATAAAATCAACATTGCTTGTATTACAATGTTTAGAATGGACATATGCCCATTCTCATGCAAACAAAATTGTTTCGTTTTGTATTGAATGGGCATCACATTTTTAATCCTATATTCTCATATAGGATTCCCATGGGCATATGCACATTTTAAAACAAAAAAATATGTTTTGTCTTGTATTAAATGGGTAGATGCCCCCTCATAGTCGTTAAATACGTATTAAAGAGTGGGAAGTTGAGAATTTGTCTTGTATTCAATAGTCATATTCTCATTCTCACAACCATTATAGAGGTATCTCAAAGATTAAGTTTAATATTGCTAAAATTAGAATATGTAAAAAGGGCATATGCGTATTATCTTTAATATTTATTTTAGAATGGGCATTTTCCTATTCTCATAAGGGAATCGTTAAAAATGTCAATTATTGTTCATACTAGAGATAAATGAAAATATCATAAAAATAATTATAGAGATAACATTAGAATATGAAGAATGGGCATATGCCTATTCTCTTTAATAGGATTCATAAGAGAAATTCCATTATTGTTCATAAATATAATAAAGAGAATACATATAAAATTTACTTTTTTTAGCATGGGCACTTACCCAATATCACCGCCTTTGTAGGTGTATCAAATCCAACGTATCACTTCATAATGATTACTCTGATTCCTGCATACCATATGAAAAGAATAAACTATATGCATGTCATTTCAATGAACTAGCATGAATTTTCAACTCGTAATCATGTTGAATTATTATTAAATGAAGATTACAAAATGGTTAACTATCCTTTTTATCTACATAGTACATAATATCAATAAACAAGGTAATAATGCAATCTCTATTGGAAAACAAATTTTACTACCTAATTTTATAATCATATAGACAACTAAAAATTTGATAACAAGAAAAAAAGTCATTCATCATCACAATAATCAATATAGAAAACAAGGTAATAGTAGCATCTAATAATGATACAAATGTCAACATTAAATAAGATCATTTCACATTCAATATTTTACATAAACAAAGTCATACATCATCACATGAATTAATAGAGATAAAATTTAATTTGTTTGAATGGACAATTCCCCATTATCACAGCCTTTATATAGCTCTCAAAATGATTTACTTCAATATATCTTCCTATATGTGAATGAGAATATTCCCTTTCTCATATATGAATCATAGAAGAATAGAGATAAACTTTACTTTGTTCTACAATGACTAGTTCACTACCATGTAAGGAAAAATAACTAGATGATATTCTTCATCTCCGAATAAATCACAAGAATCAATATAGATGAAATTTAATTTTCTATTGTTTTGCTATGATTCCTATGTGAGAATGGGCATATAGAATGGGCATATGACCATTCTCATATAGGGATCATAGAAGAATAGATATAGAATTTACTACATTCTAAAATTGTGAAATAATTTTTTTCTTTATTATTATGTTATGATTCCTATGTGAGAGTGGGCATATGCCGATTATCATATAGGAATCATAGAATAATATTAGAGATACAAATAAAATGTTTCATAATGGGAAATTATCCACCATGCAAGGGAAATAAAACCATATGATATTCTTCATCTCAGAATAAATCAATAGAGAAGAGTTAGATAAATTCATGCCTGTGAATAGATTGGTGTTTCTCAAAAATTTACTTGATAAATTTTTCTTCACAAGAAAAAATATTCCAACGAAAGAGAGAACCCAAAATAAAAAGTATAAACAATCAACAATCAAATATCTCACATGCAAGGAAGTGGTCTAACGAAATAGAGGAGCCCAAAGTGGAAAGGAAGAACAAAAAAAGTGGAGAGATCAAAAAATATATCATAAATTTTCTTCAAATCTTGTGCTTCACAAGATGAAATAGTCTAACGAAATGAGAAAATCCCATTCTCATATAGGAATCATAAAATAATAATAGATGTAAAATCTAATTTTTTTTAGAATGGTAAAGCTTCAAATTCCCAAGAACTCTATCATCCTTGAAAACATTAATTGTCATTAATATCTCCACTGTGCCACATAGTGACATGGATTAAATTCTATTAATATATCAAATTTATCTCTAATGAGTGGTCTAAGAGGTGTTTTAAAATAATGACAAAATGGTGGTAAACAATATATTTGCATGGTGGTCTCGCTCTGTCATGGTCAGAAACAAAAATAGATTTTTAACATTTTTCATAGCCATGTTTTAGGTTATTTGCATTTAAAATACACCACCAATAATATCACCTTTGTGCCACGTAGTGGCCTATATTAATTTCAAATTATATTTCTTGAATTAGAATGTTTAGAATGGGTGTATGTCAACTCTCAATCAAACAAAGATTTTGGTCTTGTATTTATGGGTTCAACTGAATATATACCTTGATTGTTTTAGCATATAATGTAGGTATGTTTTCCACTAGTAGATATATATGCACAAAAATACATGGTAATTGGATGATCTGCATAAAAAATATACAAAATATAAATGACATAATTCATTTCTATATTAATCGTACAAAATTAGCGAGACACCCACTCTTATTGTGAATCAAAGAAGAATAAAAAATTAAATTTTACTTTGTTTTAAAACATTTCTATGAATCTTATGAGAGGTATTAACATGATTAAATTCAATATTGCCTTTACAAACACACTTCCCATTCTCACAACCCATTCTAAAAAATGTCACAATCGTATAAATATATTGTATAATGAGAACTAGATAAGCCTTGATCCCTCTCAAGGGTATGTAGTGCATCACTTGGCTCTGTTAGGGATAGTACAAATAGTATAATATAATTATTAATAATGATAAAAATAAAAAATTGTATGTTTGTATGAGAATGTAAAGCTTTTTCACTAGTAATATTTTCTATCTATAAGGGTTGTGAGAATGCACAACTTCCCATTTTAAAATAAAGTAAGGCTGTGAGAATGCACATATTTTCATTCTAAAATAAAGTAAATTGTGTCTTTATTATCCTTCTATGATTCTTATATGAGAATGGGAATATGCCTCATCTAAAAATCTAGTCATGTTCTACGTTTGCTATATGAGACTGGGCCTCTACTCATTACAACCATTTTTAGAATAGACTTTTTTTTATCATTTTCATATATTAAGAAACATATTATTCCTCCGTATTTTCTGTATGACAAAGGACATACTCCCATTCTATACAAAATACAAATATAACATCTATTCAATATAAAAAATAAATGTAACATCTTTTCAATACCAAATGTAAATGTAACATATAGTCAGTCAATTGCTACATGATGGAAACCTAAAACCAAAAACAATGTTACTTCATTATTATCCTTTTTTTAATCTCATATTCACTCATACTATACTTTGCTACTTGAATAACTGGGTCTTACATTAGTATCAAATTTTCACTTATATCACAACTTAAAGGACACCCATATGACTCAACAACACTACTTCAATATTATTATTTTATAAGAGTCTGACTTTGTGAATAAGAATGTAGTTTCTAAATTATAATTTTCATATAAAGTTCTTATTCCATAGTTTTTCTTCCTTGCCAATAACATCCCTCATATCATCCTTCACCATCTCATCCTCCTCTAATTTTCTAAGGTAAAGCTTAAGCATGCGCTTTTTTCTTCCCTTCTCTAGTTGAACTAGCCTCCTTTGAATATCCATAACCATATTTTTAATCCCAAATAGTTCCTCTTTGATGGAATTTTGATAAGTACAAATTTTATTTGAGGCCTCAATATACTTTATACAAGTACATACAATGGCCGCCCCATATTCATCAAGGAATCAACATTCTTTTCTAGCTATAAAAACTTGAGGGAAATTTTTTCCAATGCCAAACTCTATCTTTTATTTTACTTTGGATGGTTCATCTTTGATATTAGACATAGAAAAAATGACTGCATTATCACTACCCTTCTTCTTCCTCAATTTATTCATTCATTCAACCAAAGTACAAAATTCATCTAGGTCCTCCAAAACCTCCCTCTCCATATTACCAACAACATCTACAAGTGTTTATCAATGACATAAAAGACTATTTTATGTCATATGAGCCAAAGAGGAGGAATCCTCCTACTCCATATAATTCTCATCCTCAACAAGATTTACATCATCATTCAAAAATCCCCTAAACATCTCATATTTGGTGAAATATGTAGAACCCAAATGAAATAAGGCCATCATCAATCCCCGATGAAAAGGGACTTTTAACTTTCCTTTCTGGAAATTCGTGATTGATTTGTGTAGGGAACAACTGAGAAAGAATGGGAAATTTTAATACATACCATGATGGATATTACTTAGCAAAGGGAAATGGTGGGCATAAAATACCTTGTACCTACCCTTCAAGGTGATAGATTACATCAAGTGTAGGGTGATTTTGAATTTAAAGGATTAGGTAAAGAATGTCTCTCAAAACTCTGCACAGTGGTGTCTTAGTTTCTCTTTACCCACAAAACATTTTCCCATCTCCTCATCACATTTTTTATTCATTTTGTAAATATTCCTCCCTTGTTGTTCATACTAACCACTATAGCTATAAAATATGCATAAGTTTTTATAGAAAAACCCCTGATACTAGCCCGACCATCCTTCTAATGAGTAGTAAAATCCTTTCTCAAGGATTCTTCATGGCCTTTAAACTTTGAAATATATATGATATATCTACCTTTTCCAGCATCATCAAAATTCTTCTACTGATCCCATTCGTTGGATTAGGTTCTAAATGAACTAATTCACCACCCATTTTTTTGTTTCTTTATTAAAATGGCAATAAAACCAACCCAGTAAAACCTTCTTGTATGTTCTAAAATCAATGATCATACTTTATCAAGCCCCGTGTTCTAGACTATATATCCTTTCTAAACCCAACACAAACACTTATATCATCCAACCTCTATCATGTCTCCTCATTACTTCTTACTCTTCGTTTATACCCAATACGACAAAGAATAATTTTAAATCATTAAAATAACACGAAATTTCAACCTCTTTAACCTCTATTTACAAGGTAAACAATAACCTTGTAACTTTCCTGTAGACATTTATAGGAAATTGGTTAAAGGATGTTTCCATGGCATTATCCCATTCTTTTTATTTTGATACAAGAAATAGTGAACTTAATCATTTTAATAACTCTTAGAAGGTCATGTGAGAATGGGAAAATAGCCATTCTAAATATAATTCAATTCTATCACTATTATTCTTTAATGAATCCTATATGAGAACTCTTATTTGTTCATTCATACACGATTGAACTTATTAATTAATTTAATAGCTATGAGGACTGTAATAATGAAGAGCTACCCATTCTAAAATAAAGTAATTTTTTGGTATTTTTCCTAATATATGATTCTAATATGAGAATAGGAAATTTCCCATTAAAAAAATATTAAATTTAATCACTATTCTTCTTGAATGATTCCTATAAGAGACTAGGCATCTTCCCATTTAAGATAAAAATGTTTATTTGTATGAGAATGAGAATATGCCAATACTAATCATTACAATACAAGTAATATTGAACTTGAACATTACTAATCAGAAAATTAATAAGATATAAGAGTGAAAAGAAATGGTCAATTTAATACAAGAATTATTTAACTTAATCAATTTAAAAACTATATGAAGGTTGTGAGAATGGGAAACTTGCCATTTTAAAATGAATTATATTTTATCTATATTCTTCTTTTATGATTCCTATATGGGATTGGGAAGTTGTTCATTTGATAAAAGATTGAACATAATCATTTTAATACCTATGAAGGTTGTGATTATGGGGAACTACCCATTCAAAAAAAAAGTAAATTTGATCTATTTTTCTTATATGATTCCTATATGATAATGGGAAACTACCCATTCTAAAACAAATTAAATTTTATCTATATCCTTCATATATGATTCGTATATGACAATTGGCATCTTCCCATTCAATACAAGAAATAAATTCTTGTTTGTATGTATAAGGGCATAAGCTCCTTCTAAACATTCTAATACAAGAAATACCGAACTTAAAAATTTTAATACCTCTATAGGTATGGATACCTGACCATTGTATGTAAGATAAAAAAAGCTTTTTGTATGAGAATGGGCATCTGCCAATTCTAATAATTTTAATACAAGAAATATTGAACTTATTTTTTTCAATAACTCTATAAATGCTATGAGAATGGGAAACTTTTCATTATAAAACAAGCTAGATTTTATCTATGTTTTTATTTTATGATTCTAATTTTTAGAATGATCATTTTATCATTAGATACATCATTGAACTCAATCATTTTAACTCATATGTGATAATGATTAAGTTCAATATTTCTTAACTTGACATCTCACTCACCCATCTCGACCATCTAGCTTAACAGTGGCAGCAAAATCGCTAGCTTAGCATATCAGCTTTCCCACCCAGCTCAAAATGTCAACTCACCTACTAAGTTTGGCGAGTCAGCTCACCAACGCCCAGCTCGGCGGGTCAGCTTACCCGTTGAACTCAGTGAATCATCTCACCTTCCAATCTTGGAGGATCAGCTCACCCTCTCATCTTGGCCTATGCAACTCACCCACCCATCTTGGCTTGCAGAGTTATGCCACGCAACTTAGAAAATAAGTAACGCCGCCAGGTTATAACCCCACAAGTGTACTTTGGTAATAAAAATTTAGTTAACTCCTTATCTTAGCATGAAGGATTGGAAGTGGTTTTTAAGAATCAAAACCATTTTCTTGCAATGAAATTATCTTGTTCGGACTCTAAAACATGCAAGAAACAATCATATTTAGATGCATCCTTTTATAACTATGGAGGATAAAACTATGCATGTCTTTCAAAATATTGAAGTGATATTCTTGAAACACATATCAATAATAGAAAAGATAAAAAATATGACATTATATTTATACCCAAATCAATATACAAGAGAAATAAAGAAGGATGATATTCTTCATCTCATAATAAATCAATAGATAAGAATTAGAAGTATCTCTAAAACTTATCTTCAATTTAAAAAATAAGTAAAATTTTACTTCACTATAAAAAAGTAAATTATTCTTCTTATAATCAATCATTCTCAACCATGTGCAACTTTCTCGCACAACTAGAAAAAAATTCAATGTTGTCCAGGTGGTAAGACCACGAAGTAGTTTGGTAAAATTATAACAGATAACTCCTTGTATTAGCAACTATGATTTGGTTAACAACTACACATGTCTTTCTAAACATTGAAGTGATATTCTTAATACCTAAATAGATAAAAACAAAAGATCAACAAAAGGGAATTATCTTTAAACCTAAAATGGAATATAAGGGAAAGACAATCAAATGATACTCTTCATCTCAAAATAATTCAACAAAGAATAGTTAAAATATTTCATGCCTAAATTTTTCTTCAAATCTTATGTGTCACATACTTGAAACAGTCTTAAGAAACCGAGGGAGCCCAAAGTGGTAAGGGTCAACAAAATTATAGCGGAGAGGATAAAAAATATCTCATAAATACTCTTAAAATATTCTACTTCACAGGAAAAATGGTCTAACGAAATGGGTAGCCTAAAGCGGAAGGAAAAAAAAATGGAAATTGGAAGAAAAATAAAGCGGAAAGTATGAACAAAAAAGAGATATCTTTTTCGACCCATGGTGAACCTTGCAATTCCCAATACCTATCCCATCATCGAAAACAATAATCTTCATCACTCTCTCTACATTTTCATAGAGTGGCATGAATTAATTTCCATTAATTTTTCCAATTTCCCTCCAATGGGTGGTCAAAGACGTGTTTGACAAACAAGTACCTTCAATTAATAAAAAATTAATAGTGGAAAACAATTTATTTATTAATTAATGGCCTCGCTATTCCATGGTCAAAAATAATATAAATATTAAAAAATATGGTAGCCATGATTTAGGTTTAATAATTTCACTTAAAATAAAATTTAAATTTTCAAAAAAATTCATAGCCATATTTTAGGTTTATTGCATATAAAATAAAATATAAATTTTAAACTTTATCATAGTCATGATTTAGTTTATTTGTATTTAAAAGAAAATATAATTTTTAAACATTATCATAACCATGTTCAGGTTATTTTTTTCATTTGAAATTAATTGATTCTAATTTATACTAGAGAGGGGATAGTTAGGGAAATTATATATGATGCGTGGTTTTCACAAAATCACTCAAATGTTGAATCATTTACTTGCTTCAACCACTCCTTGAACTCTAGATGGGAATGTCGACTTAAATAGAAAAAGGGGATGGGGCGGATCGATCCAAAACATATATTATTATTTTTTCATTGATTATAAAGGAAAATCCTATTATTTGGTACTAATACCATATTTCATGATATCTAATTTTTTTCTTATTTGAATTTTTTTGTCACATTTAACCTTGAGTTTTATTTTTTAATATATTTCGATAGGTATCTTCGATATTTATCAATTTTCATTATAAATATCTTGAATGTACTTGAAAATAATTACATCTCCCATATGTGTTTGTGTTAAAATAACGATACTATATCCTTGTTCTAATTATAAAAACTATATAACTTACAAGAATCACATCAAAGGTTAATATTAGATATTCAAATAATGAGATAGTACTTGTTAACAAAAAGATGGATCGATGATCACTCAAAATTGCACAACATGGGAGTGTGGGACTTGAAACATATTAGTCAAACTCCTCCAATTTAGATCTATATTTTGCAAAGCTACAAGGTCTAGTCCTCACAAATTGCATAGACGGGGGGTAAAGTGCAAAATAAACAACAAAGATGGATAATGTATAATTTAGCATCAAAATCAAGCAAATAATACAAACAGAGGATCAAACCCATTCACAGAGCTTGATTATCAATTTAATATCAAAATACGCATTACACCCCTCGAGAGGTAAAGAAAACTCATTACAACTTGGAGAGGTCTCGATACTTCATCAATCCTCAAGAAGGTGAAAGAAGAAGTCTCTATGCCCAAAAATGTTCCTCCTTTTGAAATGAGCCCAAAATCGCTTTTAAAATGCAAGGGTCGAACCTGTGGAATAGAGACGACAAAGGCATGGGAGCCCATTCTTTCTTGACTGCAGGTGTATTAAAATGGCATGGAGGACCTTACAAACCCATACCCTGTCATTTTGACCGGATTACAGGAGAATGCGACCCATTCTGCATTAACTCTGGTCGCTGGAATGTCATTTCCGGCCATGAATACGCGTCAGAGCCATTTCTTGATTTTTCTCCCTCCAGACTGCTCCAAAACGCAAGATTGACCCTGAATCATGTAGAGAATTTCACCAGCTTTCCGTTGATATAAAGAACGTGCAAATCCGAGCTCTGGATCAAAAGTTATGGCGATCTGAAGATCTAGGGCACAAAACAGGCGAAAGCGTGTTTTGAAATCCTTTCCCGCGCTCTGCCACCTGGACGACACGTGGGACGTGCTGATTGGATGAGCAATTCTCTCTCCTCCATCTTTCACGGGATTTCATTTTGAAATTCACTTGTGGGGCCCTTAACTGGACACGTGGCGCTATTTCATTGGTTCGGGCTGACCTTTTAAAACTTGCCCTTTGACCTTTTTGACCTTTTTTCCCTGAGACACGTGGCGGCTTCTGATTGGTTCTCGGCCCTGCCGGCTTTTTCGCGCCCTTCACGTCCTTTTGTCCCAGACGTCCCAATTGCTTAGTGCTCCTTGTGCTGATTTCGGCCGAACCGGCCGGTTCGCGTCCATTTGTCCCGAATGTCCCAATTGCCTTCTGATCGCTTTTGACCTCTTTTCGCCTGCTTTGCCGGCTTCGCCTTTTCGGCCCGCTTGTCCCGAACTGTCCCTCTCAGCAGTTAGTCAATTTTCTCTCAGTCGAACCGGCATTTCACACCCGCCACGTACTTTCGTCCCATTTGTCCCATTTTCTTTTGGACTGCCTGTGCTCATTTCGGCCGAACCGGCCGGTTCGGGCCTTTTTGTCCCAAACGTCCCGAGCAACACTTAGCCAATTTTTCTTCCTCTTTCGGCCGGATCGGCTTTTCGCGCCCGCCGCGTACTTCTGGCCCGATTGTCCCAAATGCAATTTGGGCCACCTAGAGGCTTTTCGGCCGATCCGCTTCCATTTGTCCCACTTGTCCCAAATGCTACCTTGAGCAGGACTTAGCCAATTTTCACACTCTTTCCTGGATCAACCTATTTGCCTTTCTGCAACTTTTTTTTTTTTTTTCTCAGAGCTTGCTCCCTGTTTCTTCGGCCAGGGGAGTTAGAAAAATACTTCAAGGGACCTAAAACCTGATTTTTCTCTGAATCAATCAATTTGCTTGGGATTTGAATCTTCTGATGCATGTTATCAAAATTTACCCTAGGGGGTGAATTTTGGATAACAATTTGGCGACTCAGCGGGATCATCTGCCTGCTAGATGGAAAGACCAGTTGCCTGAAGCAATCCATTGGGCATGGAGTCATCAAATATTCTGTTAGAATCCAAACTGACTCAGAATGTGCAAGGGGGAAGATGGAATGTGACCTGATGAAAGCAAAGACATGCTAAACATCTCCATGGACAGCAAGCTGTGCCAAGGCACTTAGGGAAAACAAAACTAACCTACAGCAAAACAATGTGCACAAGCACTTGGAGGAAAGAAAATCTAATCTAATATCTACAGGTGTAGTGAACCTCCCTCTAGAAGCAACGCTTGAGATAGATTCCATTTACTGGAATCTGCAGTTCTTCACCATCCAATGAGGCCAATTGGAAAGCATTGTTGCTTTTGCACTTTGTGACCATGTATGGGCCACTCCAAATGGCATCAAATTTTGAATGCCTTCCTGGTTTTGCTCTGTCCACATCCCATTTCAGCACTAGATCTCCTACTTGAAAAGATCTGTCTTTGGCCTTCCTATCAAAGGTCTTTTTGATCAAAGCTTGATCCTTTTCCATTGCTTGGGATGCCTGATCTCTGATCTCTTGCAGCTCCATCAACTCTGCATACCTCACCTCCATGGGCTCAAACTCTAGCAACTCCAGCTGTTTCATGAGTTCCAACGTTGGCAACTCAAGTGACATGGGCAAGATTGCCTCTCTTCCGTAGACAAGCCTAAATGGAGAGTTACCCGTGGATCTTTTGGGAGTTATCCTATCAGCCCATAAGGCTGATTTCAGTTTGGTATGCCAAGCCCTCTGATTCTCATCAAGAGTCCTCCTAATGATCCTCAGCAAGTTTTTGTTTATAGACTCGGCCTGGCCATTACCTTGAGGGTAATAGTTTGATGAAGTGCTCAGGTAAATCCCATTCTTGACAGCCCACTCAGTCACTTTAGATCCGATGAATGCCAATGCATTATCAGAGACTATTGTAGCAGGTACACCAAATCTGGAAGTTATCCCTTCGTAAAAGTCCAAGATGCTAGACTCATTCGCCTCTTTGAGTGCTACTGCTTCTGTCCATCTGGTGAAGTAGTCTGTGGCTGTCAAAATCCATTTGTGCCCTTGGCTCGAATTGGGATTGATGACTCCAATGAAGTCCAAACCCCACTGCATGAATGGCTGATCTACTGTAATTGGATGCAATGGAAGGGCAGCGAGTCTCTCTTTTCCTGTGAAGAATGCACAATTCTTACACCTCTTGATCCATGCATAGCAATCACTGAAGATTTTAGGCCAATAATAACCAGCCTTCATGATTTTCGAGTCTGCCACTCTTGGTGCAAAATGGCCACCACTGGTCCATTATGAAATTCTTCCAACACCCTTTGAATCGACTCCAGTTAATGCATCTCAAAGAAAGACTCCATTCACGTCCTTCTTGAACAAAACTCCATCAATGATGGTATATGGAATAGCCTGCAATCTGAAATGTCTCCTCTTTGCTTTGCTCATTTCTGGAGGGCACAAGCCCGTCTGTAGGAAATGTATCATATTCTGAGTCCAACAGGGAGTGGACACATCATCATTTTCCTGTTTTTTATCATCTTGTAATAGCAGGACAGCGTCTTCTTCATCTTCTGGGTTGTCTGGTTGTTTGGAAGCGAGCTGCTCACACAAACCTTTGCCTCTTACCAGCTTGGTGATCTTGATCTCAATGTCATACTCCATGACACGGGTGATCCAACCTGCCCTTTTCTCATTCAAATCCTTGTTGAGGAGGAAATCCTTAACCCCAGCATGTGAGACTAGCAACTGTATCTTGTTGTTTGAGACTAAATGCTTGAATTTCTTCAAGCTTCTGATTACTGCAAGCACATGCTTTTCAATAAAAGAGTACCTCATTTCACAAATACCTAGGCTCGGGTCAAGAAGGCAATCGGCTGCTCATCATTATCTTTGTTCTCTTGCACTGTAATGGCAGTAATAGTGTCATCACCTCCAAATGCATAGAGGATGAAATCCTTGGAAAAGTCTGGGTTGATGAGAGTGGGTGCCTGGGAGATGGCTTCTTTGATTGCTTCAAAACTCTCCTTGCCTTCTGCCGTCCATTTGAAAGCCATGCTTTTTCTTAACATTTTAGTGATGGGCTTGACAAGGGCTGCAAAATTTGGGACAAACCTCCGAACAAAGTTTATCCTTCCCAGGAAACTCTGAAGGGCTTTCTTGTGACTTGGCAATGGTAGAGCTCTTATGGCTTCAACCCTCTCTGGATCAATTGCTAATCCTTCCTTGGAGACAATATGGCCAAGGAGCTTCCCTTCATGTGCAAGAAAGATGCACTTCTTAGGATTCAAAGACACACCGAACTTTCTACACCTCTGAAACACTTGCCTGAGGTGAAAGAGATGGTCTGCAGCATTCTTTGAGAAGACAGTAATATCATCTAAGTATATCAGCACTATCTTGTTGATCAAGCCTTTGAATGCCATATCCATAGCTCGCTGGAATGTTGCTCCAGCGTTCGACAGTCCAAATGGCATCTTCTTGTAAGCATATGTGCCCCATTTGGTTGTGAAGGCTGTCTTGAACTGGTCTTCCTCCTTTACCATAATTTGATTGAAGCCTGAGTAACCATCAAGTAGTGAAAACCTTTCTGAACCAGCTACGACCTGCAGTATTTGCTCCATGGAAGGGAGTGGATAATGGTCCTTGAGAGAGGCTCTATTCAAATCTCTGAAGTCAACACATAGCCTGATCTCTCCACTCTTCTTTCTGACTGGAACTAAGTTGGCAACCCAACTAGAATGCTTGATTGGGAATATAATTGCTGACTCAATCAGCTTGTCCAATTCTTTCCTCATGAGAGGCTCCATGTGTGGATTGACTGGTCTCTGTTTCTACCTGATAGGCTTAGTATTTGGGTCCAATTCAATGGTATGCTGAGCTAAGTTGGGATTGAACCCTTTCAAATCTTCATAACTCCAAGCAAACACGTCAGGGAATTCTTGACATAGCTGTATGAACTCATACCTTTCCTGTTCAGTTGTCATCTTTCCAATTTGCAATGGCTTGTTCTCTTCTACCAAGATGGATACCGAATCTTCTCTCTTAACCTGAATGTTTGCTTTCTCCTTTCTAAACTGATCATTGGGGTTAAAAATGGACTCCAAGGTGATAAGTCCTCGGCAGCTTTGTCGGGCTTCTCACCATCACACCGGTCACCATATTGTTGTTCCAACTTCTCTTGATTCTTAGCCGAGAACTCACTTTCTTCTTCGCAAGAAGTGGATGATTTGCTGATCATTCTCAAATACTTGCCAACTGACATCGTTATCCAGCATGAAGGCCTCACAATCACATGGATGTTTGGCTTGTATCACCTGGTCTTGTTGAATGTTTTCTATAATGTCAAAGGCTGCCCCTATCACGCCGCAAGCCTCGCAAAGAGCTTGATTCTCTTTCCTAGGGATGGATTTGATGCCAAAGCCCTCAAAATCTTCCATGAGGTCCCACACCCTGTTCTTGTAGCATCTGAGTAGATCATTTTTGGCAGCATGTTGTCCCTTGACCTGATTTACAATCAGCTCACTGTCCCCAAAAACTTGCAAGTTCTTTATCTTTCTCTTGATTGCCCAATGCATCCCTTGCACCAAGGCTTCATATTCAGCAGTGTTATTGGAGCATGCAAATTGAAATCTAAAAGCTGAATAATGCTTTATTCCTTGAGGTGAAACAAGCATGGCTCCACCTCCTGCACCTTGTCTACTCCTTGATCCATCGAAAAACAGCTGCCATACTTCATTGTCATCCTTGTGGTTTGGCTTGGTGATGCTAGGAATAGGTTGACTTTCTTCGTGTATGCAATAGACCCCTAGCTCAGATTCTTCTACTTCTTGATAAGGATCAAAAGCATGTACCTTGTTTGCCCATTCATCAAGAGTCAAATCTGGAATACTTCCAACCTTAGTGTCGGCTTCATCAGTGCCAAGGTGATCTTCTTGATCAAATGCTGAGCAATTGGTATTAATATGACTTGGAGTATAGGGCTCAATGTGGAAGTCTGCAATAGGTTCTGACCTAATTGTGGCCTTAGTCCCATATCTCGTTCTGAATAGCATGTGAGACCAATCAGCGGACAAATATCCCCCAATCTTGGCAGTGAAATCTCTTGACAAGCAAAGGGCAAAGAGTGGTGGAAGGTCTATGACTGATATATCTTGTAAGACAACAACATTTGGACATGCATGCAAGGTAAGACTCAAATTTCTAATCACTCCAACTGATTGTATTGCTGTCCCATCCAGCTGCACTACTCCCTTAGATGTTATTTCATACCGGAGCCCTAACTCGATCAGCCTATCTGCTTAGGCATAATCGAGCTACTTGCCCCGAATCTATCATGCAATTATGCACTAGCTGATTTCCAATGATTAACGAAACATAGAAAGGGGGAGGCTTCAGCATTCTACCTTGTTGTGCTCCATGATTTCCTTCGAGGGTGGGCAGCATTTGTGAGTACCTTCTCCCGCATTTGATCTCGCTGATTCAAGTTGGCCAATCTCTTTATGGCAGCTTGCAGCAGATTTCTTTGGCCTCGGGATGGATAGGGATTCCCACATAGATATATTGACGTTTGTCTTCTTCATATCGATCAATGATACTCAATGGTGATGAAGGATCTCTCTCGTCCCCTTGGTTTGCACATTTTCTCCTTGTATGTGGGCAAAGCAACAATGTATTTGAGTCGGCCTAGGGGCTGTTTCTTGCTGCCTCTTGTGCATTTGAAACCGGGTTTTGCTTGCCAATCATTTGTGGAGTCAGTGGAAGGTCAGGATTGGGTCACAATGACTCAGCTGTTCACCCAAATTTCTCTTTTTTGACCTTGTGTTGGCTACAAACACCTTGAGAAACTGCCTGATTCATGCCACAGAAATCCTCTACTTGCCAATTTACCAATGTGGTGTCATTTGGGGCTGATTGCTGTTGGAATGTTTCTTGTTGTTGGCTGTTTTCTTGACTACTCTCACCCTCCACACCAGCACTTGTTACCATTAAAGCTTGAGTCAAAGCACCATTGAAGCACATGGATTGATTATGAGGCTCATTACATGGAAAACACCAATCATACTCCTGGGCAGTGTTGTTTTGTGCTGGTACTAATGCCTTAGAGGCAGATATGGCATTTGGATTATAGGGCTGGAATGGTCTATTGGCAGGAGGCCTTGTTTGATTCATATTTGCAGCTGGATTGGGTGGCCTTTGAGGCTGATATGGCTGCCTATTAGGTTGAGCTTGAGGCTGATACGAAGGTCTAAAACCTTGAGCTTGCTGTCTCTTGAGTGTGACCAGCTCATTACCTAAATTTTGCAGTTGCTTCATGACTTCTCAAGCTCATTTGGGGCACTTGGAGATGAAGTGGAAGCTTCATTTGAACTCTGATTCCTAGGAGTGGGAATAGGAGCTAAGACAGGTGCTTGACTAGTACTTGGGCTCTCTAAACTTGGATATAATGGCATTAGAGGCCAGAGCTAGCTTGCCACTTGAATCGACAATTTTCAGCTCTAATGGCAATACTATAAGCAGCAGGGATAGTTGTGCCTCCCATAGATCAATCAACATAGAAATATCGAATTTAAAGCTTTAAGGTAATATAGAAAAGCACCTTCATTGGCCCGATCGCCACCGAATCCTATCCCAAGACCTTTGAAATCTGAAGTCAAGTCGCTTAGCCGCTCATCGAAGCTCTCTTGATAGTTGTTACTGCTCCAAAAGAGACAAGTTGTCTCCTTCTCTCCAAATTGATTGTGAAGTGCAATACACAAATGATTCCAGCCAGTGATAGAGCCACTTCAAGGCTCCTAAACCATTGGAATGCTTTTCCTCGAATGAGGATGCCAAAGAATTTGATAAATACTTGCATTTCATTAATCTCATGGATCGCACAAATGTTAGCAATGTCTTTGACATGATCACCAGAGTGGTCCGTTTTCTCCAAGAAAGTATGGAATGTTCTTCAATGCCGCAACGGGATTGGATTTTGTGCATTGAGAGCAAGTGGGTCACGCCGCCGTGAAGTTGACATAGGGGTTCACCGGTTACGCCCATTCGATTGGTCTTAAAACCCTCAGATATCAAAGAAAGGCCGCTCAGTGGAGGAGTTGAGAGAGTTCTGTTTGGTGGAGATGGGGACCTTTGAATCCTTCTTCCTCTTTGCCTTCTTCTTGAGATAATTGCAGGTATTCAAACAGTACTTCCTCCTCTCCAACTCTTGACCTTGTGATTCTTCTCATAAGCTTTCAGGCCTGACTGCTGAAACCAGTTGATTCTTCCCCTCGGAGTCGCCAGATATGCAAATAATAGCTCTTTTCAAGCAAGAAAATTGCAGCAGATGCACATCAACTTTGCTGCAATAAAAATGAGACCTCTTGTCCCACCGGGCGTGCCAAAACTGTTAGTGCAAAATTACAGCACCCCTGGACGCTGATCAGATTTCTAGGTTGATCACTCTTGCATCCAGTGTAATTGCACAACATGGAAACCTCTCTCCAAGTGTGGGACTTGGAAACTGAGAGAGGAATCTCCAGATTAGAGGCTGGTTCCTCAAACTCCTCTGATTTAGATCTATATTTTGCAAAGCTACAGAGGTCTAGATCCTAATCCTATTCTAACTTGCAAGGAGACAGGGGTAGAAGTGCAAAAAATTGAAACTAACTAAAGATGGTGATGCACCAAAAAGGAGTGGTGAAACATATTAGTCATGCAAATAGACACAGACCAAGGTTCACAACATAAAAACATACACAGACTGATAATGTATAATTTAGCATCTGAAATCAAGCAAATAATACAAACAGAGGATTGAAACCCATTCACAGAGCTTGCATTATCAATTTAATATCAAAATACGCATTACACCCTCAGAGAGGTAAAGAAAACTGTTACAATCCTTGGAGAGGTCTGATACTTCATCAATCCCTTGAAGAAGGTGAAAGAAGAAGTCTGCTATGCCCAAAAATGTTCCTCCTTTGAAATGAGCCCAAAACTGGCTTTTAAAATGCAAGGGTCGAACCCAGGGAACAGGAGACGTACAAAGGCATGGGAGCCCATTCTTTCTTGACTACAGGTGTATTAAAATGGCATGGAGGACCTTACAAACCCATACCCTGTCATTTTGACCGGATTACAGGAGAATGCGACCCATTCTGCATTAACTCTGGTCGCTGGAATGTCATTTCCGGCCATGAATACGCGTCAGAGCCGTTTCTCAATTTTTCTCCCTCCAGACTGCTCCAAAACGCAAGATTGACCCTAATCGTGTAGAGAATTTCACCAGCTTTCCGTTGATATAAAGAACGTGTAAATCCGAGCTCTGGATCAAAAGTTATGGCGATCTGAAGATCTAGGGCACAAAACAGGCGAAAGCGTGTTTTGAAATCCTTTCCCGCGCTCTGCCACCTGGACGACACGTGGGACGTGCTGATTGGACGAGCAATTCTCTCTCCTCCGTCTTTCATGGGCTTTCATTTTGAAATTCACTTGTGGGGCCCTTAACTGGACACGTGGCGCTATTTCATTGGTTCGGGCTGACCTTTTAAAACTTGCCCTTTGACCTTTTTGACCTTTTTTCCCTGAGACACGTGGCGGCTTCTGATTGGTTCTCGGCCCTCGCCGCTTTTTCGCGCCTTCGCATCCTTTTGTCCTGCATCCCAATTGCTTAGTGCTCCTTGTGCTGATTTCCGAACCGAACTGCCGTTCAAGGTCCCATTTGTCCCGGATGTCCCAATTGCCTTCAGACTGTTTTGACCTCTTTCGCCCGGTTCGGCCGGTTCGCGCCTTTTCGGCCCGCTTGTCCCAAACTGTCCCTCTCAGCAGTTAGTCGATTTTCTCTCGGTCGAACCAGCATTTCACGCCGCCCGTACTTTCATCCCATTTGTCCCATTTTCTTTTGATCGCTCGTGCTCATTTCTTTACCGAATCGCCGCTTTCGGGCCTTTTTGTCCCAAACGTCCCGAGCAACACTTAGCCAATTTTTCTTCCTCTTTCGGCCGGATCGGCTTTTCGCGCCCGCCGCGTACTTCTGGCCCGATTGTCCCAAATGCAATTTGGGCCGCCTAGAGGCTTTTCGGCCGATCCGCTCCATTTGTCCCACTTGTCCCAAATGCTACCTTGAGCAGGACTTAGCCAATTTTCACACTCTTTCCTGGATCAACCTATTTGCCTTTCTGCAAACTTTTTTTGCATTTTCTCAGAGCTTGCTCCCTGTTTCTTTGGCCAGGGGAGTTAGAAAAATACCTGAAGGGACCCTTTTTGCTCAATCAATCAATTTGCTTGGGATTTGAATCTTCGATGTATGTTATCAAAATTTACCCTAGGGGGGTGAATTTTGGATAACAGATTCTTGGAAGAACATTTAAAGCAATTAGTTTTTATTCCTTTTGAGAAAAAAATATTATTATCTTAAGGCAATACACATAAATGGGGCATATATCCATTCTAGTTGAAAAAATATGTTTATCTTATATTTAATAGGCATATGGCCATTCTCATATAAGAATCATAGAAGAAAAATAGAGGTTTTATCTTGAGGAAATACACATAGACATAATGGGCATATTTCCATTCTCATATAAACAATTATTTTTATGTTGTATTAAATGGGCATATACCCATGTTCTCATATAAGAATCATATAATAAAAATTGAGGTAATACTTCATTTGTTCTAGAACGGACAGCTACCCATTCTCACATCCTTTATACTTGATATTAGAATGATTAAGTTCAATATTGCTTCAATAGGCATATGCCCATCCTCATACAAACAAAGAATTTTATTAATGTGATGATAATGGGGATATGCCATTTTCATACAAAAAAATATTTTATCATTGTGATGAGAATTGGGATATTCCATTTCTCATACAAAAATATTTTTGTCATTGTGATGAGAATGAGCATATGCCTATTCTCATAAACTAAATATAGAAAGAAAGAAAAATTCTCCTACAAGAAACATAAAGAATGGAAGAAAATTATATCCTTTTATGAGAATGTTTAAAAGGATGATGCCCATTCTCATAGTCGGTGAAAATGGGAAGTATGAGGAGTTCATGTAAAAGTAATATATGTTATGTTAATATGATGAAGATATTTGGATGAAGCGTTTAACAATCAAGTTTCTAATTAACTTCTAATTAATCTCTATTTATTTATTTCTCATCATTTAAATTCAACCTCATCTAATAATTTCTCATCAATTAAATTCAAATTAATCAAGTTCAATCATAGTTTGGAAATCATGTTATAAATATATTCATGTCAATTTTAATTATATGTATAATTTTGAAGTATTTCCAAACCTTATTGAATTATAGAAGTTCACAACTCATGTGTTATGTGTATTCAATATACTTATGGTTGTACATACATGATAATTTTAAATTTATTTTATGAAATGGTTTAATAGATTTTCCATCATCTCACAAACTTTGTATTTTATGTTATTACAGCAGTAAGTGCTTTTGCATTTGTAGAGGATGATCATGTGGACTTATTTTCAAAAGGAACCAAAGTTACAGAGGGAAGAGTATATCCAAGTAGAAGGACACTACATTACAAAGATGTGGGAAGAGGATTTGTTGTCGGTGTTAACACAATATTGGATGGGAAAGTAAAATTACCTTTCTCGGATGATGAATTTGAAACCTTGTCGATGTCGGAATAAAGGATACTACATTTCTTAGCAAGAGAGTGAAATGTCAAAGAATGAAAATTCAGACATTTCCCCCAATTTGGGAAGTGATAAAATTTGTAGTGGTTCATAGGATTATAATTTAGAGAGTGATTGAGATTGTAGTGATGAAACCGAAAGCACCATCAATACAAGTCCAAAATATAAAAGAGATTTTCTCATAGAAAATGTCATTATCAAATAAAAATCTTGTAGCAAAGATTTATGACATAACCATGTGTTATATTACTCATGTGCTAGAAGTTCATGAAATTTATGGAGAGAGGTTGGGTCCTTTGGGTTTTGGTGTATGGATAGAGAATGTGGTAAATATGTGTTCCTAATTCTCATACTTGATATGACTGATAAATCAATTGTTTAGCCAATAAAACATTTTATTTTCAATGAAACAATAATTTACCTTATGATTAAGCAAGGGAGGGCTCAACTGGATGGTCTACACCTTATACATAGTTATTAACACAATTTGAAGTTCAAGGGAGTTGTTGTAGAATTAATCCATTACTACTCGATTGAGTGTAAATTTGTAGTAGAGGGAACAATTAAAAACTTAGTTGAAGAATACATGGTACATTTTAATAGATTGGATTCCAATAGCTTTGGTGTGTATATTGATAGAGTATTCAACCCTCCTTGCAAAGGATGTTACCTATCTGAAGGATCTCTCGTCTGATGGCACGATAGGAAATTAGCTGACATAAATGGTTCTCAGATGGATATTAGATTCAAAGAAGTCCCAAAGGAGGTTGAGGTCATCATGTGGGATGCATTAGAAGAGTGAAAAACTCAAATTTTTATCCAATTTCATATGATTCCACTAATCACAATCAATCCAACAGAGTGATAAAAATATCTTATAATGCTACAAAACATCTCAAACTAGATACCCCTCAATCCAATCCATCAAATAAAAATTATGACGAGGATAGAAAATGGTCAATATTTTTAGAAGTGGAAAATGTGGATTTTAGTTGTTTCAAATCTAATTGATTCCAAAAATTACCTCTTGCTTTAATTAGAATTCAAAATTTTTGGTGCACAACTAGAGCCTTGAATGAAGTTGATAGAAAAAAAATTGTGTTTGATGCATAAACAAAAAATTCCATCTGAAATGTTGGTAAGAAAACTATGGAGATACATAAAATGAGATTTGATGAGATGGATTTTTTTCAGAATGCATGGAACAAAGTATATGGGTTCCTAAGGAGTTCCTTCTATAAACATAAATCTGAATGGATAAGCATAAATAGACTTGCAATGAATGACAACACTCAAAAAGAGAAACAAATGTCAAACACTACCGCAACAATTTCCTACATATCAAGAATTTTTGAGAGAAATTAAAATATCTCTCCACATCTGACTCGGTCTATAGGACATGATGGATTAAAATTTCCCAAAAACATTCTTTCTTCATTCTATACCTAAAAAAATGTGAAAAAAATTCAATGAGGAGCTTGAATTCTTGAAACTTCCTTAGGTGTCACAATCAATCTTTAACAACATGATGAAAAATGTTTTCCACATGTTTCCATTGCAAATAATAATTTATTTGCCAAGTGTGATGAGTGCACAGAGTTTTTCTACAAACCTAGAGCCACCACATGCCTAGAAGAACTCAAAGATTGATGAGGAACAAACAAGTCATAATGAATATATTCAAAGTTGTCGTGTAACTTACTATTCCCACATATTGAAGTCAAAAGAATAGCCTCATGGATTCTTGCGCATTTTGCATGATAAAATGGATAAAATTAAAACTTCCATACCAAGGATGCGTAAAAAGCAAAGTCAATAAGTAATGTTATGAGCCTACCAATTACTTTGACTTGCACGATCACACATGAACACAAGAGAGGGGGTTTCGCCATTTTTACCTACCATTTCTTGAATGTGGAGAAAAATATACAACCACGTCATTAGATTTTTGTTCTAATAATCTTGAAAAATCTATAATCGATGAGCATAAATATTTGTTGTATAATTGTGGATCATCCAAACAGCCATTGCATGATGCATTATCACAAAATGATGTGCATGAAAATGTAAAGGTATAAGGAAATATTTGACCATTCAAAATCGCTTAGTGTTGTTAGCATGAATACTTCTTTCTTAAATCAATGCCCAATCCTCTAATTGCAATTGGATGATTCTTAAAGTGATAACAAGAATCATACATTATTTGCATTTATCAATGTTGACAACAAAAAGGATATTCAACATTGTGTATTTAATCTTCCTTCCAGTGGGACACACCCATGAGGATATAAATAGGAATTTTCGAAGAGTATTAACATTGTTACATAAATTAGACACATTTTCTTTGCCACATATCATGGAATATTACAGAACATGCCAACAAGGGTCAAGTACATTCACTCCTTATATTAGTGAGGAAATGTACAACTTCAAGGACTTTGTGGAGCCATTCTTGTTGGATGAAAACCATAAGATAATGGGTATCAAAAAACCAAAGTTGTTCAGATTCCATGTTGTGGATGGCATACCGGTGATGGAGTACAAATCAACATTAAAGGATCAACAATGGTCTCATTTTATCCATATATAGCGTACAAAGGATAATGGTGAACCAAGCTAACTGGAAGGGAAACCTCCTTGAGAACCTTTCAAGGAACTCAAAGAAATGGAAGATCTTAAAAAGTGAATAAAAGCATATATTGAGCATTGGGGTAAAATTGCAATAGAAGAAGTTAGTGACTATTGGCTTCCAAAGATCATGTATTCGGATAATGTTTTACGTGCTTTGGATAGACCATTTGTAAATTATAAAAGGAGGTCGATGTTTGTTTTTCGCTAAAAACAATACAAGAGAAAGACATATATGACCAAATAATAGGAGTCAAACATATTCACAAAGAAGACTGCATTAGTCAACATATCCCAAGTAATAATGATATTTATGTTGGCGCTATTTGTGGAATATCTAACCAAGATTTCAATTTGAATTTTTTTTTTTTAATTATGCTCTAAGTAAGTTTATAGGGAGCAGGATCTTGTGATTTAAAGGGAATTGGATGTGATTTATGAGGATTTCATTTCAAAAATTAATGCTTTGGATTTTTCTAGGAATTAGTCTTGATTTACGCATTCATTACAACCACAAAATTATATGGTCTTTTCCTAAAGCTATGTGCATAATTCTAGATAACTTATTGTTTAATTGTTCTAAAACTTTATAAAATACAAACCTTTCTGAAGTGTACATACTAAATTATATGCCTAGAATCCCCTAATTCTTGAATGTAAAACTATAGTATTGGGAGTGCCAATATATATTATTTAATGATCTCAACAAGAGTGTCTGACAATGCACCATGACTTAACCTATTGTCTGCCAAGATATAAATTTTCAAAAGAGGTCAAAATCCCTCATATATGAAGAAGAATAAATATAAAGTTGATACACATAAAAATAATTAGGAATATACTTGTACCATGAGTGTGATGATAATGGGCATATGTCCATACTCATAAACTCAATAGTTTCTTCTTATTTCATACAACATGTACCCATATCACATTGTTTTAATTTTCAAAAGGGATCAAAATGCCTCATATAAGAATCATATAAAAAATAATATAAATCATATAAACATAAAAATAATTAGGAACATATTTATACTATGAGTGTGTTGAAAATGGGCATATTCTCATTCTCATAAACTCAATATAGAGTTAGGAACATAATTTTATGGCACAATGTAAATATTGGAATCCGATATTACACTACTCAAATTCCAATAATTAACATATTGGAATCCAATATCATACTAGATAAAAACCAATAATGGAAATTTAGGAATCCAATTTCAACAATTATAAAATTAGAAATAAGAATACTATAAATCTAGATTCTTAGTAAAATGTCCATATTTCATGAAATTATGATTACATGAATAACTGAAACTATCATTGTTACCATCTTACGCATATACTAAAAACTTTGACACACTTCTTTGACCATGGAAGACCTCCTAGAAACATTTGACCAACGTTTGAACTCACCTTCTTCACCTAGTTGCTTGAATCAAACTCAAGAACCATATATACTTACCTAGTAATCATGAATCTACAACAAGATAACTCATCATGACACCTTATACAGCATCATGCACTTCCTTTGACATCAATTTGAATTGACATCAATGATAACCACTTGACACTATGTCACACAATCTCCCCCTTTGTCATTGATGGAAACCAAACATACAAGCACGTAAAATACTCTCTTTCCATGTTTCATAACACATTCCCCCTTTGAAATATATAAAAAAGGATATTATGATAAATTGAATTGAAACAAAAACAAAAATACACAAATTCATACTTACTTTGTCCCCCTTAGTATTTTGTCAGTCTCTTGATCAAGACTATTTTAAACCATCACCTCTAACTCGATTCTTCTTGTACCTCTATTTCAAACCCTCAAATGCTGATGAGAATCCATGGAAATGTTATGCACCTTCTTCAATGCCCCCTAAACACATGCATACCAATCAAGCCTTCCTTATTTATGTATACCTCTTTCACTTTGAAGAATCCTAGATCAACTAACAACTCCAATGCTAAGATTGTCATATTGTCATTCTTCTTGTTTTCATCAAACCTACCTAACTTAAAAATTCATTTTACTTTTTTACTTGCACATATATCATATGATGGCACGAGACTTTATAATACAACTATTAATAATCATGAATCATCATAGAATACTCTTATTGGATCTTAACCATCTCAACTCCCCCTGGGAAAAGAAACCTAATACCAATCCAATAATTCAAAAATAAAACATGATATTCTCATACCTAAGGCTCCTAGAAGCTCTTTTGAAGCATCTAAATCTTTTTAAGACACCTCCTTTTTCACTTTTTACAAGAAAGGAAAAAAACCCTACCTTAGATGATGCAGAAATTAGAACCACTCTATATATCTTAGGCCATCTTATTGAGACATGCAATTTTATTCTTATACTCCCAAGATAGTCATAGACCCGATTGAGGTCACACAATACTAACACCTTTTCAAACTAATACTACATGACTCAATATTATTATTGTACCTCAACCTTCAATATGTGGATATTGAGTTTCCATTGAATTCAAAGGAATATTAATGAAAAATAATAATTCAGAGAGCTAAAGGGATCTTGGAATAAGGTTTATAAGGCAAGACAAGATAAAGATCATGTTATCCAAAATGTGCCCCCGCTCATTTTGTGGCTAACTCCTTTCATTCTTCTATCTCTTGTGCCCCAGTCATAATTTTTTTATTTTTAGGCACTCAAAACTTTCTAGAAATCACACCATTAGATAGATCTCTCTCTCAGATTTCCGGAAAGATAAAGGTTTCCTCCTAACTCCATGTATTTTTGAAGTTATGGCTCGGTGAAGTTTTCATGGGAAATTTTCCCTGGAAGGCCCGCACCCATGAGATGCCGCCACGTGTCCAAGGAAGTGGTGGGGTCGAGGGAAACTTGGTTTTTACCAAGTATTTTAGAAAATTTTCAAAGGAAGGTTTTTCCCGCAGCCCATAGACAAATCGAGATGATGCCACATGTCCAGGGGAGAAATTTGAAAAATTTCGCTAAGTGTTGTGCATGGAAAATTTTGGAGGGAAGGTCCGTGCCCAATCATATGATGCCACATGTCCTATGGCATGGGAGTTTTGGAGGGCAGAGGAGAAGTTGGATTTTTGGTGAAGTCTTTCACCAAATTGTAAGAAGGAATTTTTGGCCCACTGCCCCCGCCAATCAATCATGTTTCGACACGTGTCCCCGGGAGTCGAGTTGCGGAGCGCGGGAGGAAATTGGGATTTTTTCCCAAAGTGTTGGTGCAAAAGTAAAAATGTTTGTGGATGGCCCACAACCAATGAAATTCTCGCCACATGTTTCGAATGGTGGAGGGTGGGGAGAATTTAGGAAATTTTCCCAAAGAAAAAACGAAGGAATTTTCGAAGGGAAAATTCCACCCCCAAAATGCGAGCCAATGGAATCTCGCCACATGTCCAAGTGGCGCCAAAAACTTAAGAAAAGCCCGCATGAGAAATTCGAAGAGGCAAGCCCGCACCCAATGGGGTTTTTCCATGTGTCCAGGTCGAAAATGGTCAAAGTGGCCCGTAGAAAATTCAGGAAGGATAGGACCGCGTCTAATCAACGCACACCACGTGTGGCCTCAACTCACCGGCCTGTGGGGGATTTTTTGGAAAATTTTCCAAAGGGAAAAACAAAGGAAAATGGAGTAGGATAGGTCTGCGCCCAATCTGAACGTGCCATGTGGAACCTGGAGTGGCAGAGTGTGGGGTTTTTTTGGGAAATTTTCCCAAATGTAAAAAAGGTGAAAAATTCAAATTTTCACCCACCAATCCAATTTGGCCCTGTTTTTCCCTAAAACTTCAAATGGCCATATCTTTCGATCCAGAGCTCGGTTTTTCACGTTATTTATATCAATGGAAAGCTGGAAAAATTATCTACAAGATTCCGGGGTAATTTTTTAATTTTTATGGATTTTGGAGAGAGAAAATGGAAAAATTCTTCTGGCACGTGGTCATGGATAGAAATGACATTTCAACCACCGTTTTTAATGAAGAATGGCTCACATTCTCTCCCAGCATGGCTAAAAATGTCAAGGGATGGGTCTGTAAGGATGCCCATGTTGTTTTGATTGTATTTTGGTCAATGGTTGAATCCCTTCCATGTTTTCCCATGTTTCTCTCTCCTAGGCTCGTCCCTTGCACTGTAAAAGCCAGATTTGGCTCATTTTCAAAGGGTTGAACATTTTTTGTGTATTGCAGGCTCCCTTTTTCACCTTGGAAGTGATTTGGTGGAATATCAGACCTTTTCTAAGAATTGCAACCTATTTTTTCCTCTCAGGTGTTGTAATGCATGTATTTTGATATTAAAAATGACAATGCAAGCTCTATGAATGAGTTTCAATCCTCTGCTTATGTTGTTTGCTTCCTTTCTGATCTTTCATTACATGTCATCAGTTTGTGCATGATGTTTTGTTACATTTCCATGATTTGTGTCAATCTGTAGAAGTAAAAAATGCTCACCACTCCTTTGGTGCATCACCTTATTAGCATTAGTTTCAGTTTTTGCATCCTCTATCTTTTCCCCTTTGAAATTTAGAGTAGGGATTAGGAATATAAACCTCTGCAACTTGTAAGTTATAAATCTGATCGGAGGAGTTGAGGAACCAGCCTCTAATTTGGAGATTCCTTTCCCATTTTTACAAGTCCCACACTTGGGGAAAGGAGTCAATGTTGTGTAATCACATTGGATGCTTAGGATGATCAAACTAGAAATCTTATCAACATCCAGGGGTGCTTTGCTGATTTGCAACAATAGGTCATGAGAACACTGATCAAGAACTTACTTCTAAAGAAGCTAGTGACTAGTACAAGAAAGGTGATGATGTCATAAAATAATAGGATGAGGTTATACATGGTCTACCATGCATATGAGGTGGAAAACAAGGTCAAAAGGATGAATACATGGGCACATGAGTGGAATTGGTGATACTAGCTCAGTTTAACAAGCCTAACCCCTAGGCCTAGTTAGTAATGAGACCTAGAAAGGTAGAGTGAAGTAATGTAGAAAATGATAAATCATGGTAAAGCTATGAAACACATAATAGGACATGGTTGAGGGGATACATGGTGAAGAATAAGACATACATGATGAGTTACAAGTGTAAACTAGCTCATTTAGGCATATTTCAACCACCTAGAATGGGTTTCTAAATCAAATCAGTCCATATTAAGATAATGAAGGCATGGGAAGTGTGTAGGGACATTTACAAGAGTCCTTATATGAATCAAAAATCAACACTTAAAATCATATTTAGGGTCATGGGTATGACTGCCCTTCAAGATAAACATGTTTAAAATGCACAAACGAGATTGGTAAAGAAGATAAAGGTGCATTTATGAAAAATTATCAATTTGAGATCATGGAGGAGGTATTCAAGAAGGTGTGGAAAAAATTTTAGGACATGAAGATGATTTTTTCCAAGAAATTTCATTTTTTCAAAACCGGGTTAAGTAAGGCATGCTAAAATAGTGCCCTGACTTCTTGGCATTCAATCTACATTGAAAATAATTCTTCAGATATATCATAAGAGACATTATTGAAGAGAATAGAGAGACTGATATTTTTAAAAATTATGAAGTCAAAAGGATGAAGGACAAGAAAGTTCTATCCATTTTTTTGGCACTCTCTAAAACACTCCTAAACCCCAGTTGAAAGCGATATGGAAAATTACTTGGTTATGTTCTCAAATGGAAATTTTTTTCTTGTTTATGAATTTAAGAATGTATATAATTCATCATGTCATATTTATATGGTTTTTTGAGCTTATGAATCATGGTGGACCTCACAAGAAAATAACTATTTTATGAAGAATTTAGTGTACAGACAAAACTTACAAAGGAACCCATGCCCAAATTTTTGTGAAGGATTTTTGCGTGTGATCTTGATGTTCATGAATTCATCTAGGTTATTTTTGGATAAATTTGATGATACAGTGCATTTTCAGTCCTACCGCCAAGAAATCCTAGAATGCAAGACTAGTCATGAAGGTATAAAGAGAAACATGGTGATTTGCATAATAAAGTGATTTTTTTGGTATTGAATAAAATGAAGGTGTTCCATATTATATAAGAGTGTAATTTTTTTTTTTGATGAATTTCTTTCATGCATAAGTTTGAGTGATCCAAAATTTTCGTTTTGAGCTAGTGAAGAAGCTTGTTGCTACATGTGAGTAGATGAAGTTTTTTCAAACAAGGTATGCCTCTGAATTTTTGTACAAGTTGTTTATGATTTCCTTGAATTATTAAAAGTGTTAGTTGATCTTGGAGAGAAATTTGAATATGTTTGAACACAAGGAACCAATACGAGTTCTTGAGAACACTAGGAACCTAGTCAGACTAGTTTTAGAAGTTGGAGAAAAATGATGATCCTTTCTATGCTTTAAAGATTTATGTAAATTATATGTGAAATAAGAATTCATGATCTTCATGTTGATGTATTATAGTTAGTTTAATTACAATTTTTATTTCTTTAAATAACAATATTTTGAATATTGTTTTTTCTTTGCATGGAAACTCACAAATACCTTGATCAAATCAAGTATCTCATGGCATGAATGAAGAAAGTGTTATCTACTCCAAGCCTTGAAAGTGGAATAGAGATAAAATTAAACTCTCCCAAATAATTTTTGGATCTTGAACCTATACAAATCAATGTTAAAGAAGCATGTACCATGACTACAATTTTTGGTACTCTATGACCAAGTTTGAAGTTCAAATGGAAGTTGAAGGAGAAATGGTGAGTTAGGAAGGATGTGAATAGGTTATATAGAAAAATTAAGAGTTTTATAACTTACATGGATGCATATCACAATTATCCTAAGTTAGATCAGTTAGAAAACAAAGGGAACTTGCCAAAAGGAAGAAGACAAAAATGTGATATTGTAGTTATAAAAGAATATGTGAGATGTCAGATTCCAGTGTAAGAAAAATATCTTCAATTGTGTAATAAATTTAGGAGTTATTTTTTGATTTAAATGAAGGTGAAAATTTCCATGAAATTTTTTTGTAAGGTGTGCACATGTAACTGACATGTAATCAAGTGAAATCATTGCATGGAGATAGTTTGAGATGATGTCATCTACCCCTTCCTAATTCAAGTTGTAGTGTGAATTTGAAGAGTTCTTGGTGTAAGGTGAAGTGAAAGAGTCTCTAAAGTATGTTTTATTTAATAGTATAAACATATAATTGTGTGTATGATGTTGTTTTTGAATAATATAATATTGAATGTATAATAAGGAGTGGACATCAAAGGATGTATCTAATGCATTGAGGACTGAAATTTTACAGCAGTTGTAGACATGAAAGAGCAGATGTTTAAGAGGGATATATGATATGAAAATTAAGATAAAATGTGTATGTAGAGGAATATTTGAGTGAGGTACTTGCAACAAATGAAGGAGAGTGAGAAGATAAGAAGTTGAGCTGAAGAAGTGATCATAATTTTTTGTGAGAGACAACACAAGAAAAGTGATCAAAACATTGTGAAGAAGTCTAAGTGGATGCTTAAAATATAGGAGTTGATGCTTCCTTGTAAGTGGAAGCTTATAGAAGATCAAGTTGAATCTTGGTTTAAGTGTTGGGAGTTGAAGCTTCCATGCAAGTTGAAGCTTGTTAAAGGTCAAGTGGTAGCTTGACTAAAGTTTTGGAGTTGATTCTCCAAGTTGAGTGGATGCTCAACATGAAATCATTATAACATTTACAAGACATTTTTGTCCAAGATAGTTCTTTGGAAATCATTTAATCCAAGGTCATATAGATTTTCAATCCTCTATCTTCTCATATTAAGACTGTCTCATACTCCTTAATCCATTTATGAGATTACTAGCACATGTACCTCTTGAACTCTCTTAGCTACACTTTACCTTACAATGGAGTACTTATTTAAATGGATTCACAAGATTATTCATAACTGGTTGGAAATTTCAAAGACACCAAACTAGAGATTTAGTCTCCCTTGTGAGTGATCTAACATTGGTCTTCAATGTATCTTGTAGAAAATTTTCCCTCAAGCTTCGATAGGTTCATATATGCCCAAATCAAGAACTTAAATGTAATTTTAGGGGTTTCATGGCATGCTTCCATGATTTATATATTCCATTTGTCATGTTTGAGGTGATATAGATCCTTCATCCACTAGTTCCATGGCAATTTTTCCCAGCCCACCTTTCTCAGTAGCCTTTAGAGTAATTTAATACAGTCTTAAGCCTTGTACAATCAATTTTTCATTGAAATGATGGCATATTCTTTGTTGAATTCATCCTAGGACCATTTATAGACTTAAATTTATCCTTATTCCATCCTCCATACCGATCTAAGTTCATGACCATCTACTATTTGTGACAATTTGGCCCAATTACCTTGTTTACACATAGACTGTGTTTTTCCACCATTATAGCTTGAAATTACATCACCGATATATACAACTGTGATTTTCCAATCACCAAAATATTTGGAGGACCTCTAATTTGACATGTTCCAGAGATAATTTGTTGATTTTTTCTCATTCTATCAGTTTAATCAAAAGATATGCAAATCCCTAAAGCGAGCCTAAGAGAGAACAAATTGCAATAAAATTCTCAAAAATCATTGTCAGGGTTTATAAAAATCATGAATATGGTCCTTGTCTCCTATAAAACCTTCCCACATTAACAGTTAAGAGGAATTCAACACTTAGAGGGGACTGAGGGTTTTTACCTCACTTCATGTCCTAACCTCCACACACAATCCATTGTAATCCTTTAAAACAAGCTTAAATAATCCTTTAATTATACATTTTTCACTATAACCATGTCATATGCATACTATGAAGGATATCTTAGATGTCTATAAAACTAAGAAACTCAATTCCATTCATCTTTGTATTCAAAGATGCTCTGCAACATAGTGTTCCACACTAAAACATAGTGTCTCACACTTGATTTTTTTGCACTACCGTTCAAAACTCCACTTCCTCTACACTAATCACATATTTTTTCTCTATCCTCTCTAGATAAATTTTATCTCATATCCTTATATGGCTAGGATTAGATGTATTAGACCTTATCTAGGCCTAAGATTCCTATTCAAGAGATATATTCTCAACTACAAAATCCTAATTCAAGGAATTGGTTGGTCAACTATGACCCTTGACAACTAATATTGTTAACACAACATATTTAGACTATTTCAATCCTTCCTCTATGAAGATAAGAAAACTCATACACACCTATTCACCCTCTCTTACTTAGTCAAAACTTGACAATTTACCACTTATTACAATGATTTTCACCTTCACTATTACAATGCACATTCAAACTTGAATTTTACCAAAAAGATAATGGAGGGAAAACTTTGACACTCCTAGTTTATGATTAATTCCTTTCATAGGATTATTCAAACTTTATTGTACTCTCCAAGCTATGAGGATGATGCTCCTACATCAGGCTATCCAACTTGAAAGTTTTCATGAGCTCCTGCTCATGAGTCTTCATCTTTTTCTTGTTCCTTGATTTGTACCTGGGTCCCATATTCTCCTTGGCCATGCTAGTTTTTTTGTCTTCCTGGTGTATTATCTATATCTCATCTTCTTTCTCCTTTGTCTCTTCTTGTATATCTCTTTCTTTCTTATCTTCTTATCATTTACTTGGCTCCATATTACTGCTTCATCTTCATATATGTCTTGAAAGTCTTCTTGTTCTCTTGTTTTCAAGATCTCTCTCATGAAATCATGAGCTTCATTCACCTTATCAGCTATTATATCTACATGCATAACACTGGAAAACAACCTTAGACACAAAATTTTGAATCCATTAAGCTTCCTCATGTTGTTTCTCTTCTTCTTATTTTTTTTTCTTCATTAATCAAATCCAATTTGGTTTTTTCATCTATAACATTCCCATTTTAAGACTTTAGAAACAAGGGGAATTTTTTTTTACATAATGTTCTCTATTCTAAATAATAATAATTTAGAACACACATTCCATGCCAATAAATCCCACAACAGATAACCATATGTAGCTGTAAATGATTCGGTGAACTACCAATCTCTCATTTTATGACTCGGTTTTCTAACCGATCTCTCATGTTAACTTAACGTATTGAATACTCTATGTATACTAAGTATACCTAGTTATCTTACCCTGTTCTGGGTATTGAGTGTTTTGTTTAAGAAACTTATCTAAATGTTTGTTACCAATATTCATCTAAAATCTCATTTCTTAAACTAGGTGACATAGGACATCGCAACCAAAGAACTTGCGATACTTTGGTTAAAGATTTCCAACATATTGTACATGTTACTATTCCTAGATGGAATACTCATCCAACGGAATATGTCCTTCACCCCACTCATCTGTTATCTAGAATGGTCTTTACTGACTTCTGTCAGTTCACTTGTTCAAGGTTGACCTTATACCTGTTAGCAACATGATTTAGTAGAGGAACTCATTCGTGATGACTAAGGGTATATAGACATACGAAATCAACCTAAGCCAATTGGGTGTGTCTAGTTATCCTAAGTCATCATGAATCACTTTCTGTACTAAATCACATTCCTAATTTGACCTAGAGAGAACTAAGATCAAGTCTAGGTTTGAGTAGATCTAGATGAACCAATGTTGAGGGGTGTTGCAACATGTCAACTGCAACACTGTATCCTCATGAAGACCCTATCCTTCACAAAGGTACAATCCTGTAGTTGGCATGTGCCAACATCTAAGAGAATTACCCATCTTGATGTACACACCTCGAGAAGAGGTCGTGTTTACCCATTTATATCTTAATTAAGATTCAAATTACATCAACCCTACTTAACCCTAATTCCAACAACCCTTAAGTTTGTCATCCATATTTGAGTTGTTAATGTTAATACAGAACTTCATAAACTTAGGATTACTTTTATGTTCATTAAATTTTTTCTTATCATTCAATTAATTGAAACAGAAACAACATCCATCATATGATTTACTTATTACAACCCAACCATTCATGGTGTGTTTAAGATCCAAAACAGGTTTCATTATAGTAGACTTCATAGAGATGAAGTCATATTTATTAACAATCTTATGTACCATACGTTTGTTTAAAACCTATGGAGGTATTTCTCAAGAGGTGATAAACCTTCCTCTTTCTTGTTTAAGTGTTGGGGTTTATTATACCCTTTTTTATTTCACACTTCATGATAGTTAAGTTATACTTTCATTATCATCATTTAGTGAACCATACAGATTAGATAAAAGAACTTCCATGCATGCCAACTTAACAAGTTGCATTCAAATTAAGGGATATCATAATTAAATCCCATCCCTCTAACTCATTTAATGACATCTGGAAATAATGATCAAATCAGGTAAGAATGGAAACCACGAAGATAAGATTACAAATTTCCCTCATATAATCCACAAGAGAAATGACATAACAAGTTTAACTCCAATATTTTTCAATTCATCATGGTAAAATACATATTCTATAAGAACGTGAATTTTAGACATATTTCATGTCAACTAGCATCAAGATCATTAAAGAATACAAATTTTCTTCCTTCAGTACATTTCAATAATGAATCAGATTTATCTATAAAAGATCCAGACTTTAAGCAACCAATACATCATATAAGTTATTTCCTTCCTTTATCACTAACAAAGTCCATCTGCAAAAATTGCTAGCATAAGTGAGTTCATTGAACTAAGCATGATAAACACTAAGCATTAAAATGATGATCTTCCAACTAATTGTTTCATAAAACCAACTCTACTTTTATGAAACAATAAAGCCAAGAAAACAAATAAATCATAAGTAATAACAACCATAAAAGAAGAACAATTGATCAGCCTAAAATAACATTAAGAAAAGATCATGATATAATCAGCACTTTACAACATTATATTAGATAAGTAATATTTCAACCAAATTACTTATCTACATCAAATAAAAGTACTTACTACTTATTTATTACATAATTCAATCTGAATTAGTAATACAAAACTAACTCAATTATTTTCCAAACATAGAGTTACTTTAAGAATCCGGAACAACAAACTCAAAGAATACCAAATTCCAGCTTCTTGAAAGGTTTAGGGTGAATCAACTACAACATAAAAATAAGATATTCTCATTTCAGATGCTATACCCAAATTCATAGTCCACAATATAACCTAAGCTCTCAAGTTAGGTCACACCTTAGAATTAGGAAAATATTCACTCAATATAAGGCATATAACATTAATGATCCAAAACAATGTTAATCCCTTCAATACAAATCAAGTGAATAAGAGAGAAGTATCAACAACTACTTGATGCATTCTAAAGAGTAATGCAATAGACTGATCCAATTATATATACTAGATTACACAAAAGAGGGAAGGATGAACTGAGATAACAAATAAGAACTTCCCTTCTAATTCGGTTAATCTGAATATCATTTCACAACTCAAAAAAGAGAATACAACACAAATCTCTTACAGTTTCCAAAGGAGACAACGATGACTCTTTACCTCAGAGAATAAAATAGAAAGGAGTCAATCAACATGATTAGAGGAGGATTCCAACATTCCTTCACAAACAAATATGGTCATAAAAGGATTGGTATAGACCCAATCATAACATCCTTATACTCTTTTAAACGTAGAAATCATGCACCAAAAACTCTTAGACTAAATCATGTGACCGCAAAATGCAAGTCGAGTTTCAAAATAATGTTCACCCAAACATGAAGAAAAAGTAGTAATAGTATTATTATTCTCATCAAGAAAGAGATGTAAGAACAAGAATTGCTAAACAACTTACAGAAATTAACAGCCTTCAACAGTCATTCAAAATTGTCAAGTTTCAGACAAAGGAACCATAGACTTTCCATTCCTTCAAGATGATAGTGCAACAATCGGTGAGAAATACTCACATTCGAATCCTCACAGAGGTGAGGGAAATACATCTCATGAATGGTCAGAGAAAGATCCATCACGATTCGATTTCAAATAATATGCAACCCTAGATCGACATGGCTTAGCTATAGGTGCACAAGCTATCAAAAATGACGATAAAATAATTTTCATTATATTTCTATGGAAAATTTATACGCACATGTATACTAAGTCGAAAAGGTAAGTTATTCATTCCAATCTTACTCAGAGATCAAATAAATTGAAGATTCTAGACAACTTCTTATTCAAAACTGATTTGGTTAGTTCCAAATCACGAAACATCAACCAAAAGTCTAAGTAAACATTCCTTAAAGCTTCACGATACCACAAAAAGGAAGGATTTAAAAAGTTTACTCTAGCATATTACTCAAGAGGTTAACCCAAATTAGGAACGTGTATTCTAAACTAATCTAACTCAATAGTGAATTAGACAACATAATCAACATCTAGAAAACTCAAATAGAGCTACGTGAATAACCCAAATATTGACTCAGATAAAGCCTACTCTCAAAATTTCCTTAACCAAATAGGACTTCATCTATTAAAATTTAGTTCATTCTTCCCAAAAACTTAAATAAAGACACAATACGTATAAGATCAAAAAGAGAAGACTTCACACACAGATATTCTCAACAAGATAACTTCAAAATCTAAGTGTCCAAGAAATGATTATCACATAGTTTCCATAAAATAACTTAATTCGAGAAACTTAGTTTTTAACTGAAAAGATAAGAGGATTAATAAAACATTCATTCTTGTTTCCATACAAGATGAATCCACAAAAATAGAGATTCCAAACACCCATTATCAACTCAGCTTCCATCAAATACCGGATTCAAAGAAAAGAGAGTTTATACAGTAAGTTCAAGAAGAAGTCACTCATTTATTGTTTTTCTATACAAATTCAAGTTCACACAAATCTGAATCGAAGTATTCATATTAATACAGTTCCAACAGGAGTAACAAAACTTCAACAAAACAAATATGCGATAGAGAAGGTTATTCTTTTACCTTCTAACAACCAAAACAACAAACCCAGTTTGAAACTTGAAGCCACATTAAATTTCCATAAACCCCTTTTTGAACAGACAAGCAGGGTTCACACATGTTCAACATTACTCAAATACCAACTAGATTTAAGGTGTGATTCACCATTAAATAAACAGGAAAACAACCCATTTCCTACCTTATCAAGCAGAGATTCTTCAGAATAAATACAGAGAGTTTTCAAGAAAGATTGTATGGTAACCATAACAAAAATAAAAAATCATTTATTTCACGAGAGTAGATTTGTTTTTATGAAGACGTTTAGAGAAAAGCAGAACAACTTAATGAATAGAGCCTATCATACCTAATAGTGCTTCTTTCAATTTGAAGAAGATTTCCAGCCGAGCCTCCACAATTTCTTCTTCTCCAAATGAAGTCAAAAACCAAAAACTTCCTTATCATATGTCTCTTATACCTCAATTGGATAAAAAATAGTCCAAAGGATCTAAAAATAAAAACAAATTGAAAACATAACTACTAGTTCGAAGAACCAGATATCTCCATGCAGAGTAAAAATTGAAATGCATGAAAGACCAAACAAACCCCAAGAAATCCACTTGCATGGTTTCTAACCTATATCTCCATGCCACCTCCATCTAAAGTTGGTGAGTCCAATTTCAACAATAGCATGCATCACTTAACTCTGGTAGTGATGCCAACTAGGATTCCCTCTAGATTCCATGCCTCTGCCAAAACTGACAGTACCACAACTTTTAAATTCAAAATCAAATCACATAAATGAATTTGAAATTATTGCCACCACCTTACACTTGTTATGTGACCCCTTAGGTTCCCTTCCATCCTTATATTAATTTAGGATCCAACCATAGGTTAGATAGAAAGTATTCACCTTAGGTCATTTTAATATTTCCATAGGTAACAAGCCCTCAAAGATTAAGCCATATCCCATAATAGTTCAATATTAGGTAATAGGTTAGAGATAGACCTCTATTTACCTTAGAAAATATTCACACTTCACACCCGTAGAGTATACAACTTAGATTAGTGTGCAACATGCATAGTTAGGAATAGATCTAACATAGGTCTAGCTTAACTTAGATTAAAATTTCAGTTAGGGTAAATATTAAAGATATAGGACTTAGGTTTTACCTTTCATAGTCATGTAGTATACCTCTATCCTTCTTACGCCATTAAGTGTCCTAAGAGATTGACAAGAAGATCCGAGCACACTATTTACAGCAGATTGCAGAGCAAGGACCTCCAAGAAAGATCAATAAAAGTATGTACATTTAAGGACTCAGTCCCTTACTTCCTTTAATTTTTGAATATCGGTTTGTCATATAGATCAGATAAGAAGAATTAAAGCATACCTTGGGATTAATGGAATTGATCCAAGGTTTTTCTATTAGAGAGAGATAAATTTGCAAATAACATTACCAATTTACAACCTTACCTATCTCAAGCAGAATGGATTCCTTGCAAGCAACAACAT
Organism: Taxus wallichiana var. yunnanensis; assembly: GCA_018340775.1. Classification (NCBI taxonomy): domain Eukaryota; kingdom Viridiplantae; phylum Streptophyta; class Pinopsida; order Cupressales; family Taxaceae; genus Taxus; species Taxus wallichiana. The sequence continues at coordinate 612,360,120 of CM031235.1, read as the reverse complement.
TTTAACAAAATGAATCCTAAAATAGAATAATTTATCCATAGCAAGCATGATTTCCACAATGAAAATAATACATCTTCTTTGGAAAAATCACATGTCAATGCTCACAATGCAAAGAGGAAAAAAATTTAATAGTTTGTCACAGATGTTACATAATTCCCTCCTAAAAAGAATCATCGTCCCGATGATTAACTTAGTTACATAATTTACATCAAGGAAAAATCAAATTATTTTATTACCTATTATATGTTCCAAACAAAACTAGATTTTAAAATTCCAAACTCAAAGCATTTATGTAGTTGTTTATTTTAAATATGAAATGTCTGCTCAAAACCGGTAGATTTGTTGACATAAAAGAATAAAACTTAAACTTATCACCAATAGAATCAATATTGTTCAAGAAAATATGGGAAAGCAGCTTTTCATATCTTCCAGATTTTCCCATGTTGCACTTTCTTCGTTAAACTAATCCCACTGGACCTTACATTTTCTTATTTCATGACTTCTTAAGTGTAACTAGCGAGTTTCCACTCGTATAGGTTTAACCATGATTATTTCGGGTCTTGGACTGCAAGGAATTTCAATTTAACACATGTGATAAATCTAAATCATATTTCTTAAGAAAAGAAATATGGAAAACATCATGCATTTATGACAAAGCAGAGGTAATGCTAAACGATAAGCTATAGGGTTGATTACTTCAACAATTTCAAAGGGTCCCACATAACAAGGTGATAACTTGACAGCCTTGCCAAAAGTTATAGAACTCTTTTTCGGTTTAACCCAAAGAAAGACCTTCTCACCAAGTTCAAATTTCCTATCAACCCACTTTAAGTCAGCATAACTCTTCTGCCTATCCGCTACTTCTTTCAAGCATTCACGAATCATTTTAACTTCTGTTCCATTTCCGTAAGGATTTCAGGTCCAACCACCTCTCTATCTTCAATGTTGTCCCAACTAACAAGGGTTCTACACTTCCTTCGTATAATGCTTCGAAAGGTGCCATCTTTAGAGAATCATGATATGTGTTATTGTATGCAAACTCAACTAATGGAAGGTACTCTTCCCATTTATACTTTGCTGATCCATGCAATACATTCGTAACATATCCTCTAAAACTTGATTAACTCTTTCAGTTTGTCCATCCATTTCTGGATGATACACAAAACTAAAATTCAGCTTAGTTCCTAGAGCTGCATTAAGTGTTTTCCAAAATATTGAAGTCATTCTTGGATCTCTATCAGATATGATTAATTCAGGTACTCCATGTAATCTAAAAATATCATGTACAAACCTTTTTGCTAAAACAGGTGAATCATCCTTAAGATTACCAATAATAAAATGTGTTACCTTTGTTAGTTTATCAACAATAACTAAAATCACATCATGTTTATTTCTTGACATAGGTAACCCTTGTACAAAATCCATGCTTATCACTTTCCATTTGTATTGTGGTATGCTATGAGGATACAATAAACCAACTGGATGCATATGCTCAACTTTAACTCATTGACATTCTAAGCAGTGTGCCACAAACTCAATCACGTCCTTTTTCATCCCTTTCCAAAAATATTGTTGTTCTATATCAGCAAGTATCTTTATAATACCACGGTGTCCAGAAAAAGGTGAATTGTGAAATTCAACTAATAATTTATTTCTTAAATCATTTAGAAAAGGTATGTATACCTGTTTTTGAACCGCATGATTCCTTCATTATCAAAATGAAAACCCGTATATCTCACATCATTTGGATCTGCAGCAAGTGTTCTTTTTACTTGCTGAAAATAAGAATCATATTCCATAACACTTTTTACTTCATCCTTAAACTGAGTTCTCAATGTTATAAGAGTAGAAATGTGCTTCCTACAACTTAGAGCATCAACTACCCTATTTTCCTTGCCTTTAATGTAACTTATGTCAAATTCATATTGAGATAAAAACTCTAACCATCTTTGTTGTCTTGCATTCAAATTTGGCTGAGTAAAAATATACTTCAGCCCAAGATGATTAGTTTTTAGTTCAAAAGGTTTACCAAGCAGATAATGCCTCCAAAATTTAAGTGTATGAACAATGGTAGCAAGCTCTAGATCATGTGAAGCATAATTCATCTCATGTAACTTGAGTTTTCTACTTTCGTATACTATGAAATGATCATTTTGTAACAAAATACCTCCAAGACCTTGTACGATGCATCTCATTACAATAGTAAAGTCTCCATTAAGGTCGGTATAGCCAAAATAGGTGCTGATGTTAAAGATCCTTCAAATTTTTAAATGCAGATTCACATTTCTCATTCCACACAAATTTCTTATCCTTTTTCTCTGCAATGAAGTTATTGGTGCAGCAACTTTGGAGAAATCTTTAACAAATTTCCTATAGTAACAGCAAGACCCATGAAGCTTCTAACTTCATGTACATTATTTGGTGTAGAACACTCAATTATAGCTACAATTTTAGAGGGATCTACAACTATTCCATTTTTTCTTATAACATGACCCAAATATGTACTTCGTGTCATAGAAAGAACATTTAGACAACTTACCAAACAATCATCTCTTCCTCAAGATTTCCAAGACTATCTTAAAATTCTCATGATGTTCTTTAATGCTTTTAGAGTATATGAGAATATCGTCCAAGAATACAAGCACAAATTTGTCCAAGTATTCGGAAAATATTATTCATTAAATTCATAAAAGTTGGAGGTCCATTTGTTAATCCAAATAGTAAAAATATGAATTCATAATGTCCATACATCGTTATAAAAGTTGTTTTATGAATTTCCTCATCCTTAATTCACAACGATGATATCCGGATCAAAAATATATCTTTGAATATACTTGATGCACCACGCTTATGATCAAACGGATCATCAATAATCATTTCCTTGTTTAACATTCTATAATCAATACATAATCTAAGTGTAGCATCTTTATTTTTCACAAAAATTACCAGTTCTCCCCAGGGTGAGACACTCAGTCTAACCAAACCCTTTGACAAGAGTTCATGTAATTGAGATTTAAGCTCTACTAATTCAATAGTATTCATTCTATAAGGTGCCTTAGAAATAGGCTCGGTTCCAGGTTTGATTTCAATTGTGAAGTCAAATTCCTGTTTGGGTGGGAGACCTGGTACTTCTTCCATAACACATCACCGAAGTTTCCTAATAGCGGATAACATTCCAAGAAATCATTTTTTTCTACAAGAGATTCAAAATTTTTTTACTGCATATAATTTTGGCCTTTTTAAGTTGTATATAGCGATAATTTGCTAACTGAAATTTCACATTTTACACCCTATATGTTTGCTTCTTTTCTGAAGTCATCTAAACAACAAATACGTTTTTCAAAACAATCAAATTTTTCTTTATGCTTAGCTAGCCAATTAACACCTATGATTACATCATGAGACCCCAAAGGAGCAACATAAAGATCAACTTCCGTGGAAAAACTAGGTAAATCAAGGACTGCCCCAAAAATACACATACTAAATGTATGAACAACATTATTTCCATAATGTACAACCCATGTTTTATCCATTTTTCCAGATTTTATTGATAATTTTGATGTTAATTTACTAGAAATAAAACATTCAGCAGCTCCAGTATCGAAAAGAATAGTTACAGGTATGCCAAATAACTTACCCAAAACCTCTATGGGTGTGACTTACTTTTTAGCTTGTTTGTCAGCTATTGCAGCGTGTATCTTGTGTTGCTGATTACGCTCATCATTTTTCAAAGGAAATTGATTTACATAATGATCCTTTCCATAATTGTAACAACCTCCTATGGGTCCCTTTTAGGCTCAAATTTATTTCCAACCTTAAAGTTATCATTTTTACCTCCATAGGACTTCTGTCCATTATTATTGTTCTTGACAAAGTTATTTCGTACATTAATATCATACTTATTTGTTGATGTTTTCTTATTATTATCTATTGAAAACTTATTTTTCATACTGAACTTCTTCCATGGTCCTTTATTAGGTGCAAGAGATGATGAAGAGGAGTTGGGAACTTTCTTTCTAAATTCTTCCTTATGAGCATAAATTACCTTTAAATTATGTTCCTGCCTTATGGATTTTTCAACAACCCCTTCCATAGTGGTTTGGCTATGAACATCCACCTCTCCCCCTATAATGGGATTTAGTCCCATGATAAATTTTCGTATCCTAAACTTCTCATCAGTTTGATACTTGAGGTACATACTTAAGGAGTTTGGTAAACCATTCCCAATACTCTGTTACAGTTAATTTTCCTTGGGCTAAGTTATGAAATTCAGTCATTTTATTCCTTTTTGAGAAAAAAAAGTATTATTATCTTACGGAAATATACATAAACAGAATGGGCATATGTCCATTATCGTTCAAAAAAACATGTTTATCTTATATTTAATAGGCATGTGGCCATTCTCATATAAGAATCATAGAAGAAAAATAGGGGTTTTATCTTGAGGCAATACACATAGACATAATGGGCATATGTCCATTCTCATATAAAAAACATTTTTATGTTGTATTGAATGGGCATATACCCATTCTCATATAATAACAATTGAGGTAATATTTCATTTGTTACGAATGGACAATTGCCCATTCTCACATCCTTTATACTGATATTAGAATGATTAAGTTCAATATTGCTTCAGTAAGTTAGAAGGGTTAGAATAGGCATATGCCCATTCTCATACAAACAAAGAATTTTATTATTGTGATGAGAATGGGGATATTCCATTTCTCATACAAAAAAATATTTTTATCATTGTGATGAGAATTGGGATATTCCATTTCTCATACAAACAAATATTTTTATCATTGTGATGAGAATGGGCATATGCCTATTCTCATAAACTAAATATAGAAAGAAAGAAAAATTCTCCTACAAGAAACATAAAGAATGGATTAAAATTATATCCTTTTATGAGAATTTTTAAAATGGACAAATGCCCATTCTCATAGTCATTGAATATGGGAAGTATGAGGAGTTCATGTAAAAGTAATATATGTTATGTTAATACGATGAAGATATCTAGATGAAGCATTTAACAATCAAGTTTCTAATTAACTTCTAATTAACCACTATTTATTTATTTCTCATCATTTAAATTCAACCTCATCTATCTATTTCTTATCAATTAAATTCAAATGATTCAAGTTCAATCATAGTTTGGAAATCATGTTATAAATATATTCATGTCAATTTTAATTATATGTATAATTTTGAAGTATTTCCAAACCTTACTGAATTATAGAAGTTCATAACTCATGTGTTTTGTGTATTCAATATACTTATGGTTATACATACATGATAATTTTTAATTTATTTTATGCAATGGTTTAATAGATTTTCCATCATCTCACAAACTTTGTATTTTATGTTATTACAGCAGTAGGGGCTTTTACATTTGTAGAGGATGATCATGTGGACTTATTTTCAAAAGGAACCAAATTTACAGAGGGAAGAGTATATCCAAGTAGGAGGACACTACATTACAAAGATGTGGGAAGAGGATTTTTGTTGTCAGTGTTAACACAATATTGGATGGGAGAGTAAAATTACCTTTCTCAGTTGATGAATTTGAAACCTTGGCAGATGTCAAGAATAAAGGATACTACATTTCTTGGGAAGAGAGTGAATTGTCAAAGAATGAAAATTCATACATTCCCCCCAATTTGGTAAGTGATTAAATTTGAAGTGGTTTAGAGGATTATAATTCAGAGAGTGATTGAGATTGTAGTGATGAAACTGAAAGCACCATCAATACAAGTCCAAAATATAAAAGAGATTTTCTCATAGAAAATGTCATTATCAAATAAAAATCTTGTAGCAGTGACGATGACATAACCATGTGTTATATTACTCATGTGCTAGAAGTTCATGAAATTGATGGAGAGAGGTTGGGTCCTTTAGGTTTTGGTGTATGGATAGAGAATGTGGTAAATATTTGTTCCTAATTATCATACTTGCTACAACCTAATAAATCAATTTTTGGCCAATAAAACATTTTATTTTCAATGAAACAAGAATTTACCTTATGATTAAGCAAGGGAGGGCTCAACTAGATGGTCTACACCTTATACATAGTTATTAACACAATTCGAAATTCAAGGGAGTTGTTACAAAATTAATCCATTATTGTATGATTGAGTGTAAATTTGTAGTAGAGGGAACAATTACAAACTTAGTTTAAGAAGAAATGGTACATTTTAATAGATTACATGCCAATAGATTAGGTGTGTATATTGATACAGTATTCAACCCTCCTTGGAAAGGATGCTACCTATCTGAAGGATCTCTCATAGAATGGCCTGGCTAGGAAATTGGATGACATAAATGGTTCTCGATGGATATTAGATTTTAAAAAGTCCCAAAGGAGGTTGAGGTCATCATGTGGGATGCATCAGAAGAGTGAAAAAATCAGTTTTTTAATCCAATTTCATATGACTCCACTAATCATAATCAATCCAATTGAGTGATAAAAATATCTTATAATGCTACAAAACGTCTCAACTTGGATACCCCTCAATCTAGTCCATCAAATCAAAATTCTGACAAGGATAGAAAATGGTCAATATTTTTAGAAGAAGTGGAAAATGTGGAGTTTAGTTGTTGCAAATATAATTGACTCCAAAAATTACCTCTTGCTTTAGTTAGAATTCAAAATTTTCGGAGCACAACTAGAGCCTTGAATGAAGTTGATAGAATTTTTTTTGTGTTTGATGCATAAACAAAAAATTCCTTCTAAAATGTTGGTAAGAAAACTATGGAGATACATAAAATGAGATTTTATGAGATGGATGTTTTTCAGAATGCATGGCACAAAGTATATGGGTTCCCAAGGAGTTCCTTCTATAAACATAAATTTGAATGGATAAGCATAAATAGACTTGCAATGAATGACAACACTCAAAAAGAGAAAAAATGTCAAACACTACCGCAACAATTTCCTAAATATCAAGAATGTTTGAGATAAATTCAGATATCTCTCCACATCTGACTCGGTCTATAGAACATGATGGAGTAAATTTTCCCAAAAAAATTCATCCTTCATTCTATACCCAAAATAAACTGTGAAAAAAATTCAATGAGGAGCTTGAATTCTTGAAACTTCCTTAGGTATCGCAATCAAGCTTTAACAACATGATGAAAATACATTTTCCACATGTTTCCATTGCAAATAATAATTTCTTTGCCAAGTGTGATGAGTGCACAGAGTTTTTCAACAAACCTAGAGCCACCACATGCCTAGAATAAATCACAAAGATTGATGAGGAACAAACATGTCATAATGAATATATTCAAATTTTTCATGTAACTTACTATTCCCACATATTGAAGTAAGAAGAATAGCCTCATGGATTCTTGAGAATTTTGCATGATAAAATGGATAAAATTAAAACTTCCATACCAAGGATGCATAAAAATCAAAGTCAATAAGTAATGTTATGAACCTACCAGTTAGTTTGACTTGCATGATCACACATGAACACAAGAGAGGGGTTTCGGCCATTTTGGCCTGCCATTTATTGAATGTGGAGAAAACTATACAACCACATCATTAGATTTTTCTTCTAATAAGCTTGAAGAAGCTATAATCGATGAGTATAGATATTTTTATATCATTGTGGATCATCCAAACAGCCATTGCATGATGCATTATCACAAAATGATGTGCATGAAAAACGTAAAAGTTATAAGGAAATATTTGACCATTCAAAATCGAGTTAGTGTTGCTAGCATGAATACTTCTTTCTTAAAGCAATGCCCAATCCTCTAATTACAATTGGATGATGCTTAAAGTGATAACAAGAATCATACATTATTTGCATTTGTATCAATGTTGACAACAAAAAGGGTATTCAACATTGTGTATTTAATCTTCCTTCCAGTGGGACACACCCATGAGGATATAAATAGGACTTTTCAAGAGTATCAACATTGTTACATAAATTAGACACATTTTCTTTGCCACATATCATGGAATATTACGAACATGCCAACAAGGGTCAAGTACATTCACTCCTTATATTAGTGAGGAAATGTACAACTTCAATGACTTTGTGGAGCCATTCTTGTTGGATGAAAACCATAAGATAATGGGTATCAAAAAACCAAAGTTGTTCGTGATTCCATGTTGTGGATGGCATACCTATTATCCAATTTTCACCCCTGGGTAAAATTTGATAACATGCATCGAAATACTCAATTCCCGGAAAATAGATTGATTCAAGGCAAAAATTCATGTTTCTAGGGTCCCCTTAGATTTTTTCTAACTCCCTGTCCCGAGAAGAAAAGAGCAGGTTCTAAGAAAAGGTGAAAAAGTTGCGAGAAAAAGCTTGGGCCAGGAAAATCTGAAAAATGGCTAATTTCTAGTCCTCTGGACATCGGGGCGTGAGGGACATCAGGCACGAATCAGCCCGAAAGGCCACCAGAAATCAGTAGAAAGCAAAGGAACATCCGGGCCATCGGGACGCGCGGACGTGGAAAGCCGGTTCGGCCGAAAGAGAAAAAAAATCGACTAACTGTTGAGTGGAACAGTCTGGGACATCTGGGCCGTGAGGACGCGAAGGATGCAAACCACCCGGATCGGGCTGAAAAGGAGAACTTTCGCCTTTGGGACAGTCGGGCCGGCAGTATGCGGTGGACGTGGGGAGCCGAGAAAGCCAAGAGCCAATCACATTACGCCACGTGTCATCGGCAGAAAAGGGACAAGGAAGCCCATTTCAGGTGGATCGGAGGAATTTGTCCCAAGTAGTTTGGGACAGCTGGGCCGTGAGGATGCGAGGGACGTGAAAAGCCGGTAGACCCAGAGACCAATCAAATCACGACACGTGTCACAAGGGGGAAACGTCCAAAAGTTCAAAGGGCGAGGTTTCAAGCGTTGGCCCGAGCCAATAGGAATTGGACACGTGTCCAATGGAACAAGGAAGTGCGGAGCTCGGGAGGAGTTAGAAAATTTGGCCAAGTTTCGGCCAAAAAGCTAAAAGTAAAGGAAGCCCCGCGCCCCTGTCCTCCAATCAATGCATGCCACGTGTCCCCAGTGGCGGGAGCGCGGGGGAAAAGTGAAAAACGTTCCAAAATCACAAAAAAGGGAAAAAATTTCAAGGAAAACCCACGGGACAGGGAAGGAGAGAGAATTACACATCCAATCAGCGCTTGACACGTGTCATCCAGGTGGTAGAGCGCGGGGAAAAATTTCAAAACACATTTTCGCCTATTTTGTGCCCTAAATCTTCAGATCTCCATATCTTTTGATCCAGAGCTCAGATTTGCATGTTCTTTATATCAACGGAAAGATTATAAGATTCTCTACATGATTCCGGATCAATATTGAATTTTGGTGCATTATGGAGAGAGAAAATTCAGAAACGGCTCTGACGCGTGTTCATGGCCAGAAGTGACATTTCAGCGACCAAATTTAATGCAGAATGGGTCACAATCTCTTGCAATTCGGTCAAAATGACAGGGTATGGGTTTGTAAGGTCCCCCATGTCATTTTAATGCATCTGTGGTCAAAGAGGAATGGGCTCTCACGTTTTTGTACGTTTCTGTCTCCTGGGCTCGACCCATGCAATGTAAAAGCCAGTTTTGGCTCATTTTCCAGGGGGACATTTTTTTGGACATAACAACTTCTTCTTTCACCTCCAGCAAGTGATTGTTTGAAGAATCAGACCTCTCCAAAGATTGTAATAGTTTTTTACCTCTCTGAGGTTGTAATGCAGTGATTTTGACACTAGAAATGATAATGCAAGCTTTGTGAATGAGTTTCAGTCCTTTGTTTGTATTGTTTGCTTCATTTCAGATCCTAAATTATATCTTATCAGCGGTGTATGTTTTATGCTGCAATCTCTGGTTTGTGTCTATTTGCATGACAGAAATGTTTCACCACTCCTTTTGGTGCATCACCATCTTTAGTTAGTTTCAATTTTTGCATTTCTATCCCTGTCTCCTTATAGTTTAGAGTAGGATTAAGATCTGAACCTCTGTAGTTGTGCAAGCATTAGATCTAATCAGAGGAGTTTAAGGAAACAGCCTCTAATATAGAGATTCCTCTCTCAGTTTCACAAGTCCCACACTTGGAGAGAGGTTTCCATGTTGTGTAATCACACTAGATGCTAGAGTGATCAACCTAGAAGCCTGATCTGCATTCAGGGGTGCTGTGAGTCTGCAACAACAATACCGGTGATGGAGTACAAATCAACATTAAAGGATCAAAAAAGGTCTCATTTTATCCATATATAGCATACAAAGGATAATGGTGAACCAAGCTAATCTGGAAGGGAAACCTCCTTGCGAAGCTTTCAAGAACTCAAAGAAATGGAAGATCTAAAAAAGTGAATAAAAGCATATATTGAGCATTGGGGTAAAAGCACAACAGGAGAAGGTAGTGACTATTGGCTTCCAAAGATTACGTATTCGGATAATTTTTTATGTGCTTTGGATAGACCATTTGTAAATTATAGAAGGAGGTCAGATGTTTGTTTTTGGCTAAAAATAGTACAGGAGAAAGACATATATGACCAAATAATAGGAGCCAAACATATTCACAAAGAAGACTACATTAGTCAACATATCCCAAGTAATAATGATATTTATGTTGGGCCTATTTGTGGAATATCTAACCAAGAATTCAATCAATTGAAGGATGTGTTTAAGGGACAAATGCTATTTTTATATGTCCAGGAAATGATAATGAAAATATATGGACATGGAGAGAAGATGGGGATATTTTATCTTAACATGAAGGAAATGATATAATTAAAAAGATGAGAGTTCAATATTGGAAACTCGCAGGGGGAGGAGAAGGTACAACATTGTATCGGGATTTTTTAAATCCAAATAAAACATGGACCATCTCAAACTAACCTAAAGAAAATTTTATGTGGATAACATCATCTGGGCATGGACACAAAACAAAAATTTGCAAATTGGATCCATAAAGATACCTGATAAAGGACATGTGGCCATTAAATCATACCTTGAACTACTTTAATAGGATAAGGAATGTTGACTTGGAGAAACTATTCAACTTCATAAATTTTTATGTGAAATCATCTTTTCTTGGGATGTGGGTTTTTAAAAAAATTATTCCAAACCTTGGTCCTATAAAACTTTATAGTTGTACTATTATTTCATAATTAAATGAAATACTGAGTATTATATTACTTTGGAAGATTTTTCCATAGTATAATTCTATAAAACATTGTGTTGCTTATGGAACTCTTGAATCTTATTAATGTATTATTAATAATATGATTTGTACTTATGCAATTAATTTTGTTTGAAAAAAATCTTAATTATGCTCTAAGTAAGTTTATAGGGAGCGGGATCTTGTGATTTGAAGGGAATTGGATGTGATTTTTGAGGATTTCATTTCAAAATATTAATGCTTTGGATTTTTCTAGGAATTAGTCTTGATTTATGCATTCATTACAACCACAAAATTATATGGTCTTTTCCTAAAGCTATGTGCATAAGTCTAGATAAATTATTGTTTAATTGTTCTAAAACTTTATAAAATACAAACCTTTCTGAAGTGTACATACTAAATTATATGCCTAGAATCCCCTAATTCTTGAATGCAAAACTATAGTATTGGGAGTGCCAATATATATTATTTAATGCTCTCAACAAGAGTGTCTAACAATGCACCATGACTTAACCTACATGTACGCCAGATATAATTTTTTCGAAAGAGGTCAAATCCCTCATCTATGAAGAAGAATAAATATAAAGTTGATACACATAAAAAGAATTAGGAATATACTTGTACCATGAGTGTGATGATAATGGGCATATGTCCATACTCATAGAATCAATAGTTTCTTCTTATTTCATACAACATGTACCAATATCACATTTTTTTAATTTTCAAAAGGGATCAAAATTCCTCATATAGGAATCATATAAAAAATGAGTTAAATTAGATACACATGAAAACAATTAGGAAAATATTCATACTATGAGTGTGTTTAAAATGGGCATATTCCCATTCTCATAAACTCAATATAGAATTAGGAACACAAAGAAATTTCTCCATGTTCTCATAAACAAATTCATTTTCTTCTTGTTCAAAATGTAACATATCTTAAATAAGGTTTATATCATCCATGTCATCAACAAAACCAACATAATCTGATTTCAAACCTTCATGCTTTACCTTTTCATTATAAACAATATTTACTTTACCATTTTGAGGCTTCTCTTCTTTATTCCTCCATGCCTCCATCAATTCTTCACCCATGAGATGGCTTGTACCTGCATACAATGCTTCTATCACCTTTAATTATTCCTACAACAAGAATTCATCTATATCTTTATGATAATCATCAAACTTTGGACTTGCATTTAAACACTATTGTACTTATTCCAAGAAGTCTAATTCTGATTTGTCCTCCATTAATTCATTTTTACCTCCATGAGAGCATTCACTTGTTTCCATATTAGTCCATACTATCCTTTCTCTACAAATATCATTCATGCATTCATCATTGCTATCACTAACCATGCTCAATGTATCATCATTTAATGTATTTAAATCAATGAATTTACCTTTATGTCTTATTTTGTTGAGCTCACCTGAGATGGGATTATCCTTCTTCTTCCAACAACTCCTTGGAACAATGATTAGTTCCTGAATATCTCTACCTCTATGTACATCACCTTGGAGTGTTCTTGCACCTCTTTGGTCTTCATAGGATTGCTTGCATGTTGTTTTCTTGAGCCACTTGGGCACTATGTATCCATATTCTTTTGCAAGGTCCTCTATGCTTATTATTTTCTCTTTCTTCCTATTTACTTGTTGCATACCTTCATTCCTAAATTCTTTCAAATGCATCCTTTGTTTTTCTTCTATCATGGACTCTTTTCTTGATCTCTCATCCATAGGTGTCATGATATTTTCCTTGGAAAGGCTACCCTTTAAACCTGCAAAATAAGACTCAAACATAGTATTAGCAACCAAAAATTTCCTTTGAATGGAATTTCCATCATTCTTATTCACTTCTCTTTGTGGTTCTTCTTCACCTTCACTAGACCACTCATACTTTGTCTCATCTCTGCAAGATTCTTCACATGCTTCACTCATGAAGCTTAGCTCTTCCTATGTATCCATCATCTTATCATATGTGATTTCAACTTCTTCATACCCTCTACCAACTAGAATTTCCCCTACTACTGCAATCTCTTTCTCAAGGAGTTCAATATTCCTCCTTATTTATGCTATTTCTCTTGCTTTCTTCTTTTATTTTCTCCTGCCACTCTCACCTCTCTCATTTCTTGCATAAAAACTATTACATGTCTCCATGGTATAGCATCCATGGTCTCTCTCTCCCATATAAGTCTCTATCACCTTGGATTATAGCCTTCTTTCTCTCTTTTATCCAAGCTCCTTCTTGGATATCTCTAACTTACTTCTTCCTCTTTCTCAAAACCTTTTCTTGTGTAAGCTCTCGGTGGAATTTATGCCAATTTACTTGGCTTAATATTCTTCTATGCTAGTTATAGTTCCCTTATTAGGATTTTCTTATCCACACTTCTCTTCCTCTTCCTTGACTACTTGAGTCTCTCTTCTCTTTCACCTAAATCTGAAATCACATTTCATTCAATCATTAGTAAAATCAATTATCAAACAGAATTGACATTCACACAAACATCTATATTCTCATGAACTAATCAAATCATAGACCTAATCTGATACACAAAATGATGAGCCGGCTTAGCTCAGTTATCCCTCACCTCACTCATCATACTCTTGACACACTCACTCCACCTAGACCATCATTCTATGTCCTTTGAATACTCATGCTCATTCAATACTTCAATCATTCATCCTTGAACCTTCATGCATATTCAATGACACCATCCTCTATCACCATGCAAGATTTAAGATTGATTTACAGTCATATAGTCACTGATAAATACTTCAATCCTCAAATATCCATTATTCTTACCCTGTTCATCCTCCTATACAACTCTTCCCTAATTTCCTTGTACAATCCTATATCTTGTTACTTTCCACTTCACTAGGGTGCTCTAACCCCTCAACCCCAATCTAATAAACTACCTTGAAAATACTTCAAATATCAATCTTGTTAAGCTCATTTAAAGTTTTTCTTTGCATTTGTAGTTTACCTCACCATTCAAATGCTTGGCATATGAAGAACTTGTCTAAACTGGAGTTACTAGTACCTTGATGGCAATAAGAAATATTTTACCTGATACCAACCAAATATATATTAATTGGCCTTAAATTTATCTCACATTCTCTTCCCACATGCATGAAATTCCAAAGTATCAACCAATCATGTTAATACTTGCCCGGTTTTATGCTAGGCCCTGATTAGGCTCCAAAACCTCATTCCATGGTAGTCATCTGGTATAAAGGTTACTAGTTATCATCTTGAGCAAATGTAAATAATTGAATCTAAGGTCATATAGATGTTTTAGCCTCTATCTTCTCATATTAATACTATCTCATACTCAATCCATTTATGAGGTTACTAGCACATGTACCTCTTGAACTCTCTTAGTTACACTTTACCTTACAATGGAGTCACAAGATCATTCATACCTAGTTGGACATTTCAAAGAAACTAAACTAGATATTTAGGCTCCCTTGTGAGTGATCTAGCATTGGTCTTTAATGTATCTTGTAGAACTCTTCCCCTCAAGCTTCGCATAGTTAATATATGCCCAAGTCAAGATCTTAAATGAAATTAGAGGGGTTTCATGGTATGCTTCCATGTTTTATAGATTCCATTTTTCATGTTTGAGGTGATATCAAGCCTTCATCCACTAGCTCCATGGAAATTTTTCCCATCTCACATTTCTTAGTAGCCCTTAGAATAATTTAATACAGTCTTAAGCCTTGTACAATCAATTTTGTGTTAAATGATGGCATATTCTTTGTTGAATTCATCCTAGGACCATTTAGACACTTCAATTTATCCTTATTCCATCCTCTATACCAATCTAGGTTCATGACCATCTACTATTTGTGAAAATTTGGCCCAATTACCTTGTTTACCTATAGACTGTGTTTTTCCACCATTATAGCTTGAAATTATGTCACTGATATATTCAATTTTTATTTTCCAATCACCACAATATTTGGAGGAACTCTAATTCGACATGGTACAAAGGTAACTTCAAGATTTTAGCTCATTCTATCGATTCATTTAAAAGATACGTGAAGCCCTAAAATAATCCTGAGAGAGAACAAATTATAATAAATTTCTCAACAATTATTATCAAGGTTTATAAAAATAATGAATATGGTCCTTATCTCATGTAGAAAATTCCCACATTAACAGTTAATAGGAATTCAACACTTAGAGGGGACGAGGGTTTTATCTCACCGTCTGTCCTCACCTCCATACATAGTCCATTGTAATCCTGCAAAATAAGCTTCAATCATCCTTTAATCATACATTTTTCACTATAACCATGTCATATGCATACTATGAGGGAGGATTCATATGTCTATCAAACTAAGAAACTCAATTCCATTCATCTTTGTATTCAAACATAGTGTTCCACACTGGATTTTTTTGCACTACTATTTAAAACTCCACTTCCTCTACACTAATCACATATTTTTTCTTTGTCCTCTTGAGATAAATTTGAGCTCATATCCTTGTATATGGCTAGGATTAGATGTAGTTGACCTTATCTAGGCCTAAGATTCCTATTCAAGAGAGATATTCTCAACTACTCAAGCCTAATTCAAGGAATGGGCTGGTCAACTATGCCCTTTGAGAACTAATACTGTTAACACAACATATTTAGACTCTTTCAATCCTTCCACCACAAATATATGGAGATAATACAACTCATACACACCTATTCACCCTTTCTTACTTAGTCAAAAATTGACAATTTACCACTTATTACAATGATTTTCACCTTCACTATTATAATGTACATTTAAACTTGAATTTGACCGACAAGATAGTGGAGGAAAAAATTTGACACTCATAGTTTATGCTTAATGTGTTTCATAGGCTTATTCAAACTTTATTGTAATCTCATAGTTCTTTGTCCATCATGCCATTGAAATTTTGGATTATGACAAGGAGATTACTCTGAATGTTGTTGTTGATGGTTGGATTTTGAGTAATATCTTGATTGACATACGTGTGGAAGTAAATGTACTCACTTTTTATGTGTGGGTTAAGATGGGTATACCTCCATTACATCCATCCTCGAATGTGTTGTTCATGGAAAACTGAACTAAGGAAACACCCATTGGATTTTTAAAATATGCATCAATTACTATACAGGGGCCAAGTTCACTAGGGACTTTGAGGTCTTAGTGCTTGCAAAAGAAGACAATTTTCCCACATTACTTGGGCTTCTATGGTGCTATGAAAAACAATGATGAATTGTGTTTGAACAAGTGGTATATCAGCTTTGATAACAAGGAAGAGTGTGTCATCATACCTATGACAGATGGGAAATCTACACCTTATATAGATCCCTTAAGTGAAGAAGACTTGAACAGAATTTATGTGCACACCATTCAAGATCTGGAAGTGCTTAAGCCATCAAAGAAGGATTTCTCCAATGGGATGATGCATAGTCCATGACAGACACTACAAGTATTACATGTGACAATTTGGCACACGAAACATATGAAATGGTTGGGCGTGAAGTACAAATTGTAGTTGTATGCAAAAGTAAGCCATGAAGTATCAGACATTCAGGTAGTAGCCAAGTACCAAAGTACACAGGAGAGGATACTCTAGAGTTATTCTTTCTTGATATGGAAGTTCAATGGGAATTTCACATGGAAAGAAGTAACATGCTAGTATATACACTACATGAGATGACAACACACTGCGATGGATTGTTCACAAGGATAATATTTTGGAGTGGAGAGAAGTAAGGATTGCTTTATCCACTTGGTTTATAAGAAGCAATGTGCCTACTTAGATCTATGACTTTATGGTAATGATACTATTCAACACCATGTTCAGTAGTGTGAGAGAGTATAGATAGTGGGGCATAAAGCTTTACCACCTTCAAAGTGTGGGTGCACAATTTTATTTCACATTGTGAGGTTGCACGTGGGCATGGTATGTTTACGTAAACTTGAATAGGGTGACTGGAATTTATTAAGAAATTTATGAAGGTGTGACTTATAACTTTTATTACTATTCTTCTAAACCTTTGGTGAATGAGGCATTGTAGGTTATGAAGCGCTTAACTATGGGAGACAGTGCAAATGATGAAGAGTTACTTTAGGAGTTAGGAGATCCAGACCTAGTGGCATGTTTTGAAGAGGAAGAAACAAATGTTGAGAATCTTGGGTGTGCCTGCCTAGAAAGAGAAAATGGTAAGATGATCTACATGGTTGATGATGAAGAGGTAGAGAACCTAGATATTGAGCACATAGAGGGTATACATAAAGTCTTGGAAAATACAGATGAGAAGGCACATGCCTACCATGAGCCTATGAAGACCAAGAAAGTGAACATTGGAATGGATGTTGAACCTAAGGAATCCATTATCGGTGATTACTAGTCTGACTCTGAAGTTGCTAAGATCATTAAGTTGCTACACAATTTTAAGGATTTGTTCCCTAGAGGCTATCATGAGCTTAAAGGTGTGCATGAATCCTTTGGAGAGATGAAAATAAATATAAAAGAAGGTACAAGCCGAGTCTAGAAGAGGCCTTATAGGATGAATCCGAACTTGCACATCAAGGTAAAAGAAGATATTGAAAAAATGTTAATCTTTGGTATCATTGTACCTATCAAGAAATCATAATGGGTGAGCCCTATGGTGATTGACATCAAGAAAGATGGAAAAATCAATATTTGTGTGGATTACAGGGAGTTAAATGCTATATGTGTGATATATCCCTTTCCCACAACATTTACTGAGGAAATCTTGGAAGGCATTATAGGGTGTGAAATATACTCCTTCACTAATGGATTCTCTGGATATCATCAGGTGAGGATAGCTAGCGAGGATCAAGAGAAGAAAGATTTAACCACCGAGTGGGGAAGTTTTTCATACATTGTAATTCCCTTTGGATTAAAGAATGTGCCTTAAGTGTTTTTGCACATATGGGTACAAGCATTACAAGATTTTATTCACAAGTTATTGCAGGTGTATCTAGATGATTGGAAATTCTATGGGCTCATGAAATATCACTGTGATAATCTAAGGATGATGTTCAAGAGGTGTCGAAAGTTCAGCATCTCCTTGAACATTAAGAATTTTATATTTTCCATGCCATTTGGAATCTTGATGGGACTTATCATTTGTAAAGAAGAATTGCTAGTGGATCCTTCTAAGGTAGCTATCATCTTGAGCTTAGAAGATCCTACTAGATAGAGCAAGGTGCGTGGATTCTTGGGGTACACAGGTTATTAAATAAAGTTTATAAAGTGATATGCTAAGATTTTTGTGCCGTTAGAAGAATTACTCAAGGGAAAAGGAAAGTTCTATTGGGGTGAGGTACAAGAGCGCGTGTTTGATACACTAAAGGATAGGCTTAGTAAAACACCTATTTTGTGCTTTCCTTCATGGTTGAAACCCTTTCACATTCATATAGACACCTCTGGCATGGAAATTGGTGCGGTACTAGCTCATCCTAGAGAAGGGATCGTTGATCATCCTATTAGATTTTATAGCAAGAAAATTACTCCAACAGAACAAAATTATACAATGATAGAGCGTGAGGCCTTGTCTATGATCTACGCACTCCATAAGTTTTGATAGTATTTTTGGCTACACCTTTCATATTTTATACAAACCACATGGCATTGAAATAGTTGGTGAACAAGCTTTTTTATAGGGGTGCATATGTCATTGGGTATTGTTTTTTTAAGAGTTCAATTATACGATTGTAGTTAAGCTAGGTAAAAGTAATTCTAGTCTAGACCATTTATCAAGGATTCAATCAGGAGAGAATGCACAAATAATTGAGGACACAATTCTAGAGGCATAACTTTTCAAGTTGAACCGCTTGCCCTCAAACTTGGAGGATATTTTTGTCCTTTTATGCACATGTTTGCTACCCAAGGGAATGAAGGCATTAGATAAGAAACACCTTTCTATTCATATCGCACATTACATGTTGATCAGTGGAGACTTATACAAGTTAGGTCATGATGAATTTTTGCACCGGTGTGTGCTTGAGCATGAGCGCAACATAATTATGGCAGAGGCTCATGACAGTATACAGGTGGACACCATGCAAGGGATGCCGCCGTGCATAAGATTCTACTACCTGGTCTATGTTAGGAAACATTATACGAGGATTACAAATCCTATTGTGAGGCATGCAACCATTGTGAGTGCCTTGGAAATCCTGGGAAATGAGATGAAATGCCTTTGAGGCCTATTACTAGTGAAAATCCTTCTAAGAAGTGAAAAATCAACTTTGTGGGCCCTATATCCCCATTTGCATGCGGGGACATAATCACATTATATTATAACTTGTACAAAATATCTTACAAGGTGGGTAGAAGTGATTCCTACAAATGATTACACTACAACTACAATAGAAAGGTTTATGTGGAAAAATATTATTAGTAGGTATGGTTGCCCTTTAAGTTTAACAAGTGATTGGGGTACTCATTTCCTTAATGAGACTATCAAGATATTATCTGATGAATTTATGGTTGCACACCATCAGAAAACCCCATATCACCCTCAGGAAAATGGAACAACTGAGGCTTTCAAAAATATATTGAGCCATAACTTGACCAAAATTTTTGATGTTGGAAGGAGATATTGGGATGACAAGGTTTCTGCAGTACTTTGGGCATATTGGACAACCTACAAGAGGTTGAATAAAGTAACACCATTTCAGTTGGTGTTTGGCACAAAGGTAGTTCTTCCCATGGAATTCATGTTACCTTATTTATGTATTGCATGCGCATTAGTTCTGGATGATGAGAAAGCATTGGAAGAACGTATTGAAAAATTGATGCAGTTGGATGAAAGGCATGCCATAACAAGATGGATTCAAGAAGAAAAAAGTTAGGAAGAAGACATGGCATGATAGGAACATCAAGGATAAAAATCTTAAGGTTAGGAAATATGTAATTTTGTATGATTCAAAGTTTTTTCACCAATCTAGAAAGATTAAGGTGCATTGGTTGGGACCATATGTAAAAATTATATACTTGACTCTGGTGTTTTCCGGGTTAGAGGCCTGGATGGAAAACGATTTCCCGGTTACTTCAACAGGAGTAGGCTAAAGCCCTATTATAAGTAAATATGCTTGGTGTTTATAATAAGGAAGTATTTTCACTTACATTAGTTTTCCCTTAATGAATTTACTTTATGTTTTTTTCATTCATCGTTGTTATCCTTTGTCAATTTAGTTTAGTGTTTTGTGTAATAAGCACGCTTGCGTGCCAAAAGCTGATTACAATTTAAGTGTTTTTATGCATGAGAGGACCACACATACCCTTAGTGTGGGGTGGTTTATATATAGGGTTAATTACCACATTGAATATAATTGATTTTATTCTAAAGATGGGTATGCATAAGGAAACTTTTGTGCAGGTTCTTTTTGGAAGGGTGCAGATATAAAAAAATAATCCTAAATGAAGACCACAAATGGAAAAATGGACACACAATATAACATGAGGTAGGCTGCAATAGTGGAAACTACTTGGAAGAAGGCATAGTGACGAAGTACTTTAGCATATATGGGCATGCGGAAGGAGGTGTGGCCATGATGTAGAAGGTGCGCCAAAAGTTTATGACTGTGGGATGGAAATGAGCAGCAAAAAAATTCAAAAATGATGTATTAATGCTGGGATTAGTGGTAGGTGAAGGAGCAATAAATGTGATAACTTTTAAAAATCTATATAAGGAAGGGTTGTGAGGCCATTTTTACCTTTGCAATTATGAATTCTTGAGTGAGTTGTTTATGAGTGAGCTAGCTAAGATGGTAGTGAAGAGTGGAGAGCTGCGAACTAGTTGGGTTGGTTAGATCTATGCATGAGGAACTATTACACTCCATTTGTTGAAGTGTTTAAGCAAGGAAAAGGCATGCGAGAAAAGATATTGAAAGCTAGGGTTTTAGTTTGAGCTAGGTCATAAGGAAATAAGTTGCAAAGCTCGAGGAGGTAAGAGAAAACATATTTTTGATTGAAATGACACCAAAAAGAGCACTAGGGGTAGGTATGAGGGGAAAGAAACAAAAGGAAGTTGAGATTAAGATCGAGGATGCCCCCGAAATTAGGTTTTCTGAAATGTAATACCTAGAATAACTGATTATGGGCCATGATTTGGATTCCCATGTCTGTTGAAGAAAAGTAAGTGATTAAAACCATAGAAAAATCGATAACAAGGAGGAATTAGATGTATTATTGAATAAAAAGATAAAAAAGTAGACAATGGATGGCATGCCTCTATACGACGATGCTAGGGAGAAGCTCCTAAGAAAGGTAGGGGTTTTACAGTTGTATGAACTTCCTTATTTTGGAAAGCCAGAGAAGTTATACCAGTGACTAATGAGTAGATTCCATGAGGAATTTTTTTATTTTTTTTGGTGATGAATGAGGATCACCGCGCCCTTGATTGGTAACTTGATGTGTTTAAAAATCATAGGAATAGAGGTGAATAATGACCTA
Organism: Taxus wallichiana var. yunnanensis; assembly: GCA_018340775.1. NCBI lineage: Eukaryota > Viridiplantae > Streptophyta > Pinopsida > Cupressales > Taxaceae > Taxus > Taxus wallichiana. The sequence continues at coordinate 612,338,524 of CM031235.1, read as the reverse complement.
TCCTGATAAATCAACAATTATAGTAACCAACAATGAGTTGGATTATACAAAATTTGGGCATGACATGGATATTTACAAGTTGAGGAAGTATCCAATCATACAGGTAGCCTCACACTTATTGACAAAATTGAATGACCAAGAGAGATGGTCACGGTGAACACTTTGTGGCTACATGTTGTAAATAAAATGTCATAAGGGGAGACCTACAACTTAGCTGGATACATTGTTGAAATGATCATTGAAGAGGTGCATAAAGGTGATAAAATTATATTTGGTGCTATTCTATTGTCCCTTGTGTTTGTGGAGATTGGAGTGCCCGATGGGCCGAAGAACAAAATCGGGAGTACCCTATAGAAAATAAATCTCTCACAGAGAGATTCAAAAATTATCTTTGTGAGGGGACCATGAGTGACCCATTCAAACCAAGGGTAGAGATGTGGTATGCACAAATCTACGTTGTATTCGAGGAAGAGTGGAGGATACCTAAGGAGTTTCCCACGGTAGTAGGTAAGTTGGCATAGTTTCCATTCTATCAGCAGTTTTACATCACACATTTTGTGATGAAGGACGGGACATGGATTCCTTGGTGTAAAATTCCCTATGATTTCACCGCATGGTTCTTTCGGTATTTGTTCACGAGAATCTCAGATGAGCGCATGTTAATCTACAATGTTGATAAGGTAGACTGTGACTACCACACTCTACGGAAGACTTACATCTATCTAGGTAAGTTTTCTTATATTGAAAGATACATTTTAGATGAAATAAATATGAATTGTGTGATTTTGGCAATAGGAAATAGTCAGGCAACATTGGTATACCTTCAGCTTAAACCTAGGCTAGATAACAAAAATTATGTAAAGAATGAGTTCAAAATGCCAAGCCCACCTAAAGGGAAGCACACAGTTGGCATGTTGGTAGATGAAAATCCTACTTCACCCATTCAAGAAGAATAATAAGAAGAAATTCATGAAGATAGTGGTGGGTTGGACTCGTAGGGGTAGAAGACAGTCTACGGATAGAGAAAGGAAAGAGCGCGTGATGATGTCCCCATCAGAGACATAAGAGGATGAAGTGTTTGAGACAAACACAATGTAAATACATGTGGATAAGACATTTGAAGAGCCATATTTCAAGAGAGTGTTCAAGAGGACAAGGGTTTAGGGTGCAGGGTCATCAAATCCATTAAGAAGGTCACCTCGGATTTCACCACAAAAAGTAGATCCTAAGAAGAAGAGAAGGCACAAGCTAAAGCTTAAGGATGGAGAGGAGGATGAGTCCGGAGAAAGTGTGCTAGGTACTCCAGTGCATCTTGAGGGTACAGAGGATCCCGTGATGAATAAATGAAGGATGATGAGGAATGGATGAAGGGCACAGAAATAGAAACAAAGGTAGAAAATGGTGAAGGACCGATTCTAGATTCAAGCGCTCGAGTTCCTAAGGGAAAAAGAAAAAGGGAGGAGAAAGAAGGTGAAGACTGTGACTCCCATGGTTGGATATGTGGATGATACCAACAAGATCATACGCACGCACTTTTAGAGTATTGTGGAAACTAAGTACTTGTATAGTTGGGAGTTGATGGATGCCGATATGGCTAACATATGCACATGGAAGAAATTTTCATGGTCAATGCAGACTCATATGGATGATCCTGATTTTGATGTGTGTGAAGAATCATGCATCTCATGCAGAATGAAGAAATCACCCCACATCGGCATGTAAATGTTAAGTTGACTATTATGTTGGATGAAAAAGTGAGAAATGCCTTGGTAAAGGAATCTATTGTTAGGAAATTAGTGCTCACATTATTGTTTGTAATAGTTAAATTTAATATTCATATATTACATTAGTAAGTTAGTGTTTCAAAGTGAGATATTAATATTGTTATATTAATATCATATTAGTGTGAGAAAAATAAAAGATTGTAATATTATTAATATGAGTCATAAAACAACTCATTATTAATAATATAGGATATTGTATTAGTTGTGAGTTTGTTGAATAAACAACTCATGTAGATTATTGTGTGTGGAGATATTGGTGGGATATATGAGAGAATAGTGGTGAGTGATCATAGGAGAGATTCTCTAGGAGAGATTAGTGGGATAATATTGGTAAGCCTCATCTCCTTGTTTATAGGAAATGGAAAGGCTATATATTGTAAGCTCTCTCATCATGTAATTGCTCCAAATTATTCAATCAATAATATAGTGTGTTTATTATATTTTTGCTCTTATTTTGTGTTTATGTTATTATCTTCATTCTGCAACATTGTCTCTTATTGATTTGTACAATTATATAATGTAATTGTTGCTTATTTATATTAGATAAGCTATCAATTTCACATCATCTACAGAGGTTATGCGTAGGAACATAGACAAAGTGGAAACCATTAGGGCATTGATAGATGACAAAAAGGATAATGATACATAAATAAAGTGCCTCACAACAGAGAAGGAAAAGGCCAAGGAAAATATAGGTGCATTGATTGGTATGGTTGAGGATATTGGCAATTAAATTTTAAGGTAAGGCCACATCTGGAATCTCAAGTTCCAAAAAAATTTCCTTTTGTAATGCACTATATACGTACACTTGTAAAATTGGTCATAGATGAAGGGCCCATGTGTATTCTCACACTAAAAGACCCTGCAAAGGAAGTAGCAAGGGTAAAATCCACCATTTCCAGATAAATTGTAATTTATGATTCGTTGCTACAAGCCTTAAGAGATGAATTAAAGAAGGTAGATCATGATTTGAACATGTGCATGGCACCATATCCAATTGTTAGGATGAGGACAATTGAAAAATATAATGAAGTCCTCAAATCAATGAAGGATGAGACACTTGGGCACATAGAGAGACCTATTTTGGTGGAAGAGAAGCACAAAGTGCTTACAAGTGCCCAAGAATCACATGAAAATAGGATGAAGGAGATAGGAAAATAGATTTCTGGGAAGATGGACTATATGGAAGGCATGATTTCTAGTATGGAAAATATTTTTAGAATCTTGTAGAATGAACATGAGAATATGACTCAAGATGAGCTAGATTTCATAGTCACAGATGTCCTAGACAAAATAGGTGAGGCATTAAGCGATTGGCAAGCATTGGAGGTAGAAGTTAAGAATGAGTATCCAAAATTAATACTTCATGTTGAGGAGAAGAGCGTTGAGTGATATCTCATTCTTTTGTTTAAACAAATCTTCATTCTTTCATTCATTATTATTTACTTTGGAGAGATAAGTTAATACCCATTTTCGGGGGCAGAAATGCATTTAGTGTGGGGTAATGTTAAGTAGATAAAAGATAGATCAAGTATGAAAGAACATAAGGATTTAGCACGCAGACACATGACGCATAGAAGGATGTGGAAATATAACAGAACAATGTGCACCTAGGACAAGTGTACATAGGAGTTAACCACTTTTGTAGATTTAGGCTATTTTTGAAGATAGAGTGTTGAGCATGCGATGACATGGAGACTTGTAATTCATGTAAGGATATTTTGGTATGTGCAACAGATTTGAGCTCTATGTAGTGTTTTGGTTTAATAATATGATTTATACTTAGAATTAACTATAGGAAATCTATTATTGGAGCACTTGCATGTTTTTTTATTATCTTGTAAAGGCGCATGGATATTATTAGCATGTAGTTTATTTTTGGAAGGTGCATGGGTGGTGAAGGACAATTCCCCACCCCTATATGTGTGTGTGTGTGTGTGTGTGTGTGTGTGTGTGTGTGTGTGTGTATTGATTTGCACGGTTTTGATACCCCTTTGATATTGTTTTGAGTGTAGAGTTATGCTACTTGGTTTTGTTTGCGCACATGACTCATGATGACATTACTATGATGTTTGAAGCTTATGTGTTTTGTATTATTTAATATAATGGATCATATGAGTTGGATATTGGTGTTTGATGTGACTGAATATGGTTATTTCATGATAAATCTCATTATAATCATTGTTCAGTCAATCTTTCATATGGTTTAGATCTAGATCTAGTTTATGCACTATGGATTGGTTACTATCTGTTATGGATCTAAATATATACATGCCCAATCATGCTAACATTCTGGACTAGAAACTCTAAAGAGGGACCTAGTACCATTTCATGCTTCAGGTGAGTGCTCAGTTTAGGCTAAGTGATGTGTCAGTGCACCTTGGGTTATTTGCAGTGAATTCTAGGCTACATCAAGACCTCTGGATCTGGTCTTTATATGTGGATATTGGCATCATACACCACCGTAATCAACCGTGCATTTGTAAAAGAAATATATGCATTGTTTTGTGGCTATTCTATTCCTTAACCTATTTTTATTCTTATTCCTTTCCTCTCTTTAGTGTTGTTTGTTTTTTGTGCCTTCTCATGTCCCTTGCATCTCCTTTTCTGACTGTGTCTCATGAAAGAAATTGTTCAACTACGTTCTAGTCTATGTTGTGTGTGTCTAGCCTTCCCTATGCATTTTCCTTTGTTTTTTCTCAAAGATGATCATATTCATCCCCCTTCTTTCTAGTGTTATCGCCTTCTTTATTTTTATTTTTACCTTTCTACATATCCTTCTATCCTGGTCCCTTAGCATGTTTAGCTTAGGATTTCCATTTTTAGCATTAGGTGTAGCATTAGCCATAGAAATAGGTAGAGGAACTGGAATTCTCTGGAGGTATTTCTCAAGCGCACAAAGTCCCAAAACTTGGAGGTAATCCCATTGTTACCTCAACAACTCAGATCAACCTGATATGAAATGGTTGCAAGTTTGAGCTCCAATACTTTCTAGCATGCCTTGTGGGATAGGTATTGAAATCTTAAATTTCATCATTTCTAAGTTTTGGTATGTGAATTAGTGATTTCCAGCCTTTGGATACTTTTTTTTAACACATATCAAGACTCCCAACACTCATATATATATATATATATATATATATATATATATATATATATATTATATATATATATATATATATTGTTTTAGCGATCATGCACCTTTCATGAGAAGAGTGCATACTAGAAAGAGTACAACAACTGAATATTTATTTGAATACCTCTAGTTTTCTCTAAGAAGAATACGTAGTAGAAATACCATACGCACATCTTTATCTCCCATACGCCATGCACTTTCAACTCCACCTCTCAGTAGACCCCCTCTGTAACTTGTCATGGAAGCTCCACCACATCCTAGGAATTTTTCCAACTTCACTGGAAAAAGTCCTCTTGTTCTCAATGTGCAACACAATATGCCAAAAACTGCACTAAATATTATTCCATACTTCACCGATGAGAATCAAGTTACCCCTGTTGAGAAAATCTAGGATGTAGCCAATTTTTTCTCTGTCTATTTGATCACACATGATGATGCAATAGTAAGGCTCCTTGTGGATTTGTTTAAAGGAAAAGCACTTCAATGGTATATAAGCCTGAGTCCTCCATCTATTTCCAACTAGGATGAGATTGGAACAACTCTCTGCAACTATTTTGAAGATAAGTCAGATCACATTTCCGTGGTGGAGAAACTGATGACAAGAAAAATAACACCCAATGAGTAGATGACCGATTTCAATATCAGGTTCTAGAAGACTTTGGATATAATCCATCAAGTGGAAAGGCCTACATCCCAACATGCTTTCTTGTATTATCTTAGGGATTTGAATAGTGAAATTTCAGTCATGATTCAATTCATGGGGGGTAGAACCTTGCTTTCTCCTTATAACATTGCAATAAGGGAATAATATAGTCTAATCCATGTGGGAAAGTTAGATCCTAGACCACCCATGCCCTTATTCCCAAAAATGTCTCATGTGTCCCAGCCTTCTATTGCTCATGTTCCCAATTAGAGAAATCAACCCACTATGCCTATATCCTATTCTCTCATGAAAAAAAAGGAGGACGAAGAAATGAAAGTCTTGATTATGAAATTATTCAATAAATTTATATCATTAGAGAAGTAACAAGCGCAAGCCTTAAGAAATAGTTCAAATTAATGATATAACAAAAATTATTAGCCCATAAGAAATCAATATGCAAATTAGAGATATGGGTAGAACCAAAAAAATGACAGATGGAATGATAACACACATATTCATCTTCAAGTGGTTCCTCCTACGCAAGCTATCCCAAAGTGCCTAAGCACAAGCCAAGATATTGTCCCAATTCAAAACAATATAGCGTAAGATTCATAATGGTACTTTCCTTTCAATATTCCTCATATTCAGAATCACTACGCCAATGTTGCATGTGTAGGCTTACATGATTCATGCTACTTCCAACTGTGAACCTTCTATAAGCATGACCCAACCTGGAAATCCAAAAATGTCAGAAGATCCTCCTGAGGCCAACTATATGTTATTCGACACCAAATAATTCTATGAATTAATCAAGATACAGATGAAACAAACAAACTAGGCACCAAAGTTGTTGATAAAACAAGGTACAAGAAAAGAATTATTGATTTGGGCGCATAACCTTCAGTTCCTACAGTAGAGACCGATCCTCTAAATTAAAGAGATGTAGCTAAGGCATCTAGTAGTCATGGCTTGCAAGTTCCTATGTATGAGGTTTTGTGTGATACTCTAGTAGAATTAGCATGTGCCCCTCCTTTGGTAGGTCAAGCCTCTATGCAAGCGAAGGCCCCTGCCTCTGTGCCTAAACAATCAAGAAAATATGTTGATGTGCCTTAAATGCACAAGTCAATGGATCTCTCATTTAATATTGTGGATTAGATGAAGAAGACAAATGTAAATTTCATAATTTGGGATGCCTTGGCCATTCCATCTCAGATAACATGTTGCATGAATCTCCAAAGTGAAACTCCCACACATTGATATTCTTGTCCAAAACCACGTTTTGTTGTCAATATTTGTCAAGTAGAGGTGAAACAAGTAAGTAAGGTTATCAAAACCCCACCCTTCTATATGTCCTTGATAAACATCTTATGCAAAATTATATGATTGAATTAGGCACTAGTATTTTTGTTATGCCTAAGAAAATTACTAATGTCCTAGTTCTTAAGTACAACCCTTTATCCAAAGGATTCCTACAACTTGATGGCTCAACTTTCACCACTTTAGGAGTCATCGATAGTCTTGATTTAACACTCCGAGGCATGCCCAAGCCTTATACAATAACTCAATATTTGTCAATCATTGACTGACCTCATTTGTTTTCCTTGTATCTATCAAGATATTTCACTTTGCCAAAGTGGGTGGTTACTTGTCTTCTGATTGGTCCCATATGTTACTTAAGACAAGGTATGTTACCCAATTTACTATAAAATTTGAGGCAATATTTTCTTATCATGTTGAGTTATATGACCCATCCCCTCTCCAAGCCAATTGCTTAATCCAAGAAGAACAAGTATCATTTTTGGAAGAGCACCCTATTCCTCATCCTTTACCCGATGTAGTACTAGATGAATGGGTGGAAAGGAATCATAAATTTGATCCATATGTTAAAGAGCTAGAATCCTTTGAAAATAAAATTGGAACTTATTGCATTCTTAAAGGAGAAATTGTGGTGTCGTGCGTGCTCAAGCGGAATGAAGAAAATTCTATTTTGTGGAAGTTATAATTGATGGATCTAGAAGAATAAATGGCGTAGATGCAAATTTGGTTCTCATTTCTCCCAAGGATGAGAAATTATTATTCACACACATGATGCAATTTGCATGCTCCAACAATTTAGCAGAGTACGAAGTGTTGGTGCATATCCTTCACATTCCTAAGAAGAGATAGATTAAGGTGGTGCAGATCTTTGGGGATACAAAATTGGTCATCTATTATGTCACAAACAAGTGTGTGGTAAATAATAATTTTCTTAAATATTATAAACATAGATTTTTGGACCTCTTTGAGATCTTTAATGCTCGAATCTACAGTGATACCAATGAAGTGGAACAAATAAGCAAATATGATGGTCATGCTTGGTTCTACAATTTTCTCTTGTGGAGGAATTTTTCAAAGGAAGCACTGAGATCATTTCAAAATGGTGATCGGGTTCTATCCCATAAACAAAACCAGCTACCAAGTGTTTGAAAATGACACACATATTATCTAGTTCATTTAGAATGAAGCTTAGTACTCTTCAAGTATGCAAAGTTGACTTACATGATAGCTAGCTATGGTGACCAAATGATCAAACTCAAGAAAAATAAGTTTCCTAAAGGGTTGTTCACCTTAGAGAAAAATTTTATCCCTGATGATGAGTTCAAGGGTGAAGAAAATTATATGTGCGCGACATAAGAAGACTACTCTTTAGTCACTATTATTGATGGTAAGGAGTTTGTTGAGTAAATCTTGTGCACATGATGAAAATAAGGCTTTCATCTCTTTGTTCTAGAAGTACAGTGAAATTTTATCATGGGAGTATGAAGACCTTAAAGGATTTGATCTAAGTGTTGCTCAACACTCCGTTGACCTTGATCCTAATATCAATCCCATCGAAAAAAACAAAGACCATTCAATCCCAGGATAGAGCACCTCATGAGGAAAGATTTTTCTAAACTCATCAAGGCAAAGAAACTATTCCCCATCAACTAGTATACTTTGGTCATAAATATTTTTTTGGTGTGTAATAAAAATGGTGAAATAAGAATCTACATTGATTTCAAGGATTTGAATAAGGAATCCTTAAAGGATCATTACCCTTTATCTTCCATGGAATAGATTCTATAGACTATGGCTAGCACACATAGATTTTCCATACTAGATGGGTATTATGGTTTAAATCAAATTTTGGTCAAGGACGAGGATAAATTCAAGAAAATGTTTACAACCAAATGGGGGACATGTGCATATCAAAATATTCCCTTTGGTCTATCAAACATAGGAACACCATTTTAGTGCACCATGGACATTTCCTGTAAAGGATACATTAAAAATTTCATATTGGTTTCCCTAGATGACATAATTGTCTTCTCAAAGAAGAGTTCGGATCATATGACACATCTAGATAAAGTATTTGAGAGGTGAAGAGAATTTGGCGTATATCTTAACCCAAAGAAGTAAAATTTTTCTATGGCGCAGGGAAATATTTTATGCCATGTGGTCTCAAAGAATTGCATTGCTATTGATCCTAAGCACTTTTTTTTGACATCCTTTCTCCCTCCTTACTGATGCACAAGAAAGCTTTGAAGTATTTCCTAGGAAAAATCAATTTTGTTAGGAGGTTCATTCCTAACTTTGTAGGGCTAGTTAGATCCATCATCCTCATGCTAAAAAAGAACACAACTTTCAGATGGACAACGAATGAAAAGAAAGATTCAACAAGATCAAGCAAGATATTTTTTTGTACCAACACTCATTGATCCATATTATGCTAAGGATTTCATCCTTTATGCTTATGGAGTTGATGCGAGTGTTTTTGTTGTCTTAACATAAGAAAATGAACAAGGACTAGAGCAGCCAATAATTTTATTCAGTTAGACAATGAAGGCTTATGAACTTAAATAAAATCACACAGAGAAACATGTCTATGTCATCATGCCTACACTTAATAATTTCAAGAGTATGCTCACTAGAAATCATATCAAGGTGTTAGTTTTAGACTCATGTGTGAGAGAATCTATCATGGGGGCAAAAATTAGTGATAAAAGAGAAAGATGGGTGAACAAAATCATGGATTAGTATGTGACTATCAAAGCCTCAAATATGGATAGAGGAAGAGCACTCTATAATAAGTTTAGTGAGACAATCAAAATGAACCAGATACTTCATTTTTTTGGATGAAGATCTACCGTGTGTAGAACTTTGAGCAGAGTGCGAGATCTTGGCGTGTGCGGTGGAAATGATGAAGGAAATGATCACATTAATTTACTTTAGCATGTATCCTCCCATTTTAAATAAATCAAAGAGGCAACATCGAGAGGGTCCAATCTATTCCATATTTTTTTATTAATGGTGCCCTCTTGAAAATAAATGTTGATGGTGTGCTACTGAGGTGTATTCATGATGGGAAAATTGACAAAGTGTTAGCATAATTTCATGATGGATTATCTAGTGGAAACTTCTCTACTAAGGTAAAAATGATGAATATCATCAAGGTAGGATACTTTTGGCCAAACATGTTCGTAGATGCACACAAGTGGGTATTGAAATTAAAATAATGCACTTTCTTTGTAGGAAAGAAGAATGTGGTAGCGCTTCCCCTCGACCAATCCAAACAGATCAAAATTTTACACAATGGGGTCTTGAATTCATATGCATGATCAATCCCCATTCAATAACTGGTCACAAATGGGTGTTAACAGCTACAAACTACTTCTCTAGATGGACAGAAGTTGTTGCGCTCAAGGAATAAATTGAGTCAGTCATCCTTGAATTTCTCAAGGGCATTGTAACAAGGTTTGGTGTTCCTAAAACCATTATCTCTAATAATGAAAAATCCTTCCTTACTACTATTTTTTTATTGGAATCTTAGTCTTGGTATCTATTTAAAGACATCTTCCAAATATTACCCTCATGGAAATGGTTTGGAAGTGTCAACAAAAAAGAACCTAATTAGAATCAGGAAGCATACAATGAATATCAACCAAAGGAAGTGGCATACAAAATTTCGACATGTGCTCTGGGTAGACAAAATCATGGTGAAGAAGGCAATAAGTACTTCTCTATACAAACTTGTTTATGGAAAGGAATCCCAACTTCCTTTATCTCTTGTGTTTCCTTCATTGGAGCTTTCCCAATAGATATATCTTGAGGGTACGGACTACGAAAGAATTTAGAATGGTAGAGCTGGTTGAACTTGAAGAATTAAGAAACTCTGTCATGATCAAGCTAGAACAACATCAACAATCAACAAAGAAGTGGTTTGATAGAAAGGCTAGGCCTCAAGCTTTCAAATTTGGTGACTTAGTCTTAAATTGGGATGCTGACAGAGCAAAAACATGGTGCCATTCAAAGTTTTATGCACCTTCAAGTGGCCAATACATTATCAGCTCGTGTAAGGAGGATAACTCTTTCAAGTTGTCTCATCTTGATGGAGGTGCACTATAAATCCCAGTTAATGGGATTCATCTCAAACCCTTACATTGTGTTTTCCACATCATTGTATACATTAGAGTAGTTTCAATTCCTCCAAGTGCATTATACACATTGTTTTATTTGTACATAGTTCTTTATTCTTGTATGATCCTTGTGCACGCTCTTATTTTGCTTCCAAGATGCCAATTTTCTTCTAGAAGTTTCAATTTTTTTACAAGATTCAGGATAGAGTTCAAAAATGCTTCAAAGTTACTTTAACTTCTTCAAAGAGGTAGGTAAGAAATTCATGTTTCTAAGAAGACTCCATGCCTAATGGAAGCTTCTAATGCTACTTGATATCCTTCATCTAGAAGGCATATGGCCCTAAAAGTTTCCAAACCATTGTCTAAAATAACTCCCCTTAGTTATTTTGACAACTTACATCCACATTCTAGATCCAAGGTTCAATATTGAAATTTACGTCCCCGTGGTTGTCTTCTTGTCATAATTCCTTGGATACATTTCCTCACACGCTTATGCATGCTCTTCCTCTTTGTGCCTTCCATATTCCCTTCACTTCCTCTTCCTCTAATTTCCCTTCCTCTTTCATTTTCCCTTGTGCCCACTCTTTGCACATTCTCCTTCCTCCCAATAGTTCATTCATCTTTACATGCCCATCTTCTTACTATCGAGAATTACCCTATGATGAATGCACCTCTTCCATACTTGCCTTCCAAAGTGTTCTTTCCATTTCTATCTAACGTGTTAATTTTGCATACCCTTTCCTCTAATTTTCTCTAGTGCATCTCTCTTTCATGCAAACATCTGTGCCTTCATTTGTGTGAGTCTCTATGTCATGTGTAACACCTTAAACAAACCATTATATTTCTCTTTGCATTACAAACGTTGGCACGTGATTTTCTTGAATGAGATGTGTTTCCTTGATTGTTGAAAATCATGCTTGTTATGGATAAATAATTTCTTCTCTTGGATTCATTGGACTGAAATGTTATGGCTTGCAAGAATCCACTTTCACTTCTTATTGATAAGCTACAATCTAGTTTTGAGAGTTACAAACTTATCTCATGTGCTGACTCATCCTTGGATCAATTTTAGTGATCCAAGGAATGTTTTAAATCTTCTTAACGGACTAAATGGTAAATTGACATTCATTGGTTGAGAGACATAGCGGACTGAACCTTGTATGTTACAAGTTCTTTGGACTTGAGTGATTTTGTCTTCATTCAGTTTTATGTCGTGCTTGGGTCTTTGGGATTGACCTTTGTAGGAAATTATTGGCGTAATAAAAATATAGTCTTCTTAAGACTAGGAAAGGGATCAGAATCCTAAAAAGGACTATCCTAACGGTATTCTAAGATAGGTAAGAACACCCAATCCCTAGCTATGTCTACTTAAATGGGTTATAACCTAACCTAAGCTCTTGTGCTAAATGAATATGGGAAGGGGAGAGTACTATAGTAATTCTTGGCTATGTTAACCTAATGCCTAATACTATATGGAGGTGAATTTAATCTAACCTAAGGTGGAAACTACCTAAGGAAATGTTTTAAGACCTATGGTGATTAATTGTTGGACTAACCTAAGTTTTGGGAAATCTAGCCTAAACTATTTGAAAGGGGCCTAAGGTCACATGTCACTACGGTGACGGTTCCAATGGATTTTATTTGATTTGATTGGATTTAAATGAAGGGAGGTACTACTAGTTTGCAAGGGCTAGTTAAATTTTAGTGGGGCTTACGTGGAGGCTTCACTAAGTATGGAATTGCATGTTGATTTGGAATTGGTACTCGCTAGTTTTGGGAGGTGGTGGTAAGGAGAGATAAGCGGGAGAATTAGGAGTTATGGCATTAATGAATCTCAGGTTTTGTGTGCAAACCGTCTTGGAAACATGGGAGGCGGGTTTGTGAGAGGTTGTTTGGTTTTGCATGCCTCACAAATTTTGCTCTACATGGAGCTATCTAGTTCTTTGAACCAACAGTTCAACTTCTTCTTCTTCTTGGCTATTTTTGGTTTCACTGGTCTATTTTCGATCAAGGGAATGTATATGAGGCATTGGAATAATTTTTTTGCTTTTGATCTATCATGGAGAAGAAATAGACTTGGAAGCTCGGTTGGAAGTCTCCTTCGAATTGGAAGAGGAACTATCAGGAATGATAGGCTCTACCCATTAAGATTTATTTCTTTCTTCTAAATGATTCATTAAAACAATTCTGCTCACTTGAGATATATATTTTTGCATGATATGTCTGGTTATTTACTTGCATGTTTTCATGAAGTATATGTGGCTTTTGGAATGTGAATCCATTGTTGTTAATGGTAGTTATTGGCAGCTTTCTCTATACTAGTTATTAGTGGTATTCATGTGAACTTTTATTTGAAGCTCTGTAGCTTGTATTCGAAGCTCTGTAACTTGTATTCGAGGCTCGTGTTAACTAAAGTGGTATTCGTTGCCTTATGTTTCATTCTAAATGATTATTTAGATCTTGTGTTTCATTTGAATTTGTAGTGGAGCTTCTTAGTTGTTTTGAACTGGAATTTTTACTTGTATGGTTCTGAATCTCTATTGTAGTCTTATGTTTTGTTGAGATGAGTTGGAACATGGTGTAGTTCTAAAATTTTGTTGAATCTTTGTATTCGACACGGTACTTATATTTAGTTCTCACGAATGCTAAAGTTGTAGTTGAGTTGTTGAGTTTTGTTTTGTACATATACTCTGAGTTGGAAGTTTTATTCTTATTCAAGGATTTGAGAATACTTGGACTCGTATTAGAGCATTGGTGTTTTGTTCTAAGCTTGTATTTAGGGCTTCGTGTTTCGTTATAGGCTTGTATTTGAACTTTTGTTTGTCTAAGCCAGTGTTATAGCCTTGTGAAGTTATGAACTTATTTCCGAAGCTTGTATTCGACACAAGATGTGTTTTGTATTATTGCGTGTTTTGAACTTGTGTTGGAATAGATGCGTTTGATTCTTTCCTTATATTGTGAGATGGAGTTTTGTTGGTATTTTGGTTTTGAAAAGCTTTAATCTCATTTAATATTGTTTGCTCGATGGGGTCTTGAGATTTTTGTTTTGGTTGGAAGTAGACTGTGTAACTTATTTTTGATATCTCCTATATTTTTCTTCTTGAGAGGGAATGGTTATATTACTTCTATCTTTTAGACTGCACTGTGTTCTTGAACTTGACAGGCATGTGAATTCGAAGTGTATCCTATTCTTCTCTGCCCTGAGAAAACCCGTGTCTTGTGAAAATCTTGACTTTTTTTTCATAGAAATAAATGGACTGGAACTATGTCCTGTTGTGGGTTTGGTTGATCTTTAGTTCATTTGGATCAGTCATTAAAATATTAGAGGTTATGGAAATGTATTATTTACTTTCCTTCTTGTTATTGATGTTGAAACAAATACTTCCCTGTCATAAGCTTTTAATTGGAACTCAAGAGGCTTGTGGTGATTCTATTTAGTTGAGTTGGAAGTAAGTTTGGGACAATACTTGTCTTAAATGTATTGTTTAGTTTTCTTACTCTCTTCTGATCTTTTATCTGATTCTTGGGTTTTAATAGAATGTGAATCTAAAACCTAGTATACTAAGTGTTGTATGAAAGGATACAATATCACTGTTCAGAATGCTTTGTAATGTTGTTCTTATTTGGGATCGCGAACTACTTACTCATTTGCATTAAGTTGTTGATGCCTTGTAATGGGAATTCAGTCTTTGAGTTCGTGAGTTATATTGACCCTTGTATATCTTACTCTAGTTGTGGATTTCTATTCCTTGTTGGATTCATTGAATGAATCTCTAGGTTTTAGAAAGAGAAATGAATATGATCTCTTGGGGACAGTATACTATTAGGGATTGTACGGTGTACTTTGTTCTGAGATTTGAATTTGAACTTGAGCTTGGTGAATGGAAATAGGAAACCAGTTTGTAATTTTTGTAATGGAAATTTTAAAGTGTGCATTCTTTAATTGTGCATTCAGTTTTACGTTATCTTTTGGGAAAAAGTTAAATAATTTCTAAGTTTGAATTAGATAAGGGAATTCATTTCATAGTATAAATGAAATGAATTATGGATTGGGTACTTTTCTATTTGAGATCCTTCTTCTGTTGATTGTATAAGTTCATTAACTGAACTTCTCTTTAATTGATTCTCTTCTAAGATGGGAACTTCTTGTGGATTGGTTAAGAGATTTATTTTGCTTGAGTATAGCTTGGATTTGTGGACAGTGTTTCAGACCTTTGAATTATATCTACTAACATATAGAAGTTAGTAAGAATTTTTGTTAGACTATTTTGTTTCTTAATCTTCTTGGATTGAATTGGGATTCTTGTTTAGATGTTGTCTCTTTATTTATGGATTCCTTATATTGTTATCTTTGGACTGAGGCAGTGTTGTGTGTTCTAAACCTGATTCTATCCTTCAGATGATTTGTGTATGGGGAATAAGTATGTATTGATTCTCTTCTTTTGTTTATATGGAAAGATGAAGCATACTAATATGAGCTATGTTGTAACTAACTTCTTTTGCTACTTAGAAAAGATAAATGTGTATTTCTATTCTTATGGAATCATGAAACAATTGGATGACAAGACTTGACTATTTTAAAGTGATTCATAGGATCAATTAAACCTTCGATGTAAATGTAGGTGTTGCAAATTATATTATGCTCTTTTCTTGATAGTGAATTCAGACTCTTTAATTGTGCTTCTTTCCTTGGTGTTATTACTTATGATTGTTTGTATGATATACATTAATTTTTTCATTATAGCAGATTTGTTTAATGGAACAATTAGTGGAATTCACTTCACCTCAATGCTTAGTGCTTATCATGCTTAGTTCATTGAGCTGACCCGTGCTAGCAATTTTACATATGGACATCGTAAGTGATAAAAGAAGACAAGAACTTTCATGATGTATTGGATTATTTAATTCTAGATCTTATGTAAAGAGTTTCAAATCATTCTTGAGTTGTATTGGAAAATAAAAGTGATGTTATTTTAAGATCTTAATTATGATTGACATGCAGAATGTCTGAATTTCATAGTCTTGTAAATGTATATTTAAAATAATGAATTGAAAGGCTTGTGTTGGACTTCAATTTTGAAGTGAAATCTTTTGTACTTGTATGCCGGAAATAATAGTGATATCTTGGCGGTATTCCTTATATCTATTTGTATACTATTGTTATTATCAGATAATGAGTTGGATTAAGGAGATAGTATAATCTCCCTTATTATAATGAATTTGTTAAATTATAAAATATATCGTTCTCTAACTACACAACTATAGTTTAATAATGAAATATGCATGGGACATACAATTAAACTATGTGTGATGAATGATAAAAAGGTTATGTTAAAAACCTAACATTTAACCATGTAGAGGAAGACTCTTCCTCTCCCAAAGAATGAAAGATAAGATGAATAGTGGTTATGATCCTTAATATTTATAACTTCGTTTATAAAGTAAACACTAGCTAAATCTAGGTGGATGTCAAACTTGATTTGGACAACTAAGTTGCATTAGGAATTAAACATTGATGTTTGTTGTCTTGTTTTTGGGATAACTACTTTTTATGCCACGTTAATGAATAATAATGCAAACATGGATTAATGAAGTTCTCCATACCTAATCAGGATAAGTATGGGTAAAGAACTTAATGAATGTTGGAATTAGGGTTAGGCATGGTTGCTTATAATCTGAATCTTAATCCAATTTAATTATGATTAATGACCACTAAGGGGGTATGTACATCTTGATGAATCAATTCTAACGGATGTTGGCACATGCCAACTGTAGGATTGTACCCTCGAGAAGTCCTGGGACTTCTCGAGGATATAGTGTTGCAGTTGACATGTGGCAACACCCTTCCATATTTATTCATCTAGATTTATGCACATTTGGACTTGAACTTAGTTTCTCTCTAGGTCAAGTTAGTAGCATGTTTAGGATAGGTAGTATCTTTCAATGACTTAGGGTACCTCGGCACATCCGGTTGACTTAGGTCAACCGAGTATGCCCATATACCCTAAGTCATCATGAGCATCTTCCTATAATAAATTATGTTTCTAACCCAGGCTAGGGTCAAACCTTGGGTAAGTGGACTGATGCTAATCAATGAAGACCATTCAAGATAACAAAAGAGTGAGGTGAAGGACGTATTCCAAAATGATGAGTATACCATCTAGGAATAGTAACATGAATAGTATGTTGAAAATATTTGGCCAAAGTATTGCAAGCTACTGGTTGCATTGTCCTACGTCACCTAGTTTAAAGCAATGTGATGTCAGATGAATATTGGTAACAAATATTCAGATAGGTTCTTTAAATAGATCACTTAGGACCTAGAATAGGGTAGGAGAACCAAGTATACGTAGTATACATAAAGTATTATATACTTTAATTTATCATGAGAGATCGGTTGGTAATGAAGTCATGGAATGAGATATCGGTAGTACATCGAGTCATTATAGTTGCATATGGTTATCTATTATGAGATTGATTGGCATGAAATGTGTATTCTAAATGATGTTTTATTTAGAACAGGGAACATTGTGTTTCAAAAAAAAATTCCTTGTTTCTAAAGTCTAAAAATGGAAATGTTACATCTTGGTATCAGAGTTGAAGGTTGTAGCTCTTGGACCTATTATGTCCATAATCTGATGAAACTTAAATTTTCTTGTAACAGAAAATGGTTAGAACAAGAGGAAATGTTGCAAATAATCCTCCACTTGAGGAAGGAGCAGCAACTACCCAAAAACTCAATGAGATCCTTGCTGCCCTGTTAGACAAAAGAGATCATTTGGATGTACTTGAACAACAAGTAATGGGAAATAAGGAGGAAGAAGATACTAATAACAATAATCAGCCACCTCCTAAGGACAACACCAATGTAGGTGTTGATAATAACAATGTGAACATACCTGATCAACTTGAGAACAAAAAGGCTAGGTTGGTAGCTGAACTCACTAATGATATAAAAAGGATAAGTCCACCCAAGTTTGATGGCACCACATTAGGAGATGGAGCTGAGAATTGGCTCAACAAAATGGAGAAATACTTTGTAATAAGGAATTTCTTAGAAGAAACAAAGGAAATATGGGGAGCTTATCAGCTTTCCCATGAGGCATCTTCATGGTGGGATAGATGTAAGGTTGAGTTAAACATTGATGAAACTAATATCACATGGGATCAATTTAAGGCTACTTTAGGCAATTTTGGCTGCCGAAACTTTACTATGATCATAAAATGACTAAATTCTAGAACTTAGCTCAACGAAAGCTAATTGTAACTGAGTATTGGGAGTGGTTTACTATACTCCTTAAGTATGTACCTCGATGCCAAACCGATGAGTTTCAGGATACGAAAATTCATCATGGGATTGAATCCTATTATAGGAGGGGAGGTGGATGTTCACAACCCAACCATGATGGAAGGTGTTGTTGAAAATGCCATAAAGCAGAATAGAAATTGAAGGCGATTTCTGCTCATAAGGAGGAAGTAAGAAGAAAAACCCCAACTCCTCTTCATCATGTCTTACACCTAAGAAAGGACCATCGAAGAAATTTGGAATGAAAATTAAGTTTTCATATAATACTAATAAGAAAGAAGCAATAAACAAGTTTGTTGGTAATGCACGAACAACTTTGTCAAGAACAAAAATAATGGACAAAAGTCCTATGGAGGTTAGAACGACAACTCTAAAGTTGGAAATAAAACTGAGCCTAGAAAGGGACCTGTAGGAGGATGTTATAATTGTGGCAAAGATCATTATGCAAATCCATGCCCTTTGAAAAAGGATGATCATAATCAGTAGCACAAGATACACTGCGGCAGAGTGACAAGCAGCCGAGAAACAGTCATGCCTATAGAGGTTCCGGTAAGTTATTTGGTTTACCTATAACTATTCTTTTTTATACAAAACTACTCAATGTTTTATTTCTAGTAAATTAACATCAAAAATAAAAAGAAAAGATGGAAACATGGATAAAACATGGATTATATAGTATGGAAACAATGTTGTTTATACAAGTTAGTATGTGTCTTTTTGGAGAAATCCTTGACTTACCTAACTTTTCCACTGAAGTTGATCTTTATGTTGCACCTTTGGGATCTTATGATGTAATCATAGGAGTTAGTTAGTTAGCGGAACATAAGGCTAAAGTGTACTGTTTTGAAAAACACATTATTTGTTTAAATGACCTGTAGAAAACAAAAGAGATTCGGGGTGTGAAACGTGAGATTTCATTAGAAAATTGTCACTATGTAACTTAAAAAGGCCAAAAATAAAAGTTGTACCTTATATGTAGTAAAAATTGTAGAAAAAACTAAATAGAACAACAACTTTATGGAACGATATCAACCTGTTATGAAACTTCATGACGTGTTTCCGAAAGCATTGCTGTGTCTTCCACCCAAAAGGGAGTTTGATTTCACAATTGAGATCCACTGGAACTAAGCCTATTTGTAAGGCACCATATCGAATGACTACTATAGAATTAGTAGATCTTAAGGCTTAGTTGCAAGAAATTTTTCTAAAGGTTTTATTAGACCAAGTGTTTCACCTTGGGAGCACTAGTAATTTTTGTGAAAAGAAGGATGGAACACTTAGATTGTGCATTAATTACAAGATGTTAAACAAAGAAACAATCAAGAATAGATACCCACTCCTAGGATTGATGATCAATTTGATCGATGCATGGAGCATCGATATATTCTAAGATAGATCTTTGATCCGGACATCATCAATTGTGGATTAAAGATGAGGACATTCATAAAATAGCTTTCAGAACAAGGTATGGACATTACGAGTTCACAGTTTTACCTTTTGGATTAACAAATGCACTGTAGCATTTATGAATTTAATGAATAATATATTTTAATAATACTTGGACAAATTTGTGCTCATATTCTTGGATGACATTCTCATATATTCTAAAATTATTAAGGAACACCATGAGCATTTGAAGATAGTTTTAGAAAATTTGAGAAAGACACAGTTATATGGTAAGCTATCTAAATGTTCTTTCTATGACATAGAAGTGCACTATTTGGGACATGTAATGAGTAAGAATGGAATTGTTGTAGATCCTTCTAAAATTATAGCTATAACTGAGTGGCCTGCACCAAAGAATATACATGAAGTTAGAAGCTTCATGGGGCTTTCTGGTTACTATAGAAAATTTGTAAAATATTTTTCTAAGGTGGTTGCACCAATAACTTCTTTACAGAAGAAGGATAAGAAGTTTGTTTGGAGTAAGAAATGTGAAATTGCATTTAAAACTTTGAAGGAACATTTAACTTCATCACCTATTCTAGCGAGAACCGCATCCTAATAGAGACTTTATGGTGGTAATCGATGCATTTGGTGAAGATGTAAGAGGTATTTTGTTACAAAATGATCATGTCATAGCTTACGAAAGTAGAAAACTGAAGTTACATGAGTTGAATTATGCTCCCCATGATTTAGAGCTTGCTGCCATTGTTCATGCACTACAAGTTTGGAGGCATTACCTGCTTGGTAAACCTTTTGAATTGAAACCTGATTATCTTCGGATGAAGTATATTTTCACTCAACCAAATCTAAATGTAAGACAACGAAGATGGTTAGAGTTTTGTCTCAATATGATTTTGACATCAATTATATCAAGGGTAAAGAAAACAAAGTGACTGACACTCTAAGTCATAGGAAGCACATTTATACTCTTATAACATTGAGAACTCAATTTAAGGATGAAGTAAAAAGTGTTATGGAATTGGATTCTTACTTTTAGCAAGTAAAGACAGCACTTGTTGCAGATCCAAATGATTTGAGGTATAAAGGTTTTCACTTTGATAACGAAGGAATCTTAAGATTTGAAAACAGAGTATACATACCTTCACTAAATGATTTAAGAAATAAATTGTTAGAAGAATTTCACAATTCACCCTTTTTTGGACACCCTGGTATTACAAAGATGCTTGCTGATATAAAACAACAATATTTCTAGAAAGGGATGAAAAAGGATGTTATTGATTTTGTGACACATTGCCTTGAATGTCAATGTGTTAAAGTAGAAAATATGCACCTAGCTGGTTTATTGTATCCTTATATCATACCATAGTACAAGTGGCAAGTGATAAGAATGGACTTTGTACAAGGGTTGCCTATGTCAAGAAATAAACATGATGTTATTTTAGTAGTTGTGGATAAACTACCAAAGGTAGCACATTTTATTGTTGGTAATCTAAAGGATGATTCTCCTGTATTGGCTAAAATATTTGTACACAAATTTTTCATATTACATGGAGTACCTGAATTAATCATATCGGATAGAGATCCTAGAATGACGTCAAGGTTTTGGCAAATGCTTAATACAGCTCTAAGAACTAAGCTAAATTTCAATTCTATGTATCATCTGGAAAAAATGGACAGACTGAAAGAGTTAATCAAGTTTTAGAGGATATGTTACGAATGTATTGTATGGACCAGTAGTATAAATGGGAAGAGTACCTTCCACTAGTTGAGTTTACATATAATAACACATATCATGCCTCTCTTAAGATGGAACCTTTCGAAGCATTATAAGGAAGAAAATGTAGAACCCCTATTAGTTGGGAAAACATCAAGGATAGAGAGGTAATTGGACCTAAAATTCTTACTGAAATGGAACAAGTTAAAATGATTCGTGAGCACTTGAAAGAAGTAGCAGATAGGAAAAAGAGTTATGCTGATTTAAAGTGGGTTGACAGGAAATTTAACCTTGGTGAAAAAGTATTTTCAGGTTAAACTGAAAAGAGATCTATAACTTTTGGCAAGGCTACCAAGTTATCACCTTGTTATGTGGGACCTTTTGAGATAGTTGAAGTAATCAACCTGTAGTAGCATTACCTCCCGCTTTGTCACGAATGCATGATGTTTTCCATATTTCTTTGCTTAAGAAATACATTTCAAATTTATCACATGTGTTAAATTGGAATTCCTTGTAGAGTCCAAGACCCAGAATAATTTTGGGTAAACCCATATGAGTGTTGGAAACTCGCCAATTGCATTTAAGAAATCGTGAGATAAGTCAATCTAAGGTCCAATTGAACCAGTTTAATGAAGAAAGTGCAACCTGGGAAAACCTCAATGATATGAAAACTACTTTTCCATATTTGTTTGATCAGAATTGACTATGATGACTGATAAAAATTTGTGATTTTATCTTTATATGACAATAAGTCTGCCAGTTATGGACAGACAACTATTTATTTTTGAATAAACAACTATGTGAATGTTGATTTCTAGAACTTTAAATTTAGATATTGTTGCAAACATATGTTAAGAAAGTGAATAAACTGATTATCCTGAATGCAATGATTAAAAATGATAATCATCGGGACAATGATTCTATTTAGGAGGGAAGTATGTAACACCTTGAAAAAAATGCTATATGGCATGTGATTTTCTTGAATGAGGTGTGTTTCCTTGATTGTTGAAAATCATGCTTGTTATGGATAAATCATTTCTGCTCTTGGATTCATTGGACTAAAATGTTATGGCTTGCAAGAATCCACTTTCACTTCTTATTGATAAGCTGCAATCTAGTTTTGAGAGTTGCAAACTTATCTCATGTACTGACTCATCCTTGGATCAATTTCAATGATCCAAGGAATGTTTTAAATCTTCTTAATAGACTAAATGGTAAATTGACATTCATTAGTTGAGAGACATAGCAGATCTGAACCTTGTATGTTACAAGTTCTTTGGACTTGAGTGATCGTGTCTTCATTTGGTTTTATGTTGTGCTTGGGTCTTTGGGATTGACCTCTGTAGGACATTATTGGCATAATCAAACATGTAGTCTACTCAAGACTAGGAAAGGGATCATAATCCTAAAAGGACTATCCTAACGGTATTATGAGCTAGGTAAGAACACCTACTCCTAGCTACGCCTACTTAAATGGGTTATAACCTAACCTAAGCTCTTATGTGCTAAATAAATATGTGAAGGGGAGATTACTATAGTAATTTTTGGCTATGTTAACCTAATGCCTAATACTATATGGAATTGAATTTAATCTAACCTAAGGTGGAAACTACCTAAGGAAATGTTTTAAAACCTATGGTGATTAATTGTTGGACTAACCTAAGTTTTGGGAAATCTAACCTAAATTTTTGAAAGGGGCCTAAGGTTGCATGTCATTATGATGACGGTTCTAATGGATTTTATTTGATTTATTTGGATTTAAATGAAGGGAGGTACTGCCAATTTCTCAAGGGATAGTTAAATTTTAGCAGGGCTTACATGGAGACTTCGCTAAGTATGGAATTTCATGTTGATTTGGAATTGGTACTTGCCGCTTTCGGGAGGCGGTGGTAAGGAAAGATAAGCGAGAGAATTAGTAGTTATGGCATTAATGAATCTTGGGTTTTTGTGCAAACCATCTTGGAAACACAGGAGGCGGGTTTGTGAGAGGTTTTTTGGTTTTGTATGCCTCGTGAATTTTTCTCAGCATGGAGCTATCTGGTTCTTTGAACCAGCAGTTTGACTTCTTCTTCTTTTTGGCTATTTTTGGTTTCACTGTATATTTTCGATCAAGGGAATGTATATGAGGCATTGGAAGAAAAATTGTTTGGTTGTTGATCTGTCATGGAGAAGAAAGAGAGTTAGAAGCTCGGTTGGAAGTCTCCTTTGAATTGGCAGAGGCACTATTAGGCATGATAGGCTCTACCCATTAAGATTTCTTTCTTTCTTCTAAATGATTCATTAAAACAATTCTGCTCACTTGAGATATATTTTTGCATGATGTGTCTGGTTATTTACTTGCATGTTTTCATGAAATCTATGTGGTTTTTAGAATGTGAATCCATTATTGTTAATGGTAGTTTTTGGGAACTTTCTTTGTACTAGTTATTAGTGGTATTCATGTGAACTTGTATTTGAAGCTCTGTAGCTTGTATTCAAAGATCTGTAACTTGTATTCGAGGATAGTGTTGTCTCGAACTAGTATTTGTTTCCTTATGTTTCATTCTAAATGATTATTTAGAGCATGTGTTTCATTTGAATTATTAGTGGAGCTTCTTGGTTGTTCGAATTGGAATTTGTTGTTTGTATGGTTTTGAATCTCTATTGTATTCTTATGTTTCATTGAGCTGAGTTAGAGCTTGTATTATTCGAACTAAGTTGGAACTTAATGTAGTTATGAAATTTTGGTTGAATCTTCATATTCAACACTATACTCATATTTATTTCTCGCAAATGCTGAGCTTGTAGTTGAGTTGTTGAGTTTTGTTCTATAGATATACTCTGAGATGGAATTTTAATTCTTATTTAAGGAATTGAAAATGCTTGGACTCTTATTAGAGCATTGGTGTTTTGTTCGAGCTTGTATTAAGGGATTCATGTTTTGTTATAGGCTTACATTTGAACTTGTCTTTGTTTGGGTTAGTGTTAGAGCCTCGGGAAGTTCTGAACTTATGTTCAAAGCTCGTATTCGACACATTACAGGTATTCCATTATTGTGTGTTTTGAAATTGTGTTGGAATCAACGTGTTTGATTCTTTACTTGTATTGTGAGATGGATGTTTGTTGTTATTTTGGTTTTGAAAAGATTTAATCTCATTTAAGACTATCTGCTCAAAGGGGTCTTGAGAGTTTTGTTTTGGTCGGAAGTAGACCGTGTAACTTATTTTTGAGATCTCCTCTGTTTTTCTTCTTGAGAGGGAATGGTTGTATTACTTATGTCTTTTAGACTGCACTGTGTTCTTGAACTTGACAGGGCATGTGAATTCAAAGTGTATCCTATTCTTCTCTACCCTAAGTGAACCCATGTCTTGTGGAAAGCTTGATTGTTTTGTTCATAGTAATAAATGGACTGGAACTATGTCCTGTTGTGGGTTTGGTTGATCTTTAGTTTTTTTAGATCAATCGTTAAAATATGAGAGGTTATAAAAATGTATTATTTACTTTCCTTCTTGTTATTGATGTTGAAACAAATACTTCCTTGTCATAATCTATTAACTGGAACTCGAGAGGCTTGTGGTGATTCTATTTAGTTGAGTTGGAAGTAATTTTGGGAAAATACTTTTGTTAAATGTATTTTTTAGTTTTCTTACTCTCTCTCTTTTGATCTTTTATCTGATTCTTAGGTTTTAATTGAATGTGAATCTAAAACCTAGTATATCGAGTGTTGTATGAAAGGATACAGATCATTGTTCGAATGCTTTGTAATGTTGTATTTATTTGGGATCACGAACTACTTACTCATTTACATTAAGTTGTTGATGCCTTGTAATGGGAATTCAGTCTTTGAGTTCGTGAGTTGTATTGACCCTTGTATATCTTACACTGGTTGTGGATTTCTATTCCTTTTTGGGTTCATTGAATAAATCTCCAAGTTTTAGAAAGAGAAATTAATATGATCTCTTGGGGACAAAGATATCTTAGGGACTCATGACGGTGTACTTATTTATGAGATCTGAATTTGAACTTGATCTTGGTGAATGGAAATAGGAAACCAGTTTGTAAGTTTTGTAATGGAAAGTTTGAAGTGTGCATTATTTAACTGTGGGTTTGGTTTTGTGTTCTATTTTTGGAAATAGTTAACGAATTTCTAAGTTTGAATTAGATAAGGGAATTCATTTCATAGTATAAATGAAATGAATTATGGATTGGGTCCTTTTCTATTTAAGATCATTTTTCTGTTGATTATATAAGTTCATTGACTGAGCTTCTCTTTAATTGATTCTCTTTTGAGATGGGAACTTCTTGTGGATTGGTTAAGAGATTTATTTTTCTTGAGTATAGCTTGGATTTGTGGATAGTCTAGTTTCAGACCTTTAAATTATATCTACTAATATATAGAAGTTAGTAAGACTTTCTATTAGACTTGTTTTGTTTCCTAATCTTCTTGGATTGAATTGGGACTCGTGTTTAGATGTTGTCTCTTTATTTATGGATTCCTTATATGGTTATCTTTGACCGAGGCGGTGTTGTGTTTTCTAAACTTGATTTTATCCTTCAGATGATTTGTGTATGGGGGATAAGTATGTATTGATTCTCTTATTTTGTTTATATGGAAAGATGAAGCATACTAATATGAGCTATGTTGTAACTAACTTCTTTTGTTGCTTAGAAAAGATAAATGTGTAATTCTATTCTTACGGAATCATGAAACAATTGAATGAAAAGAATTATTGACCTTTTAAAGTGATTGATAGGACCAATTAAACCATATGATATAAATGTAGGTGTTGCAGATTATATTATGCTCTTTTCTTGATAGTGAATTCAGACTTTTAATTGTGCTTCTTTCCGGGGTGTTAGTACTTATGATTGTTTGTATGATATACATTAATTGTTTTATTATAGCAGAGTTGTTTGATAGAACAATTAGTGGAATGCACTTCACCTTAATGATTAGTGCTTATCATGCTCAATTCATTAAACTGACCCATGCTAGCAATTTTTACAGATGGACATCGTAAGTGATAAAAGAAGACAAGAAATTTCATGATGTATTGGTTTATTTAATTCTGGATCTTATGTAAAGAGTTTTGAATCATTCTTGAGTTGTATTGGAAAAGAAAAGTGATGTTATTTTAAGATCTTAATTATGATTGACATGCAGAATGTCTGAATTGCATAGTCTTGTAAATGTATATTTAAAATAATGAATTGAAAGGTTTGTGTTGGACTTCAATTGTGAAGTGAAATCTTTTATACTTGTATGCCAGAAATAATAGTGATATCTTGGCGGTATTCCTTATATTTGTTTGTATACTATTGTTGTTATCAGATAATGAGTTGGATTAAGGAGATAGTATAATCTCCCTTATTATAATGAATTTGTTAAATTGCAAAAGATATCGTTCTCTAACTACACAAATATAGTTTAATAATGAAATATGCATGGGACATACAATTAAACTATATGTGTAACAAATGATAAAAAGGTTATGTTAAAAACCTAACATTTAACCATGTAGAGGAAGACTCTTCCTCTCCCAAAGAATGAAAGATAAGATGATTAGTGGTTATGATCCTTAATCTTTATAACTTCGTTTATAAAGTAAACACTAGTTGAATCTAGGTGGATGTCACACTTGATTTGGACAGCTAAGTTGCATTAGGAATTAAACATTGA
Organism: Taxus wallichiana var. yunnanensis; assembly: GCA_018340775.1. Lineage (NCBI taxonomy): Eukaryota > Viridiplantae > Streptophyta > Pinopsida > Cupressales > Taxaceae > Taxus > Taxus wallichiana. The sequence goes on along the minus strand of CM031235.1, from coordinate 612,311,440 downwards.
TGTTTGTTGTCATGTTTTGGGATAACTGCTTGTTATGCCATGTTAATGAATAATAATGCAAACATGGATTAATGAAGTTCTCCATACCTAATCAGGATAAGTATGGGTAAAGAACTTAATGAATGTTGGAATTAGGGTTAGGCATGGTTGCTGTAATCTGAATCTTAATCCAATTTAATTATGATTAATGACCACTAAGGGGTATGTACATCTTGATGAATCAGTTCTAACGGATGTTGGCACATGCCAACTACAGGATTGTACCCTCGAGAAGTCCTGGGACTTCTCGAGGATATAGTGTTGCAGTTGACATGTGGCAACACCCTTCCATATTTGTTCATCTATATTTACGCACATCTGGACTTGAACTTAGTTTCTCTCTAGGTCAAGTTAGTAGCATGTTTAGGATAGGTAGTAGCTTTCAATGACTTAGGGTACCTCGGCACATCTGGTTGACTTAGGTCAACCGAGTATGCCCATATACCCTAAGTCATCATGAGCGTCTTCCTATAATAAATTATGTTTCTAACTTGGGCTAGGGTCAAACCTTGGGCAAGTGGACTGACGGTAGTCAGTAAAGACCATTCAAGATAATAGAAGAGTGAGGTGAAGGATGTATTATGGAATGACGAGTATGCCATCTAGGAATAGTAACATGAATAGTATGTCTAAAATGTTTTCCCAAAGTATCGCAAGCTACTGGTTGAGTTGTCCTACGTCACCTAGTTTAAAAAACGTGATGTCGATGAATATTGGTAATAAAGATTCGATAGGTTCTTTAAATAGATCACTCAAGTACCCAAATAGGGTAGGAGAACCAAGTATACATAGTATACATAAAGTATTCTATACTTTAATTTATCATGAGAGATCGGTTGGTAATCGAGTCATGGAATGAGATATCGGTAGCACACCGAGTCATTATAGTTACATATGGTTATCTGTTATGAGATTGATTGGCATGGAATGTGTTTTCTAAATGATGTTTTATTTAGAACAGGGAACATTATGTTGCAAAAAAAAAAATTCCCTTGTTTCTAAATTCTTAAAATGAGAATTTTACACCACATGGTATCCTCTGTCAAAATGAGTGTATCACACACAATCTACCAACGCATGCCAAATAGGCACCGAATCCTTTCAACCAACTAAAGTGTGACATGTGGAAAAAATTACAAAATAATAGATGACATGGGTTACAATCCGATCACTTGACTTCAAATATTGGTAGGATTGGGTAGGTGAGAAGATGGAAAACATCTATCATGCCATTAATACAGGATCTGATCACTCCAACCACCTGATTTGATTCAGATTTCACCTCTTTCCTTCTCTTACATGCCAAATAGACATGGGGAAGTACATTTGATAGATTTGTAGGAATTCATTGCTAGTTATTGGTGGTTAAAGATTCAAATTGGATTTTCCCTCCTCCTCTTCTTCTCTCATTTATTCATCTATAAATGTAAGAGAATTGTTCATTGATAAAGGTTGAAATCTTTCGGTGTTTATAGGTATTCCCTTGCATTTTGAATTACGCACCTCTAGATCTAGTCTTTCCATGTGGATATTGGCCTCATACGCCATTATAATCGATTGTGCATTTCTAGAAGCAATAAAAGAATTGTCTTGTGGTTATTCTCTACCTTAACCTATTTTTATTCTTCCTATTTTACTCTCTTTAACGTTTTGTGTTTTTGTTCCTTCTCACATCCCTCTCATCTCCTTTTCTAATCGTGTCTTGTGAAAATAAATTTTCAGTGTGTTCTAGTATGTGCTACGCATGTCTAGCCTTCCCCTCTGCATTTTCCTTCATTTTTATAAAAGATGATCATATTCACCCCCTTATTTATGGTGCTACTACCTTCTTCAGTTTTATTTTTCCATTTCTACATATCCTTCTATCCCTAGTCCCTTGGCATGTTTAGCTTAGGATTTCCATTTCAGCATTAGGTGCAACATTAGAAATAGAAATAGGTAGAGGAACCAGACTTCTTTGGAGGTCTGTCTCAAGTGCATAAGGTATCACAACTTGGAGAAAGTCCCATTATTTCCTCAACTACTTAGTTCAACCCGATATGAGACAGGTACAAGTTTGAGCTCCAACACTACCATTTGGTAGTATTTAATAGTGATGTCATGATGTCTTGATATTCGCCATTCATGTGAAAGATAATTTTCACATATTCGCCAAATATTTTCTAAGGATTTTTTTGGAGGGACCCTTAAAATTTTCCCTACCATGAAACTATTCATTTTGTGGATACGTACAAAAGAGAAGCCATGTTGGTGAAAATTGACATGAATAAAGCTTATGATCATGTCTTGTGGATATTTCCTAAAACCATTCTTTCTCGCTTTAGGTTTTGTTGAACACTTGAATAATTTTGTGATGAAATGCATCTCCATTCCTAAATACTCTATTCTCGATAAATGGAAAACCTAAAGGATTTTTCTCGGTTGGGATAGGTTTAAGGAAAGGAGGTCCCTTGTATCCTTTTATTTATATCATAGTGGCTGAGACTCTTTACAAAATTTGTGTTGATAGAAAATTAAATGGATCTTTAAAATGATTAATTATATCTAATAGGATTAAACCTTTTTTTCTCTAGTAATTTGTTGATGATAATTTTCTTTTGGGAAGAAGATTTTTTTGAAAGCTCAAGATTGTAAAAATTCTGCAAGACTATACCAATGTGACTAGCCAACTCATCAATTTGTATAAAAGCTCTTTTTTTCTTTCTAAATGTTAAAGATGAGGTTTAGAGAAGAATATGTTATATTCTCAAATGCCATATAAAATAAATCCCAAGTGTCTATTTAGGTATGCCTATTTTTAAGGGTAGAATGGAGATATAAATTTGGAATCCTCTTATTAATAGGTTTTGAGAAGAAGGTGGCTTCATGGAAAGGGGCTATCCTTTCTCAAGCAGAAAACTTCAACTCCTCCAAAGTTATTTTCAAAGATTAGTTTTTATTTAATGTTTTCTTTTAAGATGCAAGGGAAAATAAGAAATATCAATGTTCGATTCGAGGAGGTTTCTTTGGTTCGGGGTTCAAGCTAAGGACATCATTCCTTCAATTACTTAGGATAAAGTAACTCAACCTAAATATGTTGGATGTTTAGGTATTAAATATTGAAAATGAATGAATCAATATCTCTTGGATAAATCAAGTTGGAGACTTATGAAGGAGGATGGCTTGTGTGTAAGGATTCCTAAAGATAAATATCTCAATAATAATAGAGTTCAGGTTATTTTCTTGTCTTCTAATTTGCTTCTAACTGGGTCATTTCATCTAGAATGGTCTCCTTAAATGTAGACCTTTCCTTTTAAGGGGGACTAAATGGGAAATGTGAAATGGATTGAAAATTAATTTTTGAGATGATTTGTGGTTTAAGGATTCATCCTTAATTAGTTAGTAGCCTTGGGACTTTCTATCTGCCTTCTACAAAGATTCTATTGGAATCATTTTAAGGTATTATTTAAATAAGGAGGCTATATGTTGGTCTTGGAAGAAAATTCATATGTAGAATAGGAATGTAGAGAATGATTTTTTTTTCAAAACCTTAAACTATGATTTGGGTGGAATGCTTATCCCATGCATCCCCAAGGAGGATTCTATAGTTTGATCTTGGTCAAATGATTATAATTACTCTGTAAAGTATGGTTATTTGGTTGTCATTGATTTTCCTTGAAAATATGTGTTTTGAAGGAAGTTTGGGATAATGTTTTAATTCCAAAAGTCAATATATTTCTATGGCATGTCATCAAAAACTAAATCCTAAAAATTTACAACTTGTAGATAATAGTAATGATGATTCCTAATAGGTGTGTCCGATGTGAAAAAGATAATGATTTTGTCTCTCACTTTTTTAAAGAATGTTATTTTTCTCAAAAATTATTTGGTTGTAATCTTAATGCTTTCAGTGTTGTGTGGACATTTCCGAAGTCCTTTCCAAATTTTTAATCAATGGAAATATCTTTTTCTTCACAATGCCTCAATAGGGCATGAAAGTTATCTTTCCCACATTTTAATGGGGAATCGGATGGAAAGAAATAATATAATTTTCAAGGATAAAACATAATTCAACAAGGGTTTTAATTTTAGTGATGTGTATGATTGGAATCAATATTTTGGTTATGAAGTTAAAATAAGTGTTATTCCCCTCATGAGAATACCTTAATTCAGTCTCTTGTTTTGCTAAAAAATATGAGTTATCAACACAACTTGAAGGATACTTTAATACATTCCATCAAATGGGTTAAAGCTACTCCTAGGTGGGTTAAACTTAACTTTGATGGAAATTTTAAAGGGAATCATGGGATAGCTGGAATAAGAGGCATTATTAGAAATATCTTGGATTATTTGATAGTAGGTGATAAAGGTCCTTTGGGTTCTAAAACTAATAATTATTATGAAGCATCAATGAATTTGTGCGGTTTATCTATGATTGTTTCTCTTAATATTAATAAACTTAAAATTGAAGGGGGTCCCTTTACATTTTTCAGAAATGAGGAATTAAATTGGAGTTAGATATAATATTAAGAATATAATAGAAGACATTTATAGATTTTTAATTAGGTTTGAGGACTTAAGCATAAACCATACTCTTCGTGAAGGAAACCAATGTGTCGATTGGTTAGATAATTATGGGGTCAATTACCACACTAAATCCTCATGGAAATGTGAGGAAACTATTTTTTCACGAGATCTTAAGAGTAATTAATGATGAGAGAGATCTTTGATATGTGAAATATGAAGGATATTTACAAGGTTATTTTCATGATTGTCTTTCAGTTTCAACATGTGAATTTATTGGGTTTTTGGGTTGAGGAAGGGCACTTTGGTTTCAATTTCTTATCAGGTCTTATTAAATTTTTATAGGTTTTTGTTATTAGTTTGAATATGGGTTGAGAACATGTTCATGTGGAGCCATCGCCTTATATAATGCTGCAGAGAGATACCACCATTTGGGAAATCCTTAAGAAAGGTGGACTCACTAGTTATTTGTTCAAGTTAAAAGGGTATGACTCAACTCTATCTTATGATTTTGTGACATCATAAGATAATGAAGTGATGACTATCATGGGTGTCAATTTTCATGTAACCGAATATTTAATCTCGAAGGTGTCGGGCATGCCAAAATATGGTCTTAAAATATTCAAAGATAGGTTGATAAGGGTAGAGGAATTGGACACTTTATTTCATGTCGAGGAGATAATTTTGTTCATGGAGCATTAAAGGGTTTGTTTACTAGGAAGGTGGCCGAGGTCTATTTTCATATCATGAAATATATTACCCTTGACGGTAAGTTTCAGAAATTACACACTCACCACTTTTCTCTATTGAATCATTTTCAGCATAATAGAAGGATGAGTATTCCTTTTTATTTTTACTACTCGTTGAAGACGTCCATTCTAGATTTTTAGGATAAGAAATTGGTTTATCCTCTCCATTAGGTGATTATTCTATTTTTAGTGAAAGTTGGATCCCCTATTTTAGGACCTAGGATTCTTTCTCTGAAAATGCAGTAATTCTAGTGATGATCGGGAGGATTTTTGCCTCTACTAGAAAGATTAAAGTTGTTAAATAAGAAAAATAAGAGGATTAGTAATTTAAAAGTGGCCTCAGCTATTTAAAGTCTCTGTAGGAGGATCTGGTACAAACATCACTATTGATCGGAGGATGAAGGAAAATCTCACTAATTTTTTCTCTCATAGGTTTTACTCGTTTGGAAATAATGGTGGCCTCTCTCGAAGGAGGATAAAAATAACCTAGTTAGAATGATTAAGAGGATTGTAGTAGAGATGAATGTCCATGGATAATTGTTCTTTAGGTACAAAGGGCTGATGATATTATTGTGAAAGGTAAAAAGATGAGACTTGTTCTCAATAGTTTGGATGATGAAGAAATTCTACCTCGATTCAAACTATGAAGGAAGGTATGAGCTCAAGAAGCGGGATGAAGACCCTCTATGTTTATCCTTTTCTGACTTTCTACTACATGTTTCGTTTTTTCCTATTTTTCTATAGGTTTTTCTTTGAATATGTTTTTCATATTTTCCTCCATATTTTGGTGTTGTGATTCAATTCCTTTTTAAATATTTTTAGATGGTGAATTCTATATTTTTGTGATCTTCAATGGAAATATTATGTAATGGCCCTTGGAGCCTATCCAATAATTACCAATCAAAAAATGAAATACATATTAGAGGTGGTTTTGCATCATGATAATGTTGGAATATTCCATTGTTTACTTGGGTGGTATCTTAACCTTATACCTCCACACGTATTTGTTTATCTTCTCTCCTCCAATACATGTAGATAATCACATCTATGATCATTGAATGAGAAACAAATAAAACTAGATATTATTTATTCTATAAAAATTGTATCGAGTGATGGTTTGAAGTGGCTTGTGCACAAAATTTCAAAGGAGTTTTGATTTTTTCTATGTGTTTTTGAGTGGATTGACGACCTACTTGATAGATAAGAATGACTCCTTACATCTGTGCCTAGTGAAATAATCACCTACTCACCTATGACCATCTCAAATCTGCATCAAATACCTCTATGAATGACCCATATATAGTTCAAGTGACCTAAGGATGTGAAGAAACTATTATAGAGGCATCAACCTGCTATGAGATATTATTGCATGGACCTTTAGAAGACGTGAAGTTTAATAAAAAGTGCAATGACCAACCTTCACAATGTAGAAACTACAAAGAATGTGTCTTTCTAAAGAGGAGAATGAGATGTAGTCCAACAGTTAAGAGATTATAAGAGAGCTCCAATAAATAACCAATAATATGTAACAAAACTTTGATGTGCATATAATCTTAATAAGAGATCCCAACAACCTACCTCCTTGAATAGTCTAATGACCTGCAAGGTGGAGACGTGTGATATGATAATCCAAGTGGCTAAGGAGTATCCTATAGAGTGTAAAATAGCCTAGATTTAGCATAAGACTAGAGGAATAAGGCTATAAAAAGTAGTAATCAAGAAAATCCCATGAAAACCAAGAGACCAATAGCACTAGAAAACAAAGGGAACATGTAAGGATAATGTTTCAATGACCTCCAGTAGGAGAGACTTGGCATGCAAAGGCATGAGGAATTATTTCGAAAATAAGTTAATGTGGTTTTAATTGGAGAATAAAAGTTCAAGATAAACCCCAACTTCATCAAGCACGCTACAAAGCTACAAGAGATAAACATATTCCTATATAATGCGAAAAACTAGTTAATAAAGCATATGATCCTCTCAGTAGAAATATGAGTGCATGAAAATCATTCCCATAGATGTTAGAAATATGTCAAGTAACCATAGATATGTGAATATTTTGAGAGATTGAATTCAAGCCCATGAGAGCACTGGTTTTTACTATATGTTACTTAAAAGTCTATAAAACTTACAATTTGAGAGCCTAGTGCATCACAAACTACTTGACCGAGTCTTGTTTGATGTACGGTACTAGACAAAGAAGAGTCATGCCAAGATTAAAGAATGATATGATGTAGATGATGAATGTGAGATAGAATACTCACATGAGCATCTACATCTCGCCGTATGATCCTACCAAGCTCATTTCTTCATCTGTAACTTTGTCAACTAGAGCACATCTAGTCACGTGTTTCATAGAAATCCAGATGTCATCCTCACTACAAGAAGTAGAAAGGACATGTCACAAGTCAAAAATATGATGAATAAGAAGAATAAGTAACATAATCAAAATATTATGACTATGTTTCAGGGGTTGCTTTTTGAAATACAATGTAATAAGAGGGGAATATTGGCATATTCCATTGTTTACGTGGGTGGTCTCTTGACCTTCCACCTTCACACTGTCTACTTACATTATCTCCTCCAAAACATGTATATATTCACATATATGATCATTGAATGAGTAATAAATAGAACTGAATATTCTTAATTTTATAATAGATAAATCCAATTTTTGATTAAATAACTAAATTGAGGGCCCACATTCGTATTTGGATTTGATTTTGTGACTCAAACATGGGACTTGTTTTTATTCATATCTTTTGATCCAGAGCTCTTTTTGAAATGATACCAATCTTATTGGAAGTGATTTTATGAGGGATTTAATCAATGATCATTTTTAATGGGAATGGCGGAAATAATTGATATATTTTAATGAAAAAGTTTTGGGTCATTTTTAGATGTTTTCTTAATCAATTGATGCCCAAATTAGTGGTCCAAAGCATCATTATAACCAAAATAAGACATTTGGTAGCTTAATCTTTATCTATCTCTCCTAATTTCATGGGAATTCATTGATCTAAGTTGTATCTCAACCACGTAGAAAATATATAGAGGTTTTCTTGCAATCCAAGGCACCCCCATGGGTGTGGACCATCATGAGAGTCGGGATTACCTTTTGATATAATTTTGGGGAACTTTGGAAGGGTCGACAGGGTTAAGCATATCCCATGGGATATTCAGATTGCTTCTTTCTTCTCCTTCTATATATGTAATGCATTTCATAAGTTAAACTATTCTCTCTTCAATGTAAAGAAACTCTACCCAATTGTTTCCTAAACAATCTCAAGTATGTGAAGACCCTTGTGTTGAACTATGCAATGCATTCACTACCTTCTCAATGATTGTGAGAGATTATGTATTTATTAAGAAATAATATCTAGTTGATTGTGATTCATATATATCCTTTGAATTATGTTATTGCATATTACCTTTATTTTTATTATTGTATGATGTGTATGAATTATATCAACACACTTTTAGTCCATTGTGTCATTTATATAAAGGATTAAATATGATAGAATGTAGTGTGAATTGTGGCTCATATATACCCCTTTGTCATTGTATTTTTCCCTTTTTCCTTGATCTCAAGGAGAGTGATCCCTTCATACTCTAGTGTAGACACAATATTAAGAACTTAATACTATTACATTACACCTCTTGTATGTGTCAAGATATGCATGATTCCTAAGCATGAAAACTATAAATTGAAAACACTTGTTTTACTTTACATTAACATTGTTTTATCCTTACATGCTTTCATTCTATAACTTTTGGAATTATCCCTTTTATTTTAGACATCACACAAGGTATTACCAAACTCATTACTTCCTATTTTATCTTCGAAGATCTCCAGGACACTAGCACCTAGTAGGGACATGAGCACCCGGTGTTATCGTCCCCTTTGGTTGCTTATGTCCCTTTGCCTCATTTTTATGTTTAAAATGCCACATCAATTGTTTTCTTTTCTTAAAGTTATATTTATAATTTTGGGTTAGATTTTAGGGTTGTTAATGATAAAATTCAAGCAAATAAATCAGATATATAATTGACTTACTAACTATTCTAAAGGGCTAGAGGACAACTAGGAAATTGGGATATTACTTTCTATCTACTACATGGGGAAAAGGAACATTTGAGGATTGCATTTAGGATGCATTATTCATTATATATGAAGGAAAAATTATGAATTCCAACACAAACACGTGATCTTGGGGGAAATTAGTTATATCACATTCTCTTGGTGTGACTACAACAAGGGAAACCTAGATTCATGGGACATGATTTTATCACACGCACATACACTAGAACTACATTGAGTCTGAAATGTATTACAACATCAATGAAAATTATATTGGGGTGGTTACTGAGGTCATTCTAAGTTAATAATATGTATATTTTATTCGATCTAATGTGTGTTTGATCCTTGTGAAAGTAGCTACTTTTTCCAGATAGGTGTGAAAGGAAAACCCTACAAAAATTTAGAGTGACACAATGAAAAGTGAATGTGATATGATCATACCCTAAAATAACCATATCCACACTTACTGTAAAACTAGCACCTAGTTCCCACACTAGCACTTGGGGCGGTCTTGTCCCCTTCTAGGTACTTCTTTCTAGTATATTTTTAGATTGTTGTCTTCCAGACAGATCATCTACAATCCAGATTAATCTTGTTCCATCATATTTCCATCTCATATCTAGTACAAACAATGAGTTATAAACTAACTCACTCTCATCTTATTTGTGATTACACTTACTTTCCATTGGATGTTATATCTTGTATTTTAGTATATTATCTGATTGATCTCAAGTACTCTAATTAATATTTAAATATTAGTTAAATCATTTGGTGAAACCTACCCTCTTATCAAACATTGTATCTCTAATGTTAGGGACCTTAGGGTTTCTTTCTATGGTTGTGAATTTTTATATACTTCATTCATCATGCCTACTCTTAGGGACCATTATCAATATCTATCAAACTTTCCCACATCTACCATCTATCATAGATATCATACGTATTCCTCTAGCACACAAGATCTTACATCTATTGATAATTTTTAAACAACTATTGACATTACTTCCCCATTATATTTTCAAGTTCACATTTATAATTTATTTTTTGAGTTTTATTTAGTCGATAATGGATGTGGTCTTAATATATGCAACATCTCTTTTCTACATCAACTAGGTATTTCTATTGTTGATTTAACTCCCTCTACTCTATGTATTTGTGGTTTTGACAATACACCTAAGAAATTATTGGGATAAATGACTCTACTAATTATTGTGGGACCTTTCAATCTTAACTTTATATGTCATGTTATGCATAATAATCTTAATTATAAGATCATTCTACATTGTCCTTGGTTAGATACTATGCATGCAATCCCTTCTACCCACACCATAACATATAATTCCCTTGTAACACCTTCTTCCATGGATAATGTTACAATAGATTCCATACCTCATGTTTCTAATCCTTGTGATAGCCCTCTCATACATGATGATGAATACAATATTTACATTTCACATCATTATCCTTTTATGATGGACTATAGTGCTATTGATTTACGTGAAATTTTTATTGAAACTTATATCTCCCTTCACAATGTCACTATGGATTTCAAATATGTTACATGCCAAATGTTTTGATGCAATTATAATGATCATATGATTGTTGATTCTAATGTTACATCACTTGTTGAAACTTCCTCACCACAAGTAAGAACAAAGTGTGATGATTTGATTATGATTCTTGATGCTTTTCCCTCACTCACTTTCCAAAATTCAATCTATGAATCATATACTATGGATACACCTCACCTTTTTCATCTTGTTAGTGAAATAATTTGTCAAGGGAAAATTAGTATTTTGCACCAATGGTCATAGGAATAGGTCCCTCCTCTTGGGAAAGGTGATATTTCCATTTATTGAATGTAGTAAATAATAAATCATGGTGGGTGTTAGGCCTAGGATCGAGATAGGAATACTCGACTAAACCTATGGAAAAATTATTGTTATGAATACAAGGGTGGAATTTTCTTATGGAGAGGTGAAGGCGAAATAATAATATGGGGAGATGGGGTAAATGAAGTGTGTAGGAACTTGAAAAATTCACTAAAATTAACCAAAGTAGGTCTACATCAAATAAGAAGAAAACAAATTTGTAAGAAATAACAAGTTTAAAAAGTTAAAGACACAAAGTTGATTTGATTTATTACTCAAAGATAAAAAGTTATTTATTGGTTTTTCAAGATTACAAGGCTTGCATAGTTGAAATTAGGGAGTATAAGAACATATATAAAAAAAAAAAAAAAAATAACTTCTTACTTGTAGTAGGATAACAAAATATATCAACCCTTGGAATGGACAAGCCATACAAACATATAGCCATAGAAAATTTCTCATCATCTCCCCCAAGTGAATTTTGACATTCCTACCACTTGTGACCTTTCATATTCCTATAGTAATAAAGATGATCCCTTTTCTTATTAATGAAAAGAACTCTTACAATGTAAAATTAAAAGGTCACTTAAGTGAATAAGATAAAAATTTCAAGAGTACATTGCCAATGAAGAATTAGAATGTAGAGAGAGAAGGAAGAAGAGAGAGAATAAGAGAGTGATCAATATGAGTATGAATATGCTTATGATAATGAGGATATAGATCTTGGGGAAATCAGTGGGAACGCCCAGGGGATGAACGCCTTGAATTTGACCTCTTTGTTGAACTAGGCTACTAGGAGTGAAACCTTCTCTACCTGCGGGATGTAGACACTCCCAAAGAATTTATCCAAGTCTAAGGAAAAAAATGGTCTTGCAATTGGCAAACAAAAATTTATGATCTCTTGTGGTATTAAATATAGAGCTTCTAATCTCTATGATGGATTCTAATGTATCCTCATTGAAGGAGAAATGATCTCCTACTTCTTTTCCGACCAATTCTCGGAATGAGCTTAAGAGTCCCTCCAAGGATGAATTTTCACTGAGTGAAGGTGATCTAAGCTTCTACACACATTTTCCGACATATTTCAATATTTATTGTGGATGATCATCACAAGACTCAAGTTCCAATATAACATCATTTATCATATCACACCTGTAACTCATTGTGCATGACCACACGGGACATAATTATCGAGAGATGGATGTGAACACATTTTTACTCAATAAGTAGTGAGAATCAAGAAAAATCATCTCACATACCAATGTGAAAACAATATGCCAATGTGATTTTTCTTTCTCGGTCTCCACTTTTGTCATTTTCACTTTGGAAATAGTGGCAAGGGAAAAGTTGAATAGAAAGATAATCTCGGGAAATAATACCTTCCATTTTTCAAGGATTTTCTTCACCCATTTATAATCGGCGCTCCTCTCGCATGGTGTACACTTGAGCTCTCTTGATCACTTGAGGATGAAAGCTACTAATAAGAGATATGGTCTTCAACTGGAGAAAGATGTATCACATTGGTCTCCAGGAATGACCGAACATAAGCGATTAGGGTTATCACATGATCTTCAAGTTACTCCATGGTCTACTTATTTTATTCATTTCTTGAGAGAAACCAAGCTTCGAATATTTTTAAAAATGCATATCTCCCTCATGTATGGCCTTCCCTAAGCAGATCCTAGTCATCACATAATTAGTTGATCTCATATCTCCCATGGGTTTGATCACTTTAGGATATGAATATTCCACATACTAAGATCCGAAAGCCTCAATGAAGAAAAAAAAAGTTGTATGTCATTTCTTGGTATGCTTGGTTTTGATTTGATTTGATATGTATTCAAATTTAGTTGTTGTTTCTTATTGCACTTTTATTGATTATCCTCAAAGTAAATCTTGTATGCATGGGAAATTCCCGATCATTTGTAGACATGAAACATAACATGGAGGAACTCTTGGGTGCTTAATATGGAACCAGATCTTGATTGATATGAGATGAATCAACTACATCCAAGGAAACACTTAGATTTTGGGGATGATTAGGAGATTGAGATGGGTCAATTTCTACTAGCTCAAGTGGCTCAATATGATTTTCTCTAAAATTTACCTTTTTTTGAAGCCTCCTAGGAGGATAAACTTTAGTTTACTTAGCTTCTTCAAGATTTATCTTATAAGACTCTTCTAAATGAGCATATTTACTTCCCCTATCAGGTTCCCGAGAGAAGAAGTGAGGGAAACTTGTTTAGATGGAGCTAGTAGACACCTAGATTCAACGAAAGATGTCATTTTCTACTTGAACTAATATTTTGACCTCTAAATCACCACCATGATTCTTTCTTTGATGTCACTAGATTCTTGAATTTTACATGGTGGGGGAGGAAGTGAATATGATTGCACTTATTAATACTCTAGATAAAATAGGCCGATCCATCATCGTTCATTCCTTCTACAAACCACTCAAACTTGAAGTCCCTCATCTGACCCACTTTCATTCTCATATATTCCTAATTTTTACCTAATAATAGTTAGTTCACTTATCCTAATATTAATCAATCTATGGAATGTGATGTGTTGGAGAAATAATTTTCATGTTGAAAATTATCTGCTTCTACCAAAAATCACGAGGCTAAGCCCCTCCTTCTTGTGTATGGGGAGGCTCCCATTATTGACTGTAAAATACCTAAATATGTGGGGTGGTCATTAGGATGGGAATCACATAGGAATAATCCACTAAACATGTGGAAAAGTGCTTTTGCATAGTATAAGGGGGATTTTTAGTGAGGAGAGGTAAAGGGAAGTTAGGAGACAATGAGAGAAATGGTTACCATTGTGAGTATGCTTACGGAATTCACATACAATAACCAAAGTAGGTCAAAATTTAATTATAATAACACAATAATGCTAACAATGATAAGATTAAAAATCGTAGATACATAATTCCATTGATTCATTTATCAAAGGAGAAGACAACTTTCTTGGTTTTACAAGACTATAATGTATACAAAGTTGTAAAGTAGAGATAAAGAGTAGAGGAACATAAGGAAAGGAATAGAAGAGTTACAACTTTTATTGCTTGATGTAGTAGTGGTAAATATCAACAACAACAATTAATCAACAATTTATAACCCTTTAGAATGGAAAATCCTTTCCAATTTATAACATTATAAATTGTCCTTTCATCTCACCCACATGAATTTTCATCTATATTCATCACTTGTGATCTTTGACATTCTTAGAAGGTGATTATTTTTCATATTAGTGAAAAATGACTCTTATAATGTTAACATTGAGGTTCACTTATGTGAATAAGATGAAATAGAAAAACATACATTCTTAATGAGAAATTAGAACAATGAGAGAGAAGAAGGAAGAGAGAGAGAGAGAGAGAGAGAGAGAGAGGTTGATTGATCTAATGAAGATGAATCCATTGTTGATGAAGAATTATCCATTCATGATCCTTGAGGGATATTTATCGGAATGAGATCATTTCCTTTGAATTCTCTCTTGAATCGATTGCCGTGGGAGCTACCTTTTCTTCTTTTGGAAAATGGATGTAGCTCAAAAATTTTATCCATATCTTGAGAGTATTGTTAATATCCTTGCACTAATTAAACCATTCCTTATGGTATCTACAATGTTATAAATAGAGCCTTTGATGTTGGAAAGAGAATCCAAAGTGTCTTTGTTACGGGAGAGAGGATCACCTGTCCTCCTTTTCGAATGATTCTTGTAAATAACCAATGAGTTTCTCCGATGATGAATTCTCGATGATTGGAAGGGATCTAAGTTTCTGAAAATAGTCACTGACATCATCCAAAATCTTGAAGGCATGTTTTCCACTAGATTCGATTTCGAGATGGTATCTTCTATCATTTCATATCTAGGATTCATTGTGTGGATCCAAACCGGGGACTAGTTCTTAGCAACGGGTGTGAACACACTCCCACTCATGAGAGTGTGGGAATTATGGAAACTCATCTCAGACACAAGTGGGAATACCTCATCCTAATGGATCTTCTCTTTTTCAAATCCTTCCCTTATTTTCTTCACTTTTGAAATGGTGGAAAGAATGTACCTAAACATAAAGAGATCTACTCGGAGAGAATAATTTCATTTTTAAAGAATATTATTAGTCTATTTAGCACTATCTTTCCCTTGAATCATATTCCCTTACAC
The DNA here is from genome assembly GCA_018340775.1 of Taxus wallichiana var. yunnanensis. NCBI lineage: Eukaryota > Viridiplantae > Streptophyta > Pinopsida > Cupressales > Taxaceae > Taxus > Taxus wallichiana. The sequence goes on along the minus strand of CM031235.1, from coordinate 612,296,021 downwards.
TTTTTTGATCATCTCAGGGTCAAATCTAATGATCGGAGAAATTTCTTCCAAAAAAAGAGGAGGAGCTGAATTGGGCTCCAAGAAAGGTTGAATGTGGGTGGTGAGAACTATCACATGTTCCTCTAATTTATGAATTGTTCATTTGTAATCCTAATTTATTGAATCTATGTGGGTAGAGGATTCTTTGAATAAATGAGCATCACGTTCATTGATATCTTGACCGAATGAAATACGGGTCAATTCATACTCCTCATGAGTAATTTTCTCTACTGTGTTTTGTAACTTTCAGTGGGCAACCTCTATTTACAGATTATTAGAAACTCCACTAAAAAGTGAGAAGTTACTAGTGCTTTCCTACCTCATTTGGTCTTCAAAATATTTTTGATGGCCCCAAGGTTAGGTATTTTAGTTTTTTTAGTTGTCCTTGGTTCACTTACGAGCAATTCTTGGATCCATGGGAATGTATCTCCCAGTAGATGTGATGTTAGCCACATGGACATATTCATGAGCTTGATGAGGGATCACATTTTTCTCATTATGGGAAGGTTTCGCCACCAAAGAAAACATACTTGAATGTTGATGAAGGACAAGAGGATGCAATAGATCAATCTTACTAGCTCAAGAGGCTCTATGGGATTTTCGATGAATCTCACCTTCTTATGAAGATTTTTAATAGGGAACCTTTGTGCACCCTCTTTTCATTATATATATTTTGATAGATTATTGGTTAATGGCCCTTGGTGGCATTGAAGTGACATTTTGATTACAATATTTATTTTTAAAGAAATGACCACACCATCATATTTTTGATTTAGTGTTTAATAACACTACCATACAAATGAAACTAAGTGGAACTAAGATGGTTTCACATTATTGCATACATGATGATTCACATGAAGGATACCCATTTACCTTTATTGACTACATAGCACATCTTGAATGAAATCAGATTTAGTGATGCTTACATACCTTATTTCTCATATGCCTCCCATGGGAAAGGATGATTTATCAATCCTTCGTATATAATGGCTTTGAGTACATTGATAGCTTGATTAACATGGTTTGACTTAATTCTCGGAGAGATGACAATCGATTCGGGATATGATGATCCTCAACATACTCCATGAGTTTCTCATTTCACTATTGATCATGATGACACCTATTTTCACTAGAGAGTTCATTTCTTTGAAAAAGATCTCACTTGAGTGGAAACATGTCTATAACATTTTAACACCATTGCTCAATTTACTCCTCGTGGAAATGAACTTCCTTCTTTAGCTAGAATGATTGACATATGAATGGTACTTTAGGTAGAGTCACTTGTTTTGAACTTCAAATTATACCGATCTCATAACCAAGGATTGAAGAAGTGTTTAGAAACACTCTCATGAGGTATCCATTTTTCGTGAGCTTGAGATGATTACTAGCATCAATCACGATGATCTTTTCTCTTCATTTTGACTTCTTGCATTGAGTTATGCTTCTAAAAATGATGCTTTGAGATTTTTAGAGGAGTTAATTTCTTATAAGAACCACAAAAAAATATCTTGGCCTTTTGATGATAGAAAAAAGAAACAAGATGAGTGAAAATAGAGCTACCAACATTTTTTTGTGCCGAAAACTTGAACTTTTATTTTTAGCGGGTGGGGTCGAAATCGCTATTTCGAAATTTTGGAAATTTTACACAATCCTTGTTCTCTGAAGCTCCTAATCCACTTAGGATATTTCCATTAATGAGGATTTTTTATTTTTAGAATGTTTCTATTTTTGACATCTACTTTTTCCAAACTTGCTATTTTTAGAAAGTTTCCCAATTGACACTTTTTGGTGTTTGTTACTATTCCAAGGTCTCCTGAATGTTGAAATTTTGATACTTTGGGAAAATTGATATTTTTAGAGTCTCACTATTTATATAATATGATATTCTTATTAAGTGGACTTACCAGTGTTGGAATGTAATGAAACCACCGTCACTATGTTTTGTTTTGCGCTGAGATCTATGTAGACACCAAATCACGCACTTGGGTACATTTATAGCTCCTAATAACATACATTACATTCATATTATTCCTAAGGAGGAAAAGTAATAATTGACCACTATCTTTGGCCTTTTTTTTGCTTTTTGCTTCTCTTCTTGGCCTCGCACACCCCACTTGTACAATTTTAATTTTGATACTTCACCTTTTTGGCTCTGACACTAGTGTTTAACCAGACACCAACTCCTGTGCACCCTTGTCCTCTCTTGGTTCCCTAGACCTCTTTTTATATTACTCACTCCTTTTAGGTCCTTTCTAGTTGTTGGTCATATTTATTACTTGGTGGTCTTCCTTTTAGTGGTTAATTATAAAATTCAAACAAGGGAATCATATAAATACAATGTTATGTGATCAAATTAAAGGACCAAGATCTAAGCATCTACTATCATCACCTAAGGTTGCATCCAAAGGCATTTAAAGAGCATCAAAGCATCCATCTAGCTTCACACAAGGGACAAGGGACTGGTTATTCTACATACATGCATAGGAGGGGAAGTTCATTTTTCCATGCACACATCTATTTACATCTTCTACATCTAGCTATTAAAGCCGAACAACTAGATTTGCACAAAGAGAATCACCTTGATTAATATTCTGTAGACCATAACAAAAAGGCTATTATATAGCCACGAACTAGAGAACAAACATCCTATAAAATAGGATATATTACAAACAATAAACCCGTTAATAACATTATAGGTATAACAAAACTCTACGAATATATTGTGGTTAAAACAATATATTATACTAAATATCAATATAACCAAAATATTTACCATATAGTAAATATTAAATATGTGAGAACTAACATGTTTTTACCGAATATTCCCCCCTTAGTGCGAACACGGGGAAAACATACCTTGTACTTTGCGCAACATGCAACTATGTAGCTCTGTTGATGATCTAGATGGTTTCAAGGACAATACCAACAACCTCTGGATGGTTTTCCAAGTGGTTAACCAACAACCACACAACAGATGGTTTTTTAGGACAATACCAACAACCTATGGATAGTTTTTCTAGTGGATAACTAACAACCAAAATATCATGATGTTACAGTAGTATCATCGGCTCTCATCACTATCTCACTTCAGGGAATAACATAGGAAAATATGTTGAATTCTACTTGCTCATACACACAAACTAAAAACTGGAAATGGAACATTGGATCATGTTCCCCCTTTAATGTTAAATTTCCCCTTATTGAAAAAAATAACACTACACAATGTAACACACCACAAAAATTCCACCATAACTGATATGCGGCCCCATCATTGGCAACTGAGAAGAGGACGCTGAGTGACCTCATTCCTTCGTTGCCTCCATCCTCCAATATCATGTTGCTAACTCAGTCAGATTTGATCATGGAGCTCAATTACAATTGTCTTCCTTGATTTGGAATCAGACGGCAGATTCCACCGATAGTGCATCCGACAAAAAGTGAGGCATTTTTTAAAAATATTGTCAACAACGACAATATAATAACTTTGGACACTTTTACAATTTTGACAATGACTCTACAAATAAATTTTATTCTTGACTGATGGAGAATGAACTATTTTTACTCAAAAATAACTTTATGGCACAATATAACACTTTTGGATGCATTGACATAGACAAGACTACCTTTAATACTAAAATCAAACATTTAAATGGAAAATTTGACTCACGCCTATTCTGTTGACATATAAAATTATATTAAACAAAACTATACTAATAGAATCTAATTTTTTCAAATCTATTTTGACCGACACTAACAAAAACACCTATTGACAACTTTCGGTGGGTTTCCATGCAAAACTGGTGAAGAGCTTGGGGTAGGATTCAATGCAACTCCAAAAGCCATGCGAAAGGAAAACTGTGTTAATAATGAAAACTTTGTTTGGAAGGACAAAGCGCAGATACCTTTTATTTATAAACCGATAGGCTTCAAAATTAAAGAAAGGATGTTTGTCTTGTCTAAAGCTTCACCCACAATATTTAGGTGGATCTAATGCACAACCATGGAAGGTGGAGCCGGATGTGTTGGAGCTCGTCAGTCGAGGTGGAACGAGGAAAAAGCTTGTTGAATGCGTGGAATAAAGGCTACACAGTTGTAGATGTGTCAATAGACCTAAAACAATATAATCCAAACAACACCAGTGATATTGCATAGATGTTATAAGTCACTGGAAGACATTAATAGTTCACCGAATACCTGGATGGTTCACCAGTTAATATAAACATCCAAAAGACTATCAAATATTTGAAAGATAATTTTTACTATGTGGATTGACCTCTGAATTGGTTTGCTCCACATTCAAGCATGTGATGGAAAATTTATCATGCTAAAACATCACACGTCCACTTAGGACTGTTATATACATGCGCAACGAGCTGTCAAAGAATGCATGAAAATTCAAAGGAGTCAAGAACATTGAAAAGACATGCACAAAAAAATGATTCATAAAACTAGACATGCATGACGAAATCAGACACACAGGTTCCCAAGGCAATAATATCTATTGATCATTGACAGTTTGAAATTTGAAAGAGATACCCAATGATCACGACATATCAGATAGTGTGAATGGTAGAGTGTAGAGACACCTGTTTGAATGATTTGCTACCACCAGATGAGTACGAATGCCAACAAACTTGAATATGGAAAATGTATAGGCACCCAAGTTAACAACAAATGATTTCTCTCATCCAACGAGGCACAAGAGCTGCCCCTTTGCTAATCTGAAAACTCCATGTAATATGAGAAATAGCACGCTCTGATACCATCTAAAGTGGAACAACCAGATTTGCACAAAGAGAATCACCTTGATTAATATTTCCTAGACCATATTACAAAGGCTATTATATAGCCACAAAAGTAGAGAACAAACATCCTATAAAATAGGATGTATTACAAACAATAAATCCATTAATAACATTACAGGTGTAACAAAACTCTATGAGTATATTGTTGTTAAAACAATATATTATACTAAATGTCAATATAACCAAAATATTTACCATATAGTAAATATTAAATATGTCATGATTTTCCTAACAACTATCACTCGTTATCATGTGCGTTGTGCACAAGAGTTGTCTAGGGAAAACTTCTACCCAAACATGCGAGAACTACATGGAGTCCAAATGTAGTGCAATGCTCTGATCGTAATTTCACTTAATCGGGTGGCCTTCGGGTTAATCGACTTGGCATTTATATTATTTCTTTTTTAGGATGTGATACGTTTTGGGGTTTTATGGGTAAATATTGTTTTACATGTTACATGTGACATCTACAGAATTGTGTGACATACTAGCGACAGGAAATGAAGGAGAGTGAACATCTAGTGAACTCCGTAAAAATAAATTTTTGGGATTCTACCCAAACTTTGGCTCCCAGACGGGGATCCTAACACCTAGGTGTGCCGGTGGTGCCCTATGCACCTGGTCCAATATTGTTGGTCGAAAAATCTAGCACTTAGCAAAGGACATACATAAGGTTCGCACGTAAGAGCATAGTGCATTCTTGCGTGGAAGGATCGGAAAGGATCAAGTGCAAAGAAGAGAGACAAATTCGGAACTTATCCTTTTGCACAGTATGAGCTATTTTTGGAGATAGCGTGCCAAATACAAAAACCGGTTAAAAACTTGCGTGATACACATTGGCTATTTTTGGAGGATTGGCTACAAGTGATTTTCATGGATACGGGCTGAGAATAGATTTACTACCGACGTTTAACTAGGACAAGTATATTGTTAGAGTACTTGCATGTGTGGATATTTTTGTAATGGGCGTGATTAATAATAGCATGCAAGCTATATTGGGATTAGATAAGCGGTGAAGGGAAAGTCCCCACCCTTATTAAGATGTAATGAAATGTGTAGCATAGGGGCATGTGAGAACTAAGTTATTGTGAGGTTATGCTAGCCAAATCTGATGCACACATAGACTATGGTATTATCTATTGTAATAAGATTTTGTGTATTTATCATGTTTAATGCAATGGAATGTGTTGGATGAATCAGAGTGTCAAATCCTAAGTATAATTGGTTCTTACATGCTTGATTTCATCATGGTTATCTTTAAGTCTGTTATTCTCTAGATCTAGATCTAAACATGCACTGTAGAATGATGTATTAGTTATGGATTTGAATGCTTAAGTCTTCATCATGCTAACATCCTACAATAACAACACTAAAGAGGGCTGGTACCTTTGCGCACTTTGGGTGAGCACTCAGTCTAGGATGAGTGATGTGCCAGCATCTAGGCTTTTACTGGTGAATTCTAGGCTGCATCATTGGTTCCATTTTTCGGACCTCTTTTTCCTTTTTTTTTTAGGATGGTTTGCAATGAAGACATACCGGTTGACCCTAGCAAGTGTTGAGGATTGGATACATGACTTAAAGGATGAATACGCACGAGGTTCAACACCAAATCTGAGTTTAACGCATGTGTATGGGTGGAACAAAATCTATATGATAGTTTATATGAGAGCTTCTTCACTATCTTTCCAATAGAATTGTATGAGTGGTTGATTGCTTATGCATCTAAATGGAATTGGAGGTATTGCACACTTGTCTAGACATAGGAAGAATTTCAGGCCCTTTATGATGCTGATTTGATTTGGACTCGCGTGGTGGATACGTGGTTCCATGGTGTTTTGAACAGCTATATCTTGGAGTACTCAATTTCCACTTATTTGTGCCCAAAGGTAGCTGAATTCTAGTTTTTATGATATCCAAGGGGAACTTACCTGTAAGGCATTCCACTAGCGATCAAGATCCTGATGGTAACTTTGAATTTGGAGAGAAAACGATGGCTAACTAAACCCCACCACGCATGGGGGAAAGAGTAGGCTTAGTGAAAGATGTCGACCTAGCAATAGAGAAGAAGAGAGAGGAAAGGTAGCTTAAGTATAATGAGGCATGTGAGAGGGAGGTAGAGAAGTAGCGAGAGGTTGCAGAGAAAATGGTGTTGAGGAGAAAGATAGTTCGGGAAGTATTTGAAGTTCATGCGAAAGATTTGGAACTGAGAATCGGAACTCCCCATTTGGGAAAACATGATAGGGAACCCTCCTCGGCCTCATGTAGAAGTGCACCAACAAAAGTGTCCTAGGCTGCAAAGCGTGCATTTGAATCCACCTGGAAACCTTGTCCTTGTGCTTGGTTTTCTAGCATCTAGTACAAAAAATAGTCAATAGGTTAATTCAAGTAGTGGGAGAATAGGAGCGAGTATTATAAGAGGCACAATGAAGGCAACACAAATGGCTTCATTGTTATATGGGAGTACCTTTTTGGGTGTATCATCTGCACAAAATTCAGGTGCATAGATTTTTGGACTATCTTCTAGGAGTACTAACACTTTGTCAATCATCGAGGTCTAGTTCAGAGATACTACTATTGGGACACAAGGAAGTACATCTTCTAGTCTGACCCCAACTACAAGTTCGGGATTAGGAGACATAGGTGGTTCTAGTTCTAGCAGATCTGGTGGTTCAAGAGGTAGAGGAAACACAAGAGGTTCTAGATCGGTGGAAAGGTCTACACTAACCCCAAATTATTTACATGGATATGTCTCTTCGTCTTCTAAAGTATAGGGACATAGAATATGGTGTTGAACATGTACACATGTGTGAAATACTTGTGGTGTGAAAAATGGATCACGGATTCGAGAATAGGGCAAGTCAATTTGATACTACATTACAAGGGCACACACACAACTGGTATAGAAATTTTGACCCTAATCAGACTTTTGTAAACTATGCAACCTTAAAATATGCATTTCTTAAAGAGTTGCACATCCCTAATTTTGAGCAGAAGAGTATAAGTTCACTTAAGGATATCAAGCAAGACACTATTAAGAGTGTTAGAGAGTATGATGCCCATTTCAAATCGATGTTATCTAAGTTGTCTTATAATATTCATGTAAACTAGCATGCACAATGGTTTATTGGAGGTCTGATTACACATTTTAGGAGAGTGCTATCACATAAAACATACACTGATCTACGTGAAGCACTTGAAACAACCTTACGTGCTAAGGTATTTGGAAGTATAGACACTGGGGTGAGCCTGTTTTTAAAATCACACATCGTAGCTATGACAAAGAAGTTGGAGAAACTATCGTAAAATTCAGCACATGAGATATGCATAGGGATTTAGTGCCGATCATTGTGAAGTGGAAGGTCACACAAAGGATAGTTTTCCCCATAGATCGGTGCATTCGTTGTTGTTGGAATGTGAGATATGCCATTTAAACCATAATGCTAGCTTGCTACCCATTACTACAATGTGCCATAAGGAAGACCGTCTCACGTTAATGTAAAATCTACAGATCCACAACTCATGACATGGAAGACTACTAGCTGATTGGACAAATCTAGTATGTTATAGATATTGGCGTATTTACAGACATGATTTTTAGATAAGTCTAAAGGTAAGAACAAGCATCGAGATTGGGATCAAAATCAGGCACACTATGATAGGAATTAAGGGTGTTTCGAAGGCATTCATGGTAGAGGTTGAGGATACCATGGTAGACTCGGATGATGAGGCCATAGTGGTGGAAGAAGTGAGTTCCCTCGTCAAACATGTTATACATGTAGATCTCCTGATCACTATAGGCGTGAATGTCCCTAGAATATTACATGTTCTTTCTATGGAAATAATCATAGCTATGAGGAGTTCCCAAACTTATATGAGCATCTTAGTAAGAAGCATAAATAGGAAAACAAATGCGCAGAGTGATGGTTAGGATACAACATACTGTGGAGAATCAGTGGATGCCCAAGTTGGAACCCGAGAATCGATGCATTACGGGTAAAGATCATGACCCACGTTGAAGTAGCGCGCGCCAAAGAAGCATTGCAATAGAAGCCTACCATCACTAAGGAGGAGGTTCTACATGCACGGTACCTAGATCCTACCCATCAGAAGGAGGTTTATCAAGAAACCATGGAGGTACTGAAATATTCAGGGTGAAATAAAATATTTAAAGGAACAATCATGGAAGATGGTGTAAAAGAAAGAATCGAGACAATCTAAATTGATATAGATGACTTAAGAGAGGTGTGCAAAATGTTGTGCCAGGAAAATATCATTCCACTATTAGGGAATTGGTTAAAGGTAAAAACTCTGCATGTAAGTACTAAGACTGGATGATAGATCTTGCATGCAAATATTCCCCCTCATAGCCTAGATTATGACAAGGAAATAACTCTGAATGTTTTTATGGACAGGTGGCTATTGAGTAATATATTGATTGATCACCGCACGGAAGTCAATGTTCTTACCTTATATGCATGGGAACAAATGGGGAGACCCCATTACATCCATCCACTAATGTATTATTCATGGCTAATCAAACTAAGAAACTCCCATCGGAGTTTTAAAATATGCATCCATTACCATACAAGGAGCCAAGTTCACTAGAGATTTTGAGGTTTTAGTGCTTTGGCAGAGTCAAATATCTTCCCATCTTGTGAGTTAAGTGGGAAACATCATCTATGATAGGAGCTTAAAAAGAGTGAGTGGGAATGAGACATACATTTATCATAGAACTCAAATGGCTTCTAGACAAATGCAGTCATCCCAGACCGAATGGTACTTAACAAATTATAGAAAGGAACCAAAACAAAAAGGAAATGCATAAGGATTTATATTCATTCCATAAACATTCATGAATCAAAACTGTAAGCTATAAACATGGACCAAAATCACTAATAACCATATTCAATCAAGTTTGGTAACCTCATTATATTCATTGGATCCATTACAGACTACCACAAATTGCGTAGACCGAAGTCATACATCATAGCTGGATTTATACCATCAGTTCTCAAGAGAAAATTTACAATCCCAACCCCTTATTACATCCTTTTCCTATAGATCCCTACCCAACTTATGGAGCTCTCATAATATTCCTACATGGCTTCACTTCTTCTCTTCTCTTCTCTCTTTTTTCCTCTGGTGGGTGCTTGTATTTATAGCCCTTCTCAACATCATCAAGCCTTCACGGGAGTTGTAGATCCATTGCCAAGTGTCCAAGGTGGTCCTTCATGGGAGCATGCTTCTTCAGGTCCGAGCTCTCCACTCTTTGCAATGATGGCCTTCTAGAAACTTCCATCGTAGGGTATATTCCTTCTTAGGCCAACCTGTCACTAGGCTGACACCTTATCCATTCCACATGCGCACATAGTCGGGTCATCATGCTTTTCTCATGTTCTACCTGATGTGTCAAATATGGCTAAGTCTTGAAACCTTTGTTCTATCTTGTGTGTGCCACTTGCTCTGATTAAACCCTCTAGAACCCTTGTCCTACACTTTCTCCTTGCACACCCTTTCTTAACTAGGCCTTGCATGCCCATGCGCCTTCTTGTACTTGGCCAATATTTTAGGGGCCCAACATCACCCCACACTACACCTGTTCTCCACCCATGGGAACACCTTCTCAATGAATAAAGAATGACTACCTTTAAATGGTTTGGGGAAAGGGAATGAAGAACTTTGGGGAAGAAAGAAAGAATGGGGGAACTATGATCACTTCTATAAGAGGAGAGGGAAATATTTTGTTAGGTCTACCTCTAGCTTATTCCAGGTATCGACCTCACTCCACACCCACTGAAAAATGTCACCGACTAGGGCACTCACCTCTTCAAAGCTTAGCCCCTCTCCTTGGGTATTCATCATTTCCACGATCTCCTCCAATTGTTTTCCCAAGTCTTCAAGTGCATCCATCCTTCGAGTGATCTGGGGATACAACTCCTTCAAGCTCGGTTCTTGATTGAGCCCACAAGGTCTCAATAGCCTCTGATTTCTTCTCAACTTCAGGCTAAAATCTTGTCACGTTCCACTCTATTCCCCTTGTTCTTCTCCTAGAACTCCTTGAGCTCCACTTCATGGGAGGTGACCAGAATGCTCGCCACTCTATCTCTATCGGTGCAATTATCATAAACAACCTGGCCTCAATGGCTTGGGTGAAACTTTCACATCTGCGAGGACTTTCTTGTACTTGGTAACAATTTCCACAACCTTCATCTTGTCCTCCTTTTCCTTGCACGCCGATGCCTCCTCCATAGACTCTAAGGCCAGTGGTCACCTTTCCATTGTGAGGATGTGGGTCAAGTCCTCTAGACACTCTAGGGTGGATCCATACTTCTACGGTGGCATTAGATCTAGGATGCTTCAAGAAAATGGCATTTGTGATCATCTCTACTTTCTTACAAACCTCACACCCTTTGCCTTCTCTTCTTTCAACTCACGCCTTAGCTGTACGTGCTGATTAGTTCCTCCCACTTTAAGTCCTTGGTCCTTTCTTCGAGCTCTTCTTCCTTCTTCTCCAGCTCTGCCTCTAGGAATTTTACCCTTTGTCATTCCTCCCAAATAACCTAGCTTCTAGTTCAACCGAGACCTTGTTCAGTGTGTTTGCAGACTTGTTCATTAGATAGCCACTGAGTGCTCACCAAGGGGTTGTCTCCTTTTGACTCAGGCACCTTCATTATTTCCCCTTGGCTTACCTCAAATTCTAGCTCATCGATGTGGGACTCAATTTCCCAAGAAAGCATTTTCCTTGTCCGAGGGTATGCACCTTCCTCATCAAATGAATTCATAGCCAAGAGTTTCTCTGTTGGTATTGTGCTTTGGAAACACATGCACAACACCTTGTTTGGATCATCAATATAGTCCATTCTTGGTCTCTGGATCTCCATGCACTTCCTCCTGTGTGCATGCCCTTAGGAATACATACCATCAAACTGGGGCCTCCTCTTGTGCTGTCATGTGATCTTTTCCCACACTTTCTTCCTTATCTTCATTCATTACTAAATCAGCGTTGCTGCTCCAACTCTTGTTCTACCAAGGCTTCAATGATTTTCACCACTTCTTTTTCTACCACCTCATTTATCTACTCCGCGTGAGGCTTGGAGTCTTTATTTTTCATACTCACTTCTTCACTTCCTCCCTTATCTTGGGTGCCTTCCTCCTCCTAGCTACCCTTCCTCCACATGAAGAGAAAATCATTTTCCTCTTCTCCACCCTCTTCCTCTAAATCATGCACATCAAACACTGGTGGTTCCTAGGCTCCTTTAGGTTCATCTTCTTCATCATCATCCCTCTCTCCTCTGTAGGCCTCCAAGCTCTCTGTGTCCTCCGAATCAGCCTCCTCCATCACCTTCTATTTCTTCCTAACTGGGATTCCAATATAGGAGATTTGGCTCTTTCTTCTTCCTCCTCTGGTGACTTCTCCTTTGTGATAGGATTTTCTTGTTCTGGTGCCTCCTCTCTAACTGGGACCTCTTCCTACGTGTGTAAGTACTAGTTCTAGCACTTTTCCCTGGGGCGCCCACTTGTGGTGTACTTTGGACACTTGGTGCCTTCTTCCCTTGCACCTCTTCTTTTCCTTTCTTTTTTGCAATGTGGGGCTTCTTTCTCCCCATGGGGTCTTTAGGATGGAGACATCACATTCCAGGTATGCGCCCTTCTCAAAATTTGGTCTTATGCGCAGATATACCCTTTCCGGTCTCTCCTGCTATTGGAAAATTCAGGGGCTTTGTCATTTGAACTTCATGGGAGACATACCTCTCCACGTACATGCATGCTTCTTGGGGTAAATGAGATTTCTACAGCTCCCTGTGGTCTTGATCTACCTCACTAAGGTCAACCTTAGTCTTTTGGCCTCTTTAAACCTATTTACCCCTACTTGGAAATATTGAGCGGTGAAGGAGAAGGGAGCTTGCACTAGGGGCCCATGTTTTCATCTATCAATTTAAATCTACCAATGCAGAAATGTTGGTACACCACAAATTTGGCTTCTCCATCAATGAGCACTGGTAACTACTCTGGATCCTCCACTCTACCCCAAACACATCCCTTAAGCACTTATACCATTTTTCCAGGCATGCTTGTGAGCAGCCATCATGCTATCACAAGTGTACTTTGTGAATATTTTTCACGGGTGAGGGGTCTTCCTCCGGATATTCCCAAACAAACTTATCTGCCACATCTGCACTCTCCGATCTCTAAAAACACAATTTCAAGAGGACATTGCCAAAGAGTATCTTGTCTCCTTCCTGCATGCTTACTGATAATTTCATCTATGATGAAGGTAGACAAAAAATTAGATGGTGCCTTCTGATATTTTCCTACACACATTTAACTAGGCCTTATTTACCTGTGTCCACCTTTCTTGGTCATTTAGCTTTGTCACTAGGTGCATGGCCATTCTCATGATAGGGTCTTGGATCTTTATGATATCAAAGTATCGTGACCCCTTCTTATAATCATATGCAGTGATGGTTTCTTTGATGGCTTCCTTGTCACTCAGGTCATCATCTATACTTTCTCCTTCACAGATGAGGCCTGTGAATTTTGAAATCAGCTGAGGAGTTATGCATCTTGCACCCTACAAAGTAAAAGTGGTCCTCATGTATGTGTGACATTAACCATTGATAGAGGTGCTCAAGTTTTCCAAAATAAGGCAACTCATAGAGTTGCAATAATCCCACCTTCTCCAATTTTACTTTTACCTCATCACTATAGATAGGTAAACCCTCTGGTGTCCTCTTGTTTTTGGCACACACTAACTCTAACACCAATTCCTTTTTTGTCATGTTCATGTGATGGTTGTAATCACTCACCATCATGTTTCTTAAGTGGGACTCCCATTCTTTCCCGAGAAAAACCCCATCCGGTACTACATCTCTCGTACCATTCTTCATTCATGCTTACGGGGGTTTCTGGTTGTTTTTTGCCTTTGCCTTTCCCTTTCTTCTTCTTAGGTGATATAGTTGGTTTCTTAGGTGCCATGGTTTAGGTTATCTTAGCACTTCAACTTCTCTTACTTTCTACTTTTCTACCTTCTCCAAGCTCAAACCTCAAACTTGTGAAGAAACCCTTTTCAGCCCATGCCCTAGCTACCAAACCCTAACTAGAATAACCTTTTTCACAAGATGATGCTTCTCCACAAAATTTTTTCTATACACCGTGAACTTCTTTCCTTCTAGTTTTTAGATCAAATCTAGTCACTCACACCTTAATTCCTCAAAATTTTCTTCACACAGATCAACTCTAGAAACCCTAGTCCAAGAGCTTTCTTTTTTTGTATTCGCAATGTCCATAATGAAGTGCCCAACCTTCTATTTATAGCTTTCCATTTTTTTTTAGCATTAAATGCTACTTCACCTACCACCATACTTCAACACTTATTATGGATTTTTCCACTAAGCCATACTCTAGCACCCCACTCACGTGCCCAACCTTGCGGAAAATCCTACAACCTTCTAGCACATAAACAATCTATCTCGACAAAGACTCTTACACACACGTTACCATGCCAAAGGGTACTTCTGTCATTTTCCTTTTTTTTCCCTCCTACCTCATGTTGTTCCTAACCAAGATGTCTTCAAGGATTTCTTACACCAACCATTTATGTTCATCTCTTCTTTATGCGCCTATCACCCTTATGCTTCCTTTCACAGGGCCATTCAATCTGGGCTTTCCAACGCAATCCTTCCTGGTACTTCACACCTTGCACTTTCTTTCACATCATTCCACCCCACACTAAAATGATGTGCATGGTCCTCTCATGCATTCACAACCTTTAAAAATTAATGAGGTTACCGGTGCCCAAGGCACAACACAAAACAACAACGAGAAAGGGAAACACAAGAAAAGAAAAAAATGCATTAAAGGAAGTCCTAAACTATCTGGAATACTTGCCTTATTACAAACACCAAGAAGACTTATTTATAGTAGGGCTTCAGCCTACTCCCATTGAAGTGTCCTAGAAATCTCATCCCATCCAATGCTTGTAACTGGCACGCACCTAAATCAAGGATGTACGAGATGATGTAGGGACCCAACCAATGGACTTTTAACTTCCCAGATGGCGCAGAAACTTGGAATCATATAAGTAAAACCATCTTCCCAACCTCAAACTTTTGTTCTTAATGTGATGATCATGCCATGCCTTTTTTTTTTTTTTTTCAGTCTTCTAGCTCCACCTAGTGAGTGATCATCTTTCATCCAATTGCATTAACTTGTCAATTCTTTCTTCCAACGCTTGTTCATCGGCCAATCCTCCTGCACGCATGCTATACGCAGAGAAGGTAATATGAATTCAACTAGTAGGATAGCCTCCATGCCAAACACTAATTGAAATGGTGTGGCCTTATTTAACCTCTTGTAGGTTGTCCTATATGCCCAAAGAATGGATGATACTTTGTCATCCCAATCTTGTCTACCAATGTCACAAATTTTGGTTAGGGTATGACTTAGTATTTTGTTAAATGCCTCCATGTGGTTCCATTTTCTTGTGGATGGTAAGGGGTAGTCTTGTGATGAGCCACCATGAATTCTACTAATAGAATCCTTACTTGTCTCATTTAAGAAATGTGTACCCCTATCACTAGTCAAACTCAAAGGGCACCCATACCTTGTAATAATGTTTTCCCACATAAACCTTGTTGTAGTTTGTATACAATCCTTGGTAGGTGTTGCTTCTTCCCACCTTGTCAAGTAATATGTGCAAGTGATTATATAACGTGACCCAGTCCTATGCGTGCGGCTGGTGTAATAGGGCCTACAAAGTCTATAGCCCACTTTTCAATGGCTCAAGCACTGGGAATAGGGCACAAAGGCATTTCATCTCTTCACCCTAGTTTTCCAATGCACTAAAATGGTCACACACCTTGCAATATTCCTTGTAGTCTTGATATAGGGTCTCCCACCATAATCCAACCATCAATATCTTGCGTGTGCAGTGGCATCACCTACATAGTGCCCACCTACACTACCTCTGTGTGCCTCTTCTATTATGGCTAGGTGCTCATGTTCTAGCACACACCGGTGTAGAAAATCTCATCACATCCTAATTTGTATAAATCCCCACTAATCAACATGTAGGGCATGAGCGTATAGCTAACTAATTTTTATCCAATGCCTTCATTCCTTCCGGTGCTACACCTGTCTTGAGAAATACTACAATATCTTCTAAGTCTGAGGGCACGCACCACAACCTAAATAGTTGTGCATCTGGCATGGTATCCTCAATGCTTTGCGTGTCCTCCCCTAAATCATTCTAGACAAATGATCAGGTCCAGAATTACTTTTTCCTAGTTTGACAACCACCGTGAACTCAACTCGAATTCTTGGAACAATAGTACCCACCGACATATGCACCCTTGTAGAATGGGCTTGTTCACTAAATATTTCAATGCCATATGGTCAGTGTAAAATATAAAAGGGGTTTCCAATAGATATTGTCTAAACTTGTGAAGTGTAGATCATTGACAATGCCTCACGCTTAGTTGTAGTATAATTCTACTCTCTCTGGTGTCAACTTCCTACTTGCAAAGCATAAAGGATGATCAACAATCCCTTCACCAGGTTGTGCAAGTACTACTCCAATGGTGGTTCTTGAGGCATCAACATGAACATGGAAGGGCTTATCCCAAGAGGGGAATCATAGTATGGGCACGGTGATAAGCCTATCCTTTAAAGTGTCAAATGCCTTCTGCTTGCCCTCTCCCCCCAAAGGAAGGCACTCTTGTGTCTAAGTAACTCTTCTAAAGGCACGATGATCTTGGCATATCCCTTGATGAACTTCCTATAGTAACCCATGTGTCCAAGGAATCCACACTACGCTTTTTTGACTAGTAGGCTCCCCAATCCCACAATTACTACAACTTTGGCGGGATCTACTAGTAAGCCCTCCTACATATGATGTGCCCCAATAATGTTCCAAATGGGGTAGAAAAGACACATTTCTTAATGTTGAGGGATATCCTCAACTACCGACACCTTTCAAACATTAACCTTAAGTTGTCACAATGGTCCTTCACTAACCCATATACTATCCAATCATCTAGGTAAACTTGAAGAAATTTATGGATGAAGTCCTGAAAGCTTGCACCACAATGCGTGAGAACACAAAGTAGTGCATTCTTCAACCCAAAAGGCATGACCATATAGGAAAAATTCCCCACTCAGTGGTGAAATTCATCTTTCTCTAGTCCTCTTTCAAATCCTTACCTGGTGATAGCCCAGAATCCATCCGTGAAAGAGTAGACCTCATCATCCTACCACTCCCTCTAAGATTTCTTCAATAAATGGGGTTGGGAAAGGATCAATGACACACACTACATTTAGGTCCCTATAATCAACACAGATCCTTATCCTCCCATCCTTCTTGATACTAATCACCATTGGACTTATCCATTCCGACTCTTCCACAACCTCAATGATACCTGATGCTATCATTTTTTCTATCTCCTCCTTGACCTTTACGCACAAATTGGGATTCATCCGGTATGGCCTCTTCCTGATTGGGCACACCTTCCTTCAGCTTTATCCTCATCTCCCCCAAGGAATGGTGGATGCCTTTAAGCTCATGGTACCCATGTGTGGGAACAAATCTTGGAATTCATGTAATAGATCAATGATTTTAGAGACTTCTTTCTCCACCAATAGTCTCCAATGATTGCCTCCTTGGGTTCTTCTTCTGAGCCAATGTTAACCTTTTTCATCTTTAAAGGTTCATGGTAGGCACACACCCATTCATCAACACTATCTATGACTTCACATCCCTACAGAATGGTTAACATCCAAGCTTTCCACTCTTCCCCATCAATAACATACACCATCTTCCCTTTTTCTTTTCTATACACACACACTCAAGTTGTATCTCTTCTTTTTTCTTCTTCCTCAAAGCACCTCTAGGCCAGTTCACCTAGAAATTCTTGTATTCTTGTCTTCCACCATAACACTATCCCCTATTGTAAGGCACTTGACTACCTACAACACCTTATGTACTTGATGGCTTTGTACTCCGATACTCAATGTTTGAATGAGATCAGCCACCAATTCTTTCCAATTACCAGTTTGATGACGCATCTCTGAGTGGATATACCATGCACACACACACAACCTTGCAGGGTGGAGTACAACTTGTGAACCCATAATGAAGGTGGTAATGCTTCTACACTTCCCATCCAGGCTGTCTCACATGCTTGGATATGGAAGGAAGTGGTCTCTTTACCATGGTAGTATTTTATAGCCATGGGCACATTGCTCCTACAAAACCTTATGGAGAAGGAAATTCACCTCACCATTCCATTCCAAGAGGTTCTCCCGATGTGTCACCCACCAACAGCAATAGTTCCAGTAGGTTGTAGTTAAACATTTCCTCCTTTCCTTCTCATTTCTCCAATGGGCCTCCATTTCTCATAAGAAATCTTCCAGATTAGCCCCTCCCAAGTAACTTGGTAGTTTTCTTCCTCCTAGGTGCCAGACTGTATATGCTTTGTCACCTTGGTTACCGATCCTCTTAAATGTCATCCGATCAACTCATAGGTCCCATGTGCCCAATTGTCACATGCCATGCTTGTGGTATCACTCATGACTTGGGCATCCTCAAATTGGATAACTCCTTCTATAGGGTGAATTATCTCAGGATCTCTAGATTGAGCACATGTATATTCTATCAAGGACTTCTTCTCCCAATGGCTCTGTGTAGGGCACCACTTCCCATCTATCAAAGGGATGATCACCCATTCTTCCTTGTTTTCAAAACTGATATATCCTTTGTTAAACCTTATGTCAACATTATTCTTGTAACACCATGGGCACCCAAGCAATGCTTGGAAAATTGTCTACCTCGGCGAGCACCAAGACCTCAAAGTCTCCAGTAAACTTGGCCCCTTAAATGGTTATCACTACATCCTTTAATACTCCAATGGGCATTGCCTTAGTTTTTTTTTCCATATACAACACATTTGAAGATGGCTGCAATGCGGGCCTTCCCATCTGATGCCAAGCATCTAAGGTAAGAACATTCACTTCTTTCCCTTGTCGATGAGGATATTTCTCAGAGCCATCCATCAACAACTGCATTTAGAGTAATTTCTTTTCATATTCAAGGTTGTGTGGAGAAAGGTTTGCATGTAAAACCTATCTCTCGCACTCTCTCTCCGACACGTGGTACCTTCTCCCTTAGCCATTCTCCCAGCAAGGGAATAATATTCTCTTGCCTCAACATTTTACATACTTCTTTGACCTCATCCAGGTCACTTCTTGAACCTCATTATCCTTCCGCTTGCCCCACCTACCTCGATTTCTCCTTGAGACACTTGTATCTCCCCTTGTAAACTCTGAATTACATCCATAGTCTCCTGGTATACTTCTTTCTGATGGGCAGGGTCTGGGTACTTTCCATGTGGCACCTCCTCTCTAGAAACTAATGTCCTTGGTCTGGGCATCTCCTTGGCATGCGCGCCTCTGCACATGTTGTCACCAATATAGTTCTAGCTCTGACTCACGCACCACTCTTGGCATCCATTGTGAATCGGCCCTTTTTACGCTCACCATAGCAACACCCTTATCTTTCCTAGTGTTGTTGGTTCATATGCTCATAGAGTTCTGGACACTCTTCATACTTGTGTTTCTTTTTACACCACGAGCATTGTAATAGATCAGACACTCTCATTTATAATGCTCTGTAGATCCACAATTATAACATGTTCCCCATGGGAACTCACTTCTTCCTCCTCCATAGTTTCCACGACCCCAAAATCCTCCACGAGAACTTCTTCCATGCATGCACCTCCATCTACGCGCTCCTCATAACGGTGGTCATCACCCTTAGAACTACTAGCAAGACTAGTCTAGGCACACACCATGATCAATGGCCTCATGGATCTGGTCAATAAGCCTACAATCCTTAGTATCATGGGTTGTAGAGGTGTAGATCTTATAGTAGCAAGATACATTCTTCCGAATTGCATGCTGAAAGGGACATCTACTCGCATCATGGTCCCCATGAAAATTTCACAATCTACTACTACATGCGTACTATCTTCCGGGGAAACTATCCTTTGCATGCCCCTCCACTTCACAATCTATACACCACATTCCACTACGAGTCTCATGGGCTGAGTTCGTAGATAAATTTTCTAGCTACTTAGCCATAACAATGATTTGAGCTTCCAGAAATGGGCTAACACCAATATCAATGCTTCCAATAACTTCAACATGCAGAGTAGCTTCTAATGCCTCACACGGGTCTATGTGAAAGTCTTATGAGATAATGCTCTTCTAAATGGTGTTATCAACCCTCCAAAAAACCATTGAGCATGTTGTGAAGGGTGAATGTCATATGATAATTTTGATAGAGAGTTTTAAACCATGCATCATACTCCCACACACTCTCTTGCCATTCCCTATTGTTGATTTCTCTTTAGAGGCACTTGATGCTTCTTCTTCTTCAAACTCAAGGGATGTGGAATTCTACCAGAAGGTTTTTTTAAAGTAGTAATCTACCACCATCCGATGGGGGTCATATTTTCCTATACCATCTATGTGCATGCCCCTTGCAATGTCATTACAAATTGAGCTTGCCTTCCATTCTAGGCTAGTGATCCCTTTTCACGCCATAGTAAATTCACACTTGTGAACATGTTCTACAACATCTTCTATGCCCCTATAGTCTCGTAAGTGTAAAGACATTTCAAAAATTACTTGGGGGTGGTTGAGGTCCTTGTCCTCTGAGTCCAGCCTTGGTTTCCTCTGTTTTTTCCTCCATTGTTTTCCTCCACTCAGATCCACTCCACTAGGGTCCTCCACTCCGATCCACCGATCCACAGATCCACCACCCACCCTCCTCAGTTGACCCACCCCCAAATGGGATCCACCGATCCACCAATGGTCCTGTAGTGGTCACGCCAAGGTCCCCAAAGTTCCACTAAACTACACACCAATGGTCTGTGATAATGTCCCACTACCAATAGTGTACCCCACCACTCCCCATAGATGTTTTCCCAAAGGCTTGTGTATTTTCACTCTTGCCCAAAAATTCCTCCAAACACTAGAATGGTATGTGTAGCCATAGAAGTCCCAAATGAGAAATTATATCTCCTAGGCGTAGATCGGTCACTTCCACCGATACCAACTAGGTTAACAATACTCTTCCCTAATTTGAAAACCAAGCACCAAGGTTTGGTCACTAGGTGGGTTCAGATGCATGCCAATGGCTCTTCTTTCTCCATGTGATGAACTCTCATCAGAAGTTGAAGGGGCTTCTCTTACACACTTTCCAAGATGGGGTAGCATAGACTTCTCAGTTCCACATCCTCTACGTGAACCTCAACTCCTTCCCACAACATCTACCTCCATAGATCCATCACACTTACTACCTCACGTTGTCTAGTCATCTCCCTTTCATGAGCTTCATTATACTTGAGTCATCTCTCCTCCCTTTCCTTTTCAGCCACAATATCCTCCATCTTCCTCCACCCTAGCTTCCTTTTCCCAACACTCAAGAGGTTTAGCCACCATCGGAAATGCTTCTAAACCCAAAGTAATGACTAAGATCTTCATAGCCAGAGGAATAACATGTAAAAATGATCCTCTAGGCTCCCTTAGAAACTCAAACTCAATGATCTCTGGGAAAGAATATGTAAAATGGCGTATTCCAAAGTATAGCTAGTCAAGTACCCTCTTCCACCAATGATCCACAAACACATGTCCATGTCAGATCTACATCTTGCAGCCTCTGGTACTCTTCTTGGGTCCACGCACGTGATCTATAATACCAGCTTGATCTGGATGCATATGTGAGAGAGCCATTCATACAACTCTACTAGGAAGCAACAAAAAAAATTTTCATATACAACTCATGGTAGAGGTTCTCTTCTACCCATCTCATGTGTGCATCTAAACTCAGGCCCAATGTTGAATCTCTAAGAAAATTCTTCCTCCATGCTCTTGAACCATGATTCAACACTTTCCAGAGTTAGATGTTCTATCATCACTCATTACACAGATCATGATGTATGTCATTTCCCACTACAACTTTGAAAAGAGGTCCCGAAATGGAACCAAGATGTAGTCATTTTTACACCCACCAAAGAACAAGGGAATCCCATGCACGGGCCTATCACCTAGTGGGCGTTGGGCACTCACCCAGGCACACGCACGGTGCCGAGTCTCTCTTTTATGTGAGTTAAGTGGGAAACATCATCTATGATAGGAGCTTAAAAAGAGTGAGTGGAAATGAGACATACATTTATCATAGAACTCAAGAATGGCTTCTAGACAAATGCAGTCATCCCAAACCAAATGGTACTTAACAGATTATAGATAGGAACCAAAACAAAAAGGAAATGCATAAGGATTTATATTCATTCCATAAACATTCATGAATCAAAATTGTAAGCTATAAACATGGACCAAAATCATTAATAACCATATTCAATCAAGTTTGGTAACCTCATTATATTCATTGGATCCATTACAAACTACCACAATGTGTGTAGACTAAAGTCATACATCATAGCTTGGATTTATACCCATCAGTTCTCAAGAGAAAATTTACAATCCCAACCCCTTATTACATCCTTTTCCTATAGATCCCTACCCAACTTATGGAGCTCTCACAATATTCCTGCATGGCTTTCCTTCTTCTTCTCTTCTCTCTCTTTTTTCCTCTGGCGGGTGCTTGTATTTATAGCCCTTCTCAACATCATCAAGCCTTCATGGGAGTTGTAGATCCATTTCCAAGTGTCCAAGGTGGTCCTTCATGGGAGCATGCTTCTTCAGGTCTGAGCTCTCCACTCTTTGCAATGATGGCCTTCTAGAAACTTCCATCGTAGGGTATATTCCTTCTGTCACCACTAGGTGGCACCTTATCCATTCCGGCATGACCTTATCCATGTCATGCACTTGCTTATTAAACCCTCACAGAATCCTTCTCATTTCTCACGTTCTTAACTAGATGTGTCAAATATGGCATTGGATGAAGGAGACTCGGGATCACGTTTTGTTGAAGAAATAGAGGCCGATGCCACACTACTTTAGCAAGATTTCCTTGAGAAAGAAAAAGGAAAAATGGTCTACTTATTGGATGATGAAGCGGTAGATGGATGTAAACCATTCAAAAAGTAGGTGTGAGGTGTTGGAAAATGCAGCTAAGACCACACGTGCTTATCATGAACCTATGAAGACAAAGAAGGTTGATATTGCATCGATCATCGAGCCTAAGGAGGTAATAATTGGAGACTATTGGTCGGACTCGAAGTGAAAAAAATCATAGAGTTAATACGGGATTTTCAAGACTTATTTCCTTGAGGGTACCATGAAATTAAAGGCATACATGAATCATTAGGTAAGATGAAGATAAATATTAAAGAGGGTGCATGTCCAATTTGAAAGAGACCCTACAAGATGAACCCCAACTTGCACGAAAAGGTCAAAGAAGAGATTGACAAAATTTTGAAGTTTGGGATTATCAAGCCCCTCGACGAGTTAGAATGGGTTAGTCTAATGGTGATCAATATCAAGAAGGATGGTCATATTAGGATCTGTGTGGACTACATGGAGCTGAATGCTACATGTGTGACTGATCCCTTTCCTACGCCATTCACTGAGGAAATACTAGAAGGTGTTTTAGGGAAAGAAATTTATTAATTCACGAGATGGGTTCTCTAGGTATCATCAGGTTAGGATTTCCCAGGAGGATCAGGAAAATACTACTTTTACTACTGAATGGGGTAGCTTTTCCTATATTGTGATTCCTTTTGGTCTAAAAAATGCCTGTTGTATTTTCACGCATAGTTGTTCAAGCGTTCAAGGAGTTTATTCACAAATTCTTACAAGTTTATTTGGATGATTGGATGGTGTATGGATTAGTTATGGATCATTATGACAATCTATGCTTAGTGTTTGAAATATGTAGATAGTTGAGTATCTCTTTGAACATCAAGAAGTGCATATTTTCTACACCATTTGGGATATTGTTAGGACACATAATTTGTAAGGAAGGTTTGTTGGTTGATCCAACTAAGGTTGCAGTCATTATAGGCCTAAAAGATCCTACCAGTCAGAGTGAGGTGCACGGATTTTTGGGTCATATAGGATATTACAGGAATTTTATTAAAGGATATGCCAAAGTTGTCACACCGTTAGAGGAGTTACTGAAAGGGAAAGGTACATTCTACTAGGGAGAACTGCATAGTGCGTATTCAAGACATTAAAGGAGAAAATTACTACCGCACCTATTCTATGTTTTCCTTTGTGGGACCAACCATTTCATGTGCATGTGGACGCCTCTCGAATGACAACCGGTGTAGTATTGGCTTGGCATGGAGAAGGTATTATAGATCATCCTATCTATTTTTCTAGTCGAAAGATGACTCCTGTAGAACAAAACTACACAACTATATAGTGTGAAGCTTTGTCAATGATATATGCGCTACATAAATTCGAGACGATGATTTGCTTACTACACCATTTGTCTTTAATAAAGATCACATGGAATTGAAGTATTTGGTAAAATTATTTGGTAAATAAGCCTATTTTACAGGGGCACATATGAAAATGGGTACTCTTATTTCAAGAGTTTGATTTAATAGTAGTGGTAAAACTAGGGAAAAGTAATTCTGGACCAGACCATTTATCCATAATATAGTCATGAGAAGAAGCACAGGCCATTGAATATACCATGCCCGATGCATAATTATATAGGTTACAAAGAGAACCATTGGAATTAAAGGAAATTTTTGTTTTTATACGAATAGGCATGACACCAAAAGGAATGAAATCCTGAAAAAGAAACAACTTGCTTTATACGTGGCACCCTACATGTTGATTAGCGGTGACCTCTACAAATTAGGTTGGGATGAAGTATTGCACTATTGTATACTAGAACATGAGCACATAGATATCATGGAAGAAGCTCATGGTGGTATTGCAGGTGGCCACTATGCAAGTGATGCCACCGATCATGAGATTAATCATTGGATTATAGTGGGAGACCCTGTATAAAGATTGTAAGGATTATTGCAAGGCTTGTGATCATTATTAGTGTCTTGGGAAACCCGGTCAACGAGATGAATTTCCTCTAAGACATATACTAGTGCAGAACCATTTGAGAAATGGGCTATAAATTTTGTGGGTCCTATTTCACCAAATGCGTGTAGGACTGGATCATGCTATATCATTACTTACACATTATCGACAAGGTGGGTAGAAGCGGTGCCTATAAATAATTGTATAGTGACTACAATAACTCAGTTTCTATGGGAAAATATTATTACATGGTATGGATGTCGTTTAAGTTTTACCAGTGATAGGGGAACACACTTTCTGAATGAAAAAATTAGAATTTTATTAGATTAATTCATGATTGCACACCATAAGACTACACCATATCATCCTTAGGAAAATGGGATTGCTGAGGATTTCAACAAAATTTTGAGCCAGACATTGATAAAAATATGTGATGTTGGAAGAAAGGATTTGGATGATAAAGTATCTCTGCATAATTTTGGCATATCAAACAACATATAAAATTTTGTACAAATCCACACCATTTTAGTTAGTGTTTGACACGGAAGTAGTTCTTCATATGGCATTCATGCTACCTTCTTTGCGTATTACATGCGTTGGAAGTCTAGCTGATGAGAAATCATTAGAAGAATGGATTGAAAAGTTAATCGAGCTAGACGAGTGACGAGCCATAGAACGTTGGAGTCAAAAACAAGAAAAGACCAAGTAGAAAGCATGGCATGATAGGCACATCAGGGATAAAAAGTTTGAGATTGGACAGATGGTGCTCCTTTATGATTCTAAATTTTTGCGCCATCCAGGAAAACTCAAAGTACATTGGTTGGGGTCATATGTTATTGTTGTTGTAGGCTCACAAGACCCCCACACAGACGCACATCGGGCTTCTAGGTTGATGTTCAGGCATCCAGTGTGATTGCACAACATGGAAACCTCTCTCCAAGCGTGGGACTTGTGAAACCGAGAGAGGAATCTTGAGAGAAGGCTGGTTCCTGCTCCTAAACTACTCGCCACAAGCTATTCCAAAGGTGCAGAAAGCTAATCTAATCCTAATCTAACCACCAAGGGGAAAGGGAGAGAGAGAAAAGGAAAAACAACAAAATCCTACACTAAAACGGTGATACACCGAGAGAAGGAGAATGTTGAACATCTATCGAATCGCCATGGAACAAGAGAGGTGAGTAATGGGAAGGATGGAAAAATGCATCATAGGTCCAAGGATAGATTTCACACAGAAAATGTCCCAAAACTCCATGAACACAGCTCCAGACCTGTAATGAACATTAGAACATGCACAAATACCTGCAATGAAGAGAGGCAAGAAGAAAACAAGCAAAAACGAGCAAGGGTGGACAGATGCATCACGAAACACGTTTTTGTTGCTCCAAAAGTTTGCACAGAACATCATTTCATTAGTAAAAGGCAAAAAATGCCATTACAGAGCGGGGGGGAGGAGGTTCGAACTCTGTTTTCAACCTGGAGAAGAAAAGGGAGGGAGGGCAGAGCTGAAAAGATGAACCACACCTAATAATTTGAGCCAAATCGCTTTTACATTACATAGGTTGAGCCCGGAGAGAGAAACGTAGGAAAACATGTAAGCAGCTCAACCATTGACCAAAACACATTCTTTATAAAAATCGGTGGTTGAAACATCACTTCTGGCCATGCTGAAGAAGAATGCGACCCATGTGCATTAAATCGGTTGTTGAAACGTTACTTCTGACCATTACTACGCGCCAGATACATTTCTTGATTTTCTCTCTCCAAACTGAACCAAAAATGCAATATTGACCCCGGAATCATGTAGAGCGTCTCACCAGATTTCTATTGATATAAAGAACATGCAAATCTGAGCTCTAGATCGAAAGTTATGGCGATCTGAAGATTTAGGGCACAAAACAGGCCGAAACAGACCTTTGAATTTTTTCCGCACTCGCCACTGGACGACATGTGGCAAGCTCGATTCATTGAGCAATTCTCTCTCCTTCCCTGTCCCACGGGTTTTCCTTGAGAATTTTGACTTTTTTGTGATTTTGGGACTTTTCCATTTTTTCCCGTGCCCCGCCACTTGGGACACGTGGCATGATCTTGTTGGAGGACAGGGCGCGGGGTCTTCCTTTACTTTTAGCCTTTTTGGCAAACTCGGCCAAATTCTCTAACTTCTCCCCGAGCTCCGCACTTCCCTACTCTATTAGACATGTGTCCAATTCCTATTGGCTCGGGCTGGCCCTTCAAAACTTGCCCTTTGACTTTTGGACTTTTCCCTTGTGACACATGTCATCTCTTGATTCGTTCTCGGGCCTGCCGGATTTTCGCGTCTATCGCGTCCATTTGTCCTGGATGTCCCATTGTTGTAGTGCAAAAGTTCTTCATTTCAGCCGATCCAGGCGGTTCGCATCCTTTGCGTACCTTTGTCCCACTTGCTCCCAGTTGCTTGGGACAAATTCTTCCGATTCGCCTGGTTCGGCCGGTTCGCGTCCTCTCGGCCCAAACGTCCCAAACTGCATAGTGCGGAAGTTCTTCTTTTCGGCCGAACCCGGCCGATTCGCGTCTTCCGTGTACCTTTGTCCCACTGTTCCGGGCTGCCTTAAGTCTTTTCGGCCGACTCGCGTCTTCCGCGTACTAACTACCCAGATGTCCCAGACTGCCTGTTTCAACAGTTAGTCAATTTTTTCCACTTTCGGCCAGTTCGGATTTCCACGTCCCACGCGTCCTCATGGCCCGGATGTTCCTTTGCTCTGCAGACTCTCTGGCGGCCTTTCGGCCGATTCGCGCCCAGATGTCCCTTTTGTCCCGACTGCTTGGGAGGACTAGGACTTGGCCATTTTTCGTGATTTTTCCTGGCCCAAGCTTGTTTTGCAGCTTTTTCACCTTTTCTCAGAACTTGCCTTTTCGACCTGGACAGGAGAGTTAGGATAAATATGAGGGGACCCTAGAAACATGATTTTTGCCCTGAATCAATCCATTTGCCTGGGACTTGAGAATTCTGATGCATGTTATCAAATTAACCCTGGGGGGTGAATTTTGGATAACAATTTGGTGACTTCAAATGGGGCATCTGCTGCTAGATGAATGATCGTGCTCAAGCAATCCATTGGGCATGGAGTCATGAGTAGTAGCTCGAAAAGTGATCTCGAACTTTGAAAAATTCCTCTCGAACCACTTGAAACCCATTGAACTTGGAGTTGTTCTCACCAAAATGCCACTGAAACGAACTGTGCAAGAGCAGAACCAGCAACACCAAAACTATGTACAGAACTGAAAATCATACATGCTCCAAATGGAACATGCAGAGTGTGCACAAGCACTTCTTCTACTGAAAGAAAACCTACCTACTCTACTCTAACTGGGAGCAAAGGCAAAGCTAAACAAACCCTGCAATTGGTTGTGAGAAATAGCTTCCCTTTCTCAAAAGTGGCAGCCATGCAATTGATTTGGAGCTGATCATGGTTGTTAGGATGAGTGGAAAATCAACAAGAAGTTGGTATTCCACCCAAATCATCAAGGTATCAGCTGAAGGAAAATTCAATACCTCTTTTAGTTGCTCTGCATTTGGATTGAAGGGGTATGACAGCTGATCCTTGGTACTTTGTAGCTCACCCTCATGCTCAGAAGCAAGCATGACTGGTTGTGACTTCTCCTTTGGCTCCAATGAAGCCAAATACCTGATTGGGCAAGGTCTGATCCATTTGATATGCCCATAGCTCTGATTCTCAACTCCAAAAGTGGAGTCTTCTTGTAGACCCTCAATGGATGGTGTGGAAGCAATGGTGAAATTCCTTTGTCCTTTCTCTTCCTCCAATGAAGAACATGAAAGATTAAAATCTTCCAATCTTGATTCCAACGAGTTCTTTATAAGATGCAAAGTGCTGCGCAATGAATGTTCTCCTTCATGACAACAGGCTCTGGTGTTTGGGATATGGATGATCAAAGAGAGAATGGTGAAAACTCAACCGGTTCTTCTTCATCAAAACAGTCCTCCAAATCTGACAAATAAGCTACCTCATTGTTGTCTTGCTGCAGATTCTCAACTTCCTCCATGGTGTCTTCTTGATCTATAACTTGACCACCATGGTTTCTTTCTCCCTCCAACATCGAGTTTGGGAGATCAAACTCCTCTTCAATACTAGAACTTGAGAGAGGTGAAGTAGAAAGAAGAACTGAAGGTTCTCCTGTAGCCTGCTTTGTGCTCAAAGCCCTTGGATCTGCACCTTTCCCTTCCACAACTAGAATGTGCTATTCTTCTTTTGGATTTGGAGCAGCTTTTCCTTCCTCCAATGTTTGAAGACAATCTTGCTCTTGATTGAACTCTTCCTCCAGCATGAAGTTTGTCAAGTCAAACTCCTCGAGCTGCTGCTCTAGAGGACAAATTGGGACTGCAAGATCTTCTTCTTCTGCTGCAACAAAATCAGTCCTGACCACCATTTGTTCAACCCTAGCCTCTTATGTAGGCTTTACCAGCAAAGGGATCTTTGTCATCCCAAATTTGGCAGCCCAAACCTTCAAGCTGTCTGTCATTTCTTTTCTTCTTGGTTCTTCCTCTTGCTGTCCTTGATGACTGATTTTTTCAATTTCTTCTTCCCCACATGGAATTGGGAATGCAAGAGGAGGGATGGGTTGTAACCCCATTGATTTGGAAATTTTCTGTGGTGGTGGAGGTAGAAACTCTTGTTTCTTTGGAGGAGGGGGTATTTCTATTAGCTCTTGTGGAGGGGATGACTGCTTGGAAGGAAAAAGGAAAGAAGAATTGAGGTGTGGTGGAAGACTGAGAGGTGGAGAAATGGATTCAACATTTGGGACAGCAGATGGAGAGTTTAAAACTTGACACTGCTGAAATGATATAGATTGAGAAGGAGGAAAAGAAAGAGTATGAGATTGTGTGCTTACCCGTTGACAAGGTTGCTGAATACTCCTCTCATATACCTCTATTCCTTCAATCCACCTTGTAAGCGATGGCAGTGTTGCAATCATGAAGTCCAGCTTCTCTTGAGGGCTGTAATGCCTTGGAAAAGGTCCCACCCATGGACAGGGTGCTCGACAACCGATTCCAAATGCCTTCATCTGTGCTCAAGCCCTAGATTGCACCATGTTTGCCTCCATCTTTTGGATTTTCTCCAACAGACCAGCATCTTGCATCTGATGGTCTTCATTATATGCATATTCTTTCTCTTGATGGATTTCATAGCCAAACTGACTTTGGCACTGCTGCTCATATGGGTATGCATGTTGATCTTGAATTTGTTCAAAATGCTGATTTGGAGGACTGTTAAAACATGTTGGAGGTGGAATATACTGCTGTTGTAAATGTGAGTCCCATGATAGAAATGAAGTCATGATTGCACAACTTCATGGAATGGAAAAGAATGAAAGAGATGGAAAGAAATATGCATGAGAATGGATGAAAAACAAGTCTGCAACTTCAGAAATGGGTTACCGATCGATGGAGTCGCCAAATGTGTTCATGCAAGTGCCTCCAAAGGCTGAAATCTTCACAGAACAAACCAACCTACAAAATATGAAATGGAAGACCTCTAAGGTCCCACCGGGTGTGTCAAAACTGTTGTTGCGAGGCTCACAAAGCACCCCGGATGCACATCGGCTTCTAGGTTGATGTTCAGCATCCAGTGTGATTGCGCAACATGGAAACCTCTCTCCAAGTGTGGGACTTGTGAAACGAGAGAGGAATCTCCAGAGAATGTTTGTTCCTGCTCCTAAACTACTTGCCACAAGCTATTCCAAGGTGTAGGAAAGCTAATCTAATCCTAATCTAACCACCAAGGGGAGGGGAGAGAGAGAAAGGGAAAAACAAAGCAAAAGCCTACACTAAAACGGTGATACACCAAACAAGGATAATGTTGAACATCTATCGAACTACCATGGAACAAGAGAGGTGAGCAATGGGAAGGATGGACGATGATGCATCACAGTCCAATGATAGATTTCACACGAAAATGTCCCAAAACTCCATGAACACAGCTCCAAACCTATAATGAACATTAGAACATGCACAAATACCTACAATGAAGAGAGGCAAGAAGAAAACAAGCAAAAACGAGCAAGGGTGGACAGATGCATCACAAAACACGTTTTTGTTGCTCCAGAAGTTTGCACAAAACATCATTTCATTAGTAAAAGGAAAAAAATGCCATTACATAGCAGGAGGAGGTTTGAACTCCGTTTTCAACCCCGGAGAAGAAAAGGGAGGGAGGCAGAGCTGAAAAGATGAACCACCTGTAATAATTTGAGCCAAATCTGGATTTTACATTGCATGGGTCGAGCCCAGGAGAGAGAAACATAGGAAAACGTGCAAGCAGCTCAACCATTGACCAAAACGCATTCTTTATTAAAATCGGTGGTTGAAACATCATTTCTGGCCATGTTGAAGAAGAATGCGACCCATGTGCATTAAATCGGTTGTTGAAACGTCACTTCCACCATTACTACGCGCCATATACGTTTCTTGATTTTCTCTCTCCAAACTGAACCAAAAATGCAATATTGACCCTAGAATCATGTAGAGCATCTCACCAACTTTCTATTGATATAAAGAACATACAAATCCGAGCTCTAGATCGAAAGTTATGGCGATCTGAAGATTTAGGGCACAAAACAGGCCGAGACAGACCTTAGAATTTTTCCCGCGCTCTGCCACCTGGACGACACGTGGTAGGCTCTGATTCACTGAGCAATTCTCTCTCCTTCCCTGTCCCGCAGGTTTTCCTTGAGAATTTTGACTTTTTGTGATTTTGGGAATTTTTCCATTTTTTCCCCGCACCCCCCGCCACTTGGGACACATGGCATGATCTTGTTGGAGGACAGGCACGGATCTACCTTTACTTTTAGCCTTTTTGGCGAACTCGACCAAATTCTCTAACTTCTCCCCAAGCTCCGAACTTCCCTACTCTATTGGACACGTGTCCAATTCCTATTGGCTCGAGTGACCCTTCAAAACTCACCCTTTGACTTTTGGACTTTTCCTTGTGACACATGTCATCTCTGATTCGTTCTCGGCCCGCAAGATTTTCATGTCTATTCGTCCATTTGTCCCGGATGTCCCAAAGGTCTTTGTAGTGCGAAAGTTCTTCATTTCGGCCGATCTCGGTGGTTTGCATCCTTCGCGTACCTTTGTCCCACTTGCTCCCGGACTGCTTGGGACAAATTCTTCCGATTCTCCCCGGTTCGGCGGTTCGCGTCCTCTCGGCCCAAACGTCTGAATCGCTTTTCTTCTTTTCCGCCGAACCGGCCGGTTCGCGTCTTCCGCGTACCTTTTTCCCACTATTCCGGGCTGCCTTAAGTCTTTTCGGCCGACTCGCGTCTTCCGCGTACTAACTGCCTAGATGTCCCGGTGCCGCTTTCTTTCAACAGCTTAGTCAATTTTTTTCCACTTTCGGCCGCCTTCGGATTTCGTGTCCCACGCGTCCTCATGGCCTGGATGTTCTTTGCTCAGATCGCCTAGCAGCCTTTCGGCCGATTCGCTCCCGAGATGTCCCTTTTGTCCCGATGCTTGGGAGGACTAGGACTTGGCCATTTTTCGTGATTTTCCTGCCCAAGCTTGTTTTGCAGCTTTTTCACCTTTTCTCGAACTTCCCTTTTCGACACGGACAGAGAGAGTTAGGATAAATATGAGGGGACCCTAGAAACATGATTTTTGCCCTGAATCAATCTATTTTCCTGGGACTTGAGAATTCCGATGCATGTTATCAAATTAACCCCGGGGGTGAATTTTGGATAACGATTATCACTCACATACTCAAATTAGGTGCTTGTCAATTAGAGGCACTTGATGGCACACGGTTACCCGAGTTACTTCAATGGGAGTATGTTGAAGCCCTACTATAAATAAGTCTTCTTGGTGTTTGTAGTAAGGAAATATTGTCATTTAGATTAGGTTTCCAATTCTACATTTCCTTAATGTGTTTCCTTCTTTGTCACTATGTTTTTTCAATTTAGTTGGTGTGTTTGTGTAATAAGCGTGTTTATGTGCCAGAAGCTAATTACTATTTGGAGAATTTTTATGCGCAGAGGACTACACATACCCTTAGTGTGGGGTGGTTATTGATATCCAGGTATATGACTATTGAAAATAAGTACACATGAAAGAAACAAACTACTACGAGTGTTATTCAAGTTGGAAAATTGAAAGAAAAAAAGATTGCTTCTAGAAATGAGGACCATAGGTGGAGGTAAATGAAGAAACAAGTATAACGTGAGGTAAGAAGAGGTCATGAGAACTACCAAAAGAAGGCATAGTGGCGAGGTACTTAGATGCATGGAGTTTCACCGAAGAGAAGTTAGTGGCTAGAAGGTAGGAAGGCGCGCTAGAAGGTTATGTAACACCCTTGACAGTTGTTATTTTCCTCCTTTGCATCTCAAGTGTTGGCATGTGATTTTCCTTTTTAGGATATGTTCTTTTGACTTTGGGAAATCATGCTTGATGTGGATAAGTCTTTTCTGCTCTTAAGATCTTTTGACTAAACTAGAATAGTTTTCCTGAATTCATTTTTCACTTCTTGTAGGTGAGATTGCAATTTGGTTTTAAGAGTTGTAAACTTATCTATTTACCCGACTCATCCTTGGATCAATTTCAGTGATCCAAGGAATGTTTTAAATCTATTCAGGGTGAACAACTGATGAATTAGCATTCCATGAATTAAGAAACATATGGAATGAACTTGGTAGATACAAGTTCTTTAATTCTCTTTTGTGTGAAAATATTTCCATTCAGTGGTATGTTTTGTTTGGGTCTTTGGAGATCGACCATGGCAGGTCATTACTGACGTAATTGGGATTTCAGCCTATTCATGGCATAGGAGAGAACTAGAATCCTATAAAGGACTAACCTATGGAATCCTAAGCTAGGTAAAAGTATTTCCTACCTAAGCTATGTTACTTGATATAATTCTGATTCTAACCTAAACTTGGTGCTAAGGGAATTGGAAAGGTTACTAGGTATTAAAACTAAACTTGAACCTATTACTACAAGGCTATATGGTGATCTAACCTAGTGCTTTAAACTATGGAATTTTGAATTATTTACCTATGTGGAATTATCTAAACCTATTTGCTAAGGCCTAAGGTGGGGGTTAATTGTTAGTGTTATATCCTAAGGTATAAACTTTAATCTACCTAAGATCTAACCTAAGCAAGTAATCTATCCTAAACTATTGGGCATGAATGGGGGACTTATGTAGTCGCATGCATTTTGGCGATGGTTCCTAAGGCATTTATGATGTTGATAAGGTTTTTAATGTACGCGGTATTGCTAGCTTTAGCATGGGCTATTTGTCTTTGTGGAGGCTTAGGTGGCAGTATCACTAAAATTTAAAATGGTTGTTATTTTTGACTTGGCATTCACCAGACTTGGCAGGTGGTGGCAAGGAAGATTAGCGGGAGATTTGGAATTAATGGAATTAATTACTTTTGGTTTACTGAGCCCAAACCATCTTGGTAGGCATGCCAATAGATTTTTCTTGGGTTGTTTCACTTTACATGTTCTCCGATTTTCACTCTGCATGCGCTCTGGTTTTTCGAACCAGTAGATTAAACTGCACTTCATGGCTATTTTTGAAGTTTCAAATCTATTTTAGTTTTGTGGAATTTATAAGAGGCATTGTGGAAGAGGTATCTAGTTGTTTGATCTTTCATGGAAAAGAGGAGAAGTAGTGATCTCGGCAGGTCTTCTTCGATTCAACAGAGACACTATCAGGCATGATAGACTCTAACTGTTAAAATATTTTTCTTTCCTCTAAATGTTTTCATTAAAGCAACTCTGCTCTGTTTAGTTTTATGCATTGCGTAATGTACCTAGTTGTTTGGTTATTGAGTTTATAAAATCTTGAATTCTTAGCTTCGAACCCTTTTTACAAAAGAGGTCTGGTTTAAATTATTAGTATGCGTTTGTTTAAGCACATGAAAAATGCATGCAAAAATGATTCTATAACTCTGTTTGGCTTAACTAGATTTGGTAATTAATGGTTAGGTTTTGTTGACTTTTGAATGAATGTATTTTCACTAAAGTTCTTTAGAGAATCAGGTTGTTCTACCTGCTTCTGTTGAAACTAATGTTTTGTGATCCCGTGCTGGTAAAAAGCTCATGTTTGTTATGAAAACTTGTATGTATGCTCAAGTTCATTGGAAACTTGTTGGGTATTTGAGAACTGCTGTCGGGTTCTTGGTGCTATCATGCTTGTGTTTCGTTTCATAAATATAAGGGACTATGAATGGAGTAGTAGATGGCTTGGTTTTCATTTTCTAACCTGCGAACATTTGTTGTTGCTGAAACCCTAACATGGCGTGATAATTGTGTAGTATTATCATGATATTATGGACTGTTACTAGTCCGCATCTGGTTGGTGTTTGTGTTTTATTATGACCTTGTGTATTTTATTGAGAGTTCATTATGAATATGGCCTTAGTACTTATATGGTGTTTTTCTGAACTCTTCAAGTGATCTTACAAACTGCTTCAGTTGTTAAGCAAGGTTTGATAGGATAGTTATTCAAAAATGATGCTTGAATTTAATTGAACTGTTTAAAAGTTTATTCATTTCACTTTATCTAGCATTAGGATGTGGAAGTTATATTAACTCAATATGGAGTAATGTGATGCAAAAGGAGTCGAGGATATCGTTCCTTATTGTTGGAATTGGAAACCTGAGCAAGGTGTCGGTCCAGTTGGGATTCTTTCTGGTTTTCTTTGTTAAAAGATACAAACCAAAAGGGAACATAAGTTTCCTGAACTTGTTTAAAATTAGTTGAATGATTTTGATCTTGGTAAGAACTTACGCTCATCATGGTGCTCAGATTGGGATTTCGAATCTTGGGCAGAAAGTATCTTGTAATTATGTTGTTAGATCCTGTCATATATATTGAGTTTATTACTATAGGGAACTATTTTAAAACTCTGAATTCTTAAAAGGAAACAGATGCATGTGCATGGAGAAAACTGGAAATATGGTCTTATGAGTTGGTTGGTAAACTCTGTGAGATTTTGACTGGAACCATCTTTGTAGTTTACGATTCTTATTGGGAATTCATTCTTTATTTTTACTCTTGAAGCAATACGTTGAAAAGTATGGTAAATAATATTGTTTTGATTTAACTCTTGGGTAATTCTGGGCATTAGCATCTACTCAGATTTCTCTTCTGTTAGGTCCCCTTAAAGAAATGAAGAACCCATAAAAGAATTAGTTATGGTTCTTTTGTGTATATGGACTGTGTATGACCTTCACTCTCTAATGTTCCTATTTGAATAGATCCCTTGCTTACAATGGGAAGTTTTTAAAGGAAAAGTTTCATTAGATACCTTCTTACTTTAAGGTGTTCTTGTTCTTCCTTGGGAATTCTTATATGAACTCGAACTGTATATATGTGAAGAAGGGACTTTGTTAATTAAGTTGAAGGAAATGACTACGGGTTAGGATCATTTCTGTTAAGCTTCTTTTCTAATATAGTTGGGAATAAGTTCATTTGTTTGGAATATTTTGTTGATTATTCTATAGGAAAAGTTAATTGTTAATTGGCTAACCTTCTCTTACTTTTCATTTATGGAAATGAAATAGAAGGAGAGTGATGACTGGTTGGTTGATGTTTCATCCTTCCATCTGGGATCTTTATTTATTCCTGTTCTGATGAATATCTTAAATGTTTGATTTGAGATAGTTAATCTTAAGATGAAACAACTTTGGTTATCATATGAACATGTTTCTGCCTTGTGGATATTATGTACTTTAGCATAATGAAAATGGTTTCTCTTCTTCTTACTAGAAAATTAGACGAAACATCCTAGTAAGAACATACTGAAAACACTTCTTGTATCTTATAGTTAAGATAAGTGTTGTATTTTGTTTTGGTAGAATGGAAACAATAAGATGTTATGTTCTATTGATTAAGATGATTGATAGGACCAATTATACTTTAATTTGTAAGACAAATATTATAGATTATATTTTGTTCTTCTTTTAGAAGTGAACTCTGGTTCATTAATGCTCTTCTTTTTGGTTGTTATTACTTATGTTTAGAGTATGAAATGCTAATTGTTCATTAAAGTAAGGTTGTTTTTATTGGAACAATTAGTGGAATGCACTTATTTTAAGGCTTAGTGCTTATCATGCTCAGTTCTTTGAATTGACCCGTGCTAGCAATTTTTGCAGATGGACTTCATAAGTGATATAAGATGGAAAAATCTTATATGATGCATTGGCTGATCTAAGTTTGATTATAGTGAAGAATTTTGATTCGTTCTTGAGTTGTATTGAAAAAGAAAAGTTATATTCCTTTTTGAATGAAGACTTTTGTCATGCAATAAGCCCAAAAATGCATAAGTTTGTAAAGGTATAAGTTTGAAAATGAAATTGAAGGATGAGAACTTACTTGCATGAGTTGTGTAAATTATCTTATACCTTTATAAAAGAAATGGAATCTTATCTTGTTGATATTATTCATATTATTTATGATTAAATGAGGATTCTTGAATAAGTAGGATAAAAGGGAATTAGAGTAATCTCCCTAATTAAGATGCAGCTAGATAAGTTGCAGAATTCAATGTTCTTATATAAACAATTTAATATAGTAAGATGATGTGTAATGATCATACAATGAAAACTATATATTATGTAGAGAACAAAAAGGGTGTGTTAAACCCTAGAACTTAACCATGAAGAGGAAGACTCTTCCTCACTCGTGAAAAAGTAAACAAGAAAAAAAAGGAAGATATGATTTATACTCATTAGACCTCATTTAATAAAGTCTATTAAGTTACGATCTAGGTAGTTATTACACTTCCTTGAATGGTTAAGTCACATTAAACAGAACTTATGAGGTTGTTGTCCCCTCTTTTTGGTAACTACTTGTTAAGCCAAAATTAACGAACATCAAAAGAAATCTTGAGTTAAGGAAGTTCTCCAAGGATTAATGGAACCTGATTTGGAAAGGAACTTAGGGAGAGTTGGATTAGGGTTTGGACAAGATTGCTGAAATCTACTTTTAATTATCCAAATTAATTAAATATATTAATAATTTCCTTGGGGTACGCACATATCGACGAGGCTGTTACGCAGGATGCTTTGGCACACACCAACTGCGGTTGTACCTTCAAGAAGATTATGAACTTCTCAAGGATACAACATTGTTGTTGACATGTGGCAACACCCTTCTGTATTGATCGTCTAGATCTACATGCTTATGGACTTGAACTTAGTTTTTCTCTAGGAATGGGTAGTAGCATAGCTACGATATGAAGTAGCCCTCTAGGACTCGGGTACCTTACCACATGGGGTTAACCTAGGTTGACCCGGTATGCCATGGGTAGTATTTGTGAGTCTCTTCCTATCATAACCTATGTTGTTAACCTGAACTAGGGTTAAACCTTGGGCAAGTGGACTGACGGAAGTTAGTAAAGGAAATTCTAGATAACAATTGAGTGAGGTGAAGGATGTATTCCGGATTGACGAGTATGTCATCAAGGAATGAGTAATACAAACAATATGTTAGAAAACTTTGGCCAAAGTATCGCAAGTTGCTGATTGTGTTGTCCTATGTCACCTAGTCTAAGGTTCGAGATGCAGATGAATATTGGTAGAAAATATTTAGATAGGTTCCCAGATAGATCACTCAATACCCCGAACAGGGTAAGATAACCAAGTATACAGAGTATACAAAAAGTATTCAATACTTAATGTTAAACATGAATAGATCGGTAGATCGCTGAGTCATGAAATGAATAGATCAGTAGCACACCGAGTCATTACAGTTGCATATGGTTATCTGTTATAAGAATGAATTTTATGGAATGTGTGTTCTAAATTATGTATTTAGAACAGAGAATGTTACTAATTTTTTTCCCTTGTTTCTAAATTCTTAAAATGGGAATGTTACATCTTGGTATCAGAGCTGAAGGTTGCATCTCTTGGACCTATTGTGTCCATAATCTGATAAAAACTTGAATTTTATTGTAACAAGAAAATGGTTAGAACAAGAGGAAACATTGCAAATAATGCTCCACCTGATGAAGGAGTAGAAACAACCCAAAAACTTGATGAAATCCTTACTTCCCTGTTGGACACAAGAGATCGTTTGACTGTACTCGAACAACAAGTGATGGGTAATGAGGAAGAAGAAGCTGGTAATAACAATCAGCCACCTCCTGAGGACAACCCCAATATGGGTGTTGATAATAACAATACTAATGTACCTGTCCAGCCAGAAAACAAAAAGGCTAGGTTGGTAGCTGAACTCACCAATGATATAAAAAGGATAAGTCCACCTAAGTTTGATGGCACCACATTAGGTGATGGAGCTGAGAATTGGCTCAATGAGATGGAGAAGTACTTTGCAATAAGAAACTTCTCGGAGGAAACCAAAGCTATTTGGGGAGCATATCAGCTTTCCCATGAAGCATCTTCATGGTGGGACAGCCGTAAGGCTGAGCTAAACATTGATGAAACTAACATCACTTGGGATCAATTTAAAAGTTATTTTAGGCAATGATGGCTACCACAACTTTATTATGATCAGAAAATGACTGAATTTCAGAACTTGGCTCAAGGGAAGTTAACTATAACTGAGTATTGGGAACAATTTACGAAACTACTCAAGTATGTACCTCAATATCAAACTGATGAGAATTTTAGGATATAGAAATTCATCATGGGATTGAATCCCATTATTGGGGGAGAGGTTGATGTTCACAGCCCAACCACTATGGAAGGGGTTGTTGAAAAATCCATAAGGCAAGAACAAAAATTAAAGGCTATTTCTGCTCATAAGGAGGAAGTATGGAAGAAAGTTCCAAACTCTTCTTCAGCTTCTCTTGCACCTAAGAAAGGACCATGGAAAAATTTTGGTAACAAAAGTAAGTTTCCAACTGATAATAATAAGAAAACAACAATGAATAAGTCTACTGGAAATACACGGAACAATTTTTCCAAGAATAATAATAATGGACGAAAGTCCTATGGAGGTCAAAATGATAACTTTAAGGCTGAAAATAATTCTGAGCCTAAAAAGGGACCGGTAGGAGGCTATTATAACTGTGGCAAAGATCATTACATGAATCAATGTCCTTTGAAGAAAGATGATTGTAATCAACAGCACAAGATACATGTTGCAGTAGCTGACAAGCAAGATGAAAAGTAAGTTACACCTATAGAAGTTCCTGGTAAGTTATTTAGCATACCTGTAACTATTATTTTTGATACGGGAGCTATTGAATGTTTTATTTCTAGTAAACTTGCTTCAAAAATTAAAAGAAAAGATGGAAAAATGGATAAATCATGGACTATACATTATGGTAATAATTTTGTTCATACAGTTAGTATGTGTCTTTTTGGGGCAGTCCTTGACTTACCTAGCTTTTCCACATAAGTTGATCTCTATGTAGCACCTTTGGGATCTTATGATATAGTCATAGGTGTAAATTGGTTAGCAGAGCATAAAGTAAAGGTAGACTATTTTGAAAAGCATATTAGTTGTTTAAATGATATGCAGAAAATAACAGAGATTCAAGGTGTAAAACGAGAAATTTCGGTTAGGAAATTGTCAGCTATGCAACTTAAAAAGGAAAAAAATAAGGGTTGTACCTTATATGCAGTAAAAATTTCAGAATCTACAAAAGAAAACAACGATTTCATGGAACGTTATCCACTATTACGGAACTACAATGACGTGTTTCTAGAAGAATTACTAGGGTTACCACCCAAAAGGGAGTTTGACTTCATGATTGAAATCAAACTAGGTACTGAACCTATTTCTAAAGCACCTTATCGAATGAATACCACAGAGTTAGTAGAGCTTAAGGCTTAGTTGCAAGAAATTTTGTCTAAGGGTTTGATTAGACCAAGTGTTTCACCTTGGGGAGCACCAGTGATCTTTGTGAAAAAGAAAAATGGAACACTTAGATTGTGCATTGATTACAGGATGTTAAACAAAGAAACAATCAAGAATAGATACCCACTTCCTAGAATTGATGATTTATTTGATCAAATGCATGGAGCATCGGTATATTCTAAGATAGATCTTCGATTTGGATATCATAAATTACAAATTAAGGATGAGGACATTCATAAAATAGATTTCAAGACAAGGTATGGGCATTATGAATTCACGGTTTTACCCTTTGGATTAATGAATGCACCTGTAACTTTTATGAACTTAATGAATAATATATTTCAAGAATACTTGGACAAGTTTGTGCTTGTATTCTTGGACGACATTCTCATATATTCTAAAAGTATTGAGGAGCATCATGAACACTTGAAAATAGTTTTGGAAATTATGAGAAAGAGACGGTTGTATGGTAAGTTGTCCAAATGTTCTTTCTATGACACCGAAGTTCACTATTTGGGTCATGTTATAAGTAAAGATGGGATTTCGTATATCCTTCTAAAATTGTAGCTATAATCGAGTGGCCTACACCAAAGAATGTACATGAAGTTAGAAGCTTCA
Organism: Taxus wallichiana var. yunnanensis; assembly: GCA_018340775.1. NCBI lineage: Eukaryota > Viridiplantae > Streptophyta > Pinopsida > Cupressales > Taxaceae > Taxus > Taxus wallichiana. Next base: position 612,254,728 of record CM031235.1, on the reverse strand, counting down.
TGGGCCTTGTAGGTTATTATAGAAAATTTGTTAAGGATTTTTCTAAGGTGGCTGCACCAATAACTTCATTATAGAAAAAGGATAAGAAATTTGTTTGGAATGATAAATGTGAATCTACTTTTAAAATTTTGAAAAGTCAGTTGACTTCAGCACCAATCTTAGTTGTATCTGATCCTAATGGAGACTTTATTGTTGTAATGGATGCATCTAGGGAAGGTCTTGGAGGTATTTTGTTACAAAATGATCATGTCATAGCTTATGAAAGTAGAAAACTTAAGTTACATGAGTTGAATTATGCTCCACATGATTTAGAGATTGCTGCCATAGTTCATGCACTTCAAGTTTGGAGGCATTATCTCATTGGGTAAATAATTTGAGTGGCCAACCGATCATCTTGGGCTGAAGTACATTTTCACTTAGGCAAATTTGAATGCAAGACAAAAAGGTGGTTAGAGTTTTTGTCTCAATATGATTTTGACATAAGTTACATTAAAGGAAAAGAGAATAGAGTGGCTGATGCTCTAAGTCATAGGAAGCACATTTCTGCTCTTATAACACTAAGAAATCAGTTTAAGGATGAAGTAAAAAGTGTTATGGAATCTGACTCTTACTTTCAACAAGTAAAAATAGCACTTGCTGCATACCCAAAGGATGAAAGATATAAAGGTTTTCACTTTGATAATGAAGGAATCTTACGATATGAAAACATGGTATACATATCTTTTCCTAAAAAATTGAGAAATAAATTGTTGGCAAAGTTTCACAATTCACCTTTTTCTGGACACCCTAGCATTACAAAAATGTTTGCTGATATAAAACAACAATATTTCTGGAAAGGAATGAAAAAATATGTTATTGATTTTGTGACTCATTGTCTTGAATGTCAACGTGTAAAAGTGAAACATATGCACCCAGCTGGTTTATTGTATCCTCATAGCATACCGCAGTACAAATGGCAGGTAATAAGCATGGATTTTGTACAAGGATTGCCTATGTCAAGAATTAAAAATGATGTTATTTTGGTAGTAGTTGACAAACTAACGAAAGTAGCTCATTTTATTTCTAGAAATTTAAAGGATGATTCTCCTATTTTGGCTAAAAGATTTGTACACAAAATTTTCAGATTACATGGAGTACCTGAATTAATCATATCCGATTGAGACCCTAGAATGATGTCAACGTTTTTACAAATGATTAATGAAGCTCTTGGAACTAAATTGAATTTCATTTCTACATATCATCCGGAAACAGATGGACAGACTGAAAGAGTAAATCAGGTTTTGGAGGATATGTTATGGATATACTGTATGGATCATTAGTACAAGTGGGAGGAGTACCTTCCATTAGTTGAATTTGCATACAATAATACATATCATGCTTCTCTTAATATGGCACCTTTTGAGGTGCTTTACGAAAGGAAATGCAGAACCCCTATTAGTTGGGATATCATTGAGGATAAAGAGGTAATTGGACATGAAATCCTTACGAAAATGGAACAACAAGTTAAAATGATTCGTGAATGCTTGAAAGAAGTTGTAGATAGGCAAAAGAGTTATGCTAACTTAAAGTGGGTTGACAGGAAATTTGAACTTGGAGAGAAGGTTTTTCTTCAGGTTAAACCAAAAAAGAGTTCTATAACTTTTGGCAAGGCTACCAAGTTATTAGCTTGATATGTGGGACCTTTTGAAATAGTTGAAGTAATCAACCCTGTAGCTTATCGTTTAGCATTACCATGTACTTTGTCACAAATACATGATGTTTTTCATATTTCTTTGCTTAAGAAATATGTTTCAGATTTATCACATGTGTTAAATTGGAATTCCTTACAGTGTCTAGGACCTAGGAATAATCATGGTTAAACCCATTCAAGTGCTAGAAACTCACCAGTTGCATTTAAGAAATAGAGAAATAAGTCAATGTAAGGTCTAGTGGGACCAGTTTAATGAGGAAAGTGTAACTTGGGAAAATCTAGAGGATATAAAAACTACTTTTCCATATCTATTTGAATAGAATTGAATCTGTTGACTGATAAAGATTTATGATTTTATCTTTATATGACATTAAGTAAGCCAATTTTGGGCAGATAATTATTTAATTTGAACAAACAATTATTTAATGCTGATTTCTGGAACTATAAGGTTTTGAAATATTTGACTTTGAGTAAGAAAAGTGAAGGATTTGACTATCCTTGATGTAAATTGTTAGAAGAAATAATCATCGGGATGATGATTCCTTTTAGGAGGGAAGCATGTAACACCCTTGACAGTTGTTATTTTCCTCCTTTGCATCTCAAGTGTTGGCATGTGATTTTCCTTTGTAGGATATGTTCTTTTGACTTTGGGAAATCATGCTTGATGTGGATAAGTATTCGGGAGAACAAGGACCCGGTGGTGCTAGTCCAAAATCGGTGTGTATATCACCTTGACTCTCTCCACGAAGGATAAAACTAAGAAAAGAAGAAGGAAGTTGAAGCTTGAACGAGGAGGTGGAAGAGTCTGAGGAAAGTGTGCCTAATTCCCCTATACCTCCAGAGAATGTGGAAGAACCAAAGGATGAAGAAATTAAGGATGGAGAAGAGGGAGAAAAGGAGGTAGATGAGACAATGACCAAGACTACTCAGGGTACGATAGAACAAGCTCCAAATCTTGAAGCCCAAGCTCCTAAGGACCAAGGTCGAAAAGAACAAGTGGAGAATATGTTGCACTGGTCATGGGCTATGTTGAGGACATGGGTAAAATTTTTGTGCCTATTTTCATAGCACAGTGACACAAAAGGAATTGTATGGCTAGGATCTAATGGATGAAGATATGGCAACCATGTGCACAAGGAAGCAACTATCATGGTCGATGCACACGCACATGGATGAACCAAATTTTGATGTGTGTGAAGAGTCATGTGTATCAAGGAGGTTGAAGAAGGCATCTCAGGCCAGACACATAACTGGTAAAGCCTATTGTTATGTCAGATGAATAAGTGAGCAATGCTTTGGTAATGGTCTCGACAGAGGTGGCACGGTGAAATATGGATAAGGATGCAACAATTAGGGCGCTAAGAGAAGAACTCAAAACTACAGATGTAGGAATAGCACGCCTAAAGCAAGAGAAATACTTGGTACAGAAGAAGAACATTTTTTTCATTAGCATGGAAAAGGAAGTTGGGGACAATATGATGAAAGAAAATCTGCACTTAGAGCCTAAGGTACAAAGTGTTCCCTTTAACAATGCATTATGTAAGTACCTTGGTTGACTTAGTGCTTGAATATGAACCTCTGCGCATGCCAAAACCAAAGAATCCTGAGCAGGAAGCAGAGTGAGAAAAGGCTTCGGTGATGAGAAATATTGCATCATATGAGGGGTTTCTTCAGAGCTTGTAGGAGGAGCTGAAGAAAGTGGATCAAGCGCTGAAAATCAGACAACCCCGAAGTCATTATAAGAACCAAGATCTTTTTGGAAGACAATGAAGTCCTAAAGGCCATGAAAGATGAGACCTTGGGCTGTGCATAATGATTAGCACTTGTCAATCGAAGCATGAGGCCCTTACAACAACACAAGAACCACACAAGGAAAGGTTGGATGAGCTTTGGAAAATCATCGTGCAAAATATGGACTTATTAGAAGGAAGAATGACTGCAATGTCCAACATTGTGTTGGTATTGCGAATGAGAAAGGAGATATTGCAAAGATGAGTTAGAGTCAATTACGGTGGATATCCCGAAAAAGGCAGCCACGCTCAATGATTGGCAGACATTAGAGGCAGAAATAAAAGAGGAATATCCATAATTTATTATTCGGAGTTAAAGCATAAGATCTTTGTAGGGTAAAAACATTCTTTTATTCTTCTATTCATATTCTTTGATTCATTTTGGACATAACCATTGCTGGGGTGGAAATGCAACTAGTGTGGGGTAATGTTGGTGAAAAACATCTAGCATTTAGTGAAGGACATACATAAGGTTTGCGCAGAAGAGCATAGTGCATTCGAAGCATGGAAGGATTGGAAAGGATCACACATGAAGAAGAGAGACAGATTTGAGACTTATCCATTTGCACGAGTATGAGCTATTTTTGGAGATAGTGTGCCGAACACACAAACTAGTTAAAAAATTATGCGATATGCATTGTCTATTTTTGGAGGATCGGCTACAAAGCGCTTTGCATGGATACAAGATGAGAATAGATTTACTATTGACATTTAACTGGGAGAAGTCTATTGTTAGCGCACTTACATGTGTGGATATTTTTGTAATGGGGCGTGGTTAATAATAGCATGCAGCCTATATTGGGATTAGATAAGTGGTGAAGGGCAAGTCCCCACCCTTATAAATATGTAATGAACTATGTAGCATAGGGGGCATGTGAGAACTGAGTTATTGTGAGGTTATGCTTTGCCAAATCTGATGCACACATAGACTATGGTATTATCTATTGTAATAAGATTTTGTGTATTTATCATGTTTAATGCAATGGAATGTGTTGGCTGAATCAGAGTGTCAAATCCTGAGTATAATTGGTTCTTGCATGCTTTATTTCATCATGGTTATCTTTTAAGTCTGTTATTCTCTAGATCTAGATCTGAACATGCACTATAGAATGATATATTAGTTATGGATCTGAATGCTTTAAGTCTTCATCATGCTAACATCCTGCAACAACCCTAAAGAGGGGCTGGTACCTTTATGTGCTTCAAGTGAGCATTCATCCTAGGCTGAATGATGTTCCAATGCACCTAAGCTTTTACTAATGAATTCTAGGCTACATCAAACATTATTCTACACTTTTGCATATTTAAAGGTTTTGCTATGACATTATAAGTTCCAGTTTCAACAGAGTTTTGAGCTTCACACACTTCCAAGAATATTGTGAATCATCTAAGTCTTCCTTCCTACTTCTTGCACTTATGGTTTTGAAATTATCTTACTTATTTCTTGTGTCATCTTATGCACTTTACTAATTTATCTATCATTATGGCTCTTAAATACATGTTTAGGGTTTAACATACTAGTTAATTTTTTTAATGATTTGATGAACCCTTCTATAGTCGAACTCATTGCCCCAAGATCCCCATGGCTAAAAATAGAATCCTCTTCTCCTATAAAATTCATGCAACATGAAAGTGTGAACCCTATCATTGATGACGAGGTTAAGGCTAAGCTTAATACGTTGTATCGACATACTCCATTTAGTGATGATATTCAACTTTTACTCCTTTCTCATCAAGCTCACATTACTACCACTACCACCGATGGATATGGCCTTTGCATAGATACACTTGAACACAATTTCACTCTATGCTTTCCTTATTCTTCTATAGGATTACACGATGCTATGGATTGTTCTACTTCTATTGACATGCATGTTAATTTTATCATATATTCTATTCTTGGTGATATGTTTACTCCTATAGATAAAAATAATTATATTTCTAAATATGTAAATGAACATGTACATGATGTTGTTTCCACTCATCATTAAGATGAATATAATGTTTTATTTCATAATTTTGAAAATGTTTGTAGTGATTGTAATGATATATATCATGTTAGATCTCCTAATACTTATTTATATGCTAATGATAGTCTAGAAAACATGTTTTTGTGAAAACTTGATTGATAGTGACCTAGATTATATCTTTGATAATGAACATGCTATAAATATGTTATTTCTACCCAAACTACTAAATGTTAATTTTTCCACTCTTATTTATTCTACTTATTAGATTGCTTCCAATGTCATACATGATGATTATAATTGTGTCATTAGTCCACCTCTTATTTTTACTCCCGAGTCCACATCTAGTGTTTCAAATTGAGCCTCCATGTTCTTCAACTCTTATTTATTTTATTTTTCATAGTATCATTGAAAGTTCCATCTCACATTCCTATAGAATCTCCATGTTCTTTGTTTCCTTCCACATCAACTATTCCTTCTCATGTTCCAATGATCACTCATAATGGCAAGATTCAACCACTCAATTTTCCTCTTATTTCATCTACCAAATCATCACATGATATCTTATCACTCATGCAAGTTGCTGGCCAATTGAAATCTTATGTGCAATCTCTCACTCTAGAAAGAAAATCCTATTATGCTTCTATTGATAATAACTCTATTTATGGAAATCCTATTCCTAAGAAAATTTATATTTCATTTTTTCCTAAAGATTTTTTCCTACCTACATTCTCTTATTTTGATGGTACTAAGAAACCTTATTTACATCTCAAAAATATCATCTCGCCATGGCTTCTTATTCCAATGATCTACTATTACTCAAATATTCTCATCACCATCTTGTCATTGAGGCTCTCGAATGGTACACACATTTTCCTTTTGGGTCAATTAGTACATATTATGATATGGAAGATTATTTCCTTAGGAGATTCATGATTAACAATGGTCCTATTATTACTCATGATCATTTTCCTAGTTTATATCAAGGAAATAATAAGCCTATATTAGATTGTATTTTACTATTTAATTCTTGTATGCATTAATTATTATTCCATTATGTTTATTTATAAAAGTACTTTATCTTTTGTCGAGGCTTGATTCCTGCATTTAAATAATAATTACAATATGATGCATGTGAATCATAAATGATTTTATGCTATAGAGATATTGATCTAGAACAAGATCTGACTACTACACGTGTTATAGATCATCCTTGTATGGATTCTACTTCTTCATCATCTATGGCTTCTTCTCCTCCTCCATCTCTGTGAGTGTCCTCCTAGGTATCCATCCCCTCCACCTCAAAATAATGTTCCATATTGTCCACCGCGTTATCATCCTCCTTATCCTCTAATGCGTAGGTCTCCACTAAAGATGCCTTCATCTTCCACTCGCGATCCATTGTAATTTTCACATGCTAACAAGCGCGTGATGTGTTGCATAATTTTCTAGATAAGTGCTTAATTTTCCATCTAATCAACACCATCCTCCTCATCACTTGCATCACCATATCGAACAAAAATATTGTAACTTTCACCACATTAATGGCCATCAAGATAATGACTATTTTATTTACATGATAAATTACAACAACTCAAAGATCAAGGTGTCATTTCCTTTGGCTCTCACTCTCATGAGCGGTATTTTTCTCCTATTCCACATAAGCATTCTTCCACTTTAGTTCACTTGTCTCCATCACCTACTTCTAAGGTCACTATTCATCCACCACATAAGCTCATTCTTCATTTTCTTCCTCCACCTAGTTATTCCAATACTACATCATCTCATTCGTTGAATGATGCTAGTTCTTCTCATTGGATACCTAATCCATCAACATCCGCACTTCCTTCTATCATCTCTATTAATTTCTAGTACCTCACAGAAATTCATTTTGGTTCTTACGCTCATGCTAATACTATTTCACATGCTTCCATCATTCTTTTCTGGTCTCTCCATCTTTGGTAGGTGATATTTGTGTAACCATCTCATTTCTCGATAACGCACTCATGTTCTCAAGGTTCTTACATGAATGTTAAGGGTTAATTTATAAATAAACCTCATCTCACTCATACATACACACTCGGGGGCACATGGATCCTATCCACTTATATTACATACCATCCCATTCCACTTCATATAAAATATGTTTCATATCTTGGTTTCACATTCTTCTTACGTGTTTATACTCGCATGTTACACTTTGATTACTATATTACAAAGATACATTATATGTCATTATATTTTCCATAACACATGTGCATTCACTTTCCTTCTAGTTTTGATCATAGACCATTCATAAATATTTACACGTAGCATGGATGATTGGAAATGTACCTCTTACTAGTCCCGCAATAGGGTTGGGGCATACACTTTTGTACACATCACAAGTGTTATTGTTTTATTCTATACTAATTCCTATTTTTACCACCATACTACTATATTGGATCACACATACTTTTAACAAAAAAATTATCTTTCTAGCATGCTAATGAGTTCTTCATGTGCAAAATTTTCTTTGCAAGAACTATTTGCCTCCATGGTTTTTTGATGATTTTCTTCATCATGCTTGACATTGTTTTCCATTGTATGCCATTGTTTACAGTGGATTTTCCTTATGTCTTGTTTGTTCATTACTTCTATGCATTTGGCTACTTTGGCCTTAATTTTCTTGTGACATTGTGAGTGATGTCCCATGTTTGCAACCCACATTTTGTGGTCTACATTGTATTTTTGTGTGCTAACTTACACTTTGTCTTCTATATACATGCTTAGCTTGCTTGCACCAACACTTGTTTTCTAGCCATTTCTTGCATGTACCTTGGTTTCTACCAAGCAAATTCCCTTCTACATACCGGTATCAGTTCAACATCGAGTCCTATTTTAGAACACATCCTCCTAACAACATCACATGAAACCCAAATAAGGGGGAATCAATTAGGTGAATCATTCACCCCATTCAAGAGTACATTTTTGTAGTACAATACATTTCAACAATAATAAAAATTATTCACTACAAACATGACTCGAATATGACTTAGGTCCTTACTTCAAAGCATAGACACTAACTCCTAGATACAAACATGGGTGTGTAGGTACTTCTCTCCCTTCCTAGGTGCCCATGACCAGGGGAATATACACACTTTTTCTCCAATCAACATGGTTATCAATGGTTCACGTGAGCGGTTGGCATAGTACATGCACACCCCTCCAACAATCAGATACACTTTTTATTATTCTATTCGCATTGGATTGAACTTGATCAAGACATGATCACACCATCTATGGTGGTGTATAAATTATAGGAAGCAGTCAAATCAAAAATAATTATGTATGCAAGTGAATAAATCAAACTAAGTTACTTAATGAAAACTAACACCAAGTAGTCTCCATAACTAAGCTAATCTATCAAAAACACCATGATAAAGCTAGAAAGAGAAAGCTAATATAAATGCATCCAACATTAAAACATTAAATGCTAAGCCATCCCTTTGATATTTGGATGTGCTTTGTGATTGTAGTTGCTCCTTTTGTTGAACCAATCGTGATTACGAGTGATCAAAGGAAGGCTATCTCCATGAAGAGGAAAGTATCTCACCAATATGGCTTGATTGCCATGTATGGTTCTTCCTTTACTACTCTTTGCAAGTAGAGGATAGAATGGGTGCTAGATCAATAATATTTTCAAGGTAGAAATGCTCTTATCATGTGCATATAGTGTAATGGTGAAACATTGGTGTAAGATTAGAAAGGAGGTACTAGGTTATTTATATAGCTTTCCAAATTGGGAGAAACTAGAAACCTAGAGAATGTGGGACAAAGATAAAGTAGAATTAGAAAGGGATAAGCATGATTAGAAGAAATTAATTAGTGATTAGAAACTCATGGGAGTTGGAGAGGATTTAATTAATTAACTAGGATTTATTAATAGGCCAAGAGAAGATTAAGAATCCATTTAGAAGCGATTTAGGAGGAAATTGATAGAATTTGAAGGGTTTAGAAGGGATTTAACCAATAATAAGGGTTATTAATTAAATATAGGATTAAAATGGATTTAATTAATTAATAATGGTTAATTACTTAATTAAAGAGGATTATAATTAACGAAGTGTCGTTAATTATCATACAAAATGAAGGAAAAGGTTAGTTAATTAATGAAGTGTTGTTAATTGACCAAAATGAAGGGGAATGTTAGATAATTAGTGAGAAATCACTAATTATAATGAAATGACGGGAAAGATGATAAACAATGTAATTTTAGTAGTAAAACTACGTAGTCAGATTTAGGTGTCTACATTTTCCCCTCTTTGGTGTGGTGTAGTGCAAGTGATGCCACTTCAAAGATAATAGAAAATTACAGACAATTAAATTTTGAAGGAGTAGAAGAAAAATTAGTAAAATGAATGATGCCCACTTGAGTGATGATCGGGTGATAGAAGAGGTCGATTGATGCTCAAAAAGAAGAAGGAAAGATCACAATAGAACCATATTGTAAGCAAGTGAGTCGAATGTCGCTCAATTGGCCATTGTTCAATTTGACCGATTAGAAAAGAAGTATTGTGTTTCAAGGGATGTAATAAATAAGGGGGATAAATATAATCCCTATCACCCCATGTATTGTGGAAGAAAATGTTAATATAAATGGAAGGGATTCAAACTGAGCTTGGTTGGCCATTGTTAGAATCGATAAAATTTTGGAAAATGATTGGTAGAAAGTGAGGTATATTAGAAATAACCACATACATGGAGCATTAGAATATTTCAACATAACCAACAAACCATATAGCTTAGAGATCATTTTTATTTTATATAAGCATACAAAAAAAGTGTAAAATGACATGAAAAGCCATAATACTGATTTTTGTTCATTTCTAAAGGACTGAATCAAAGAAAAATACATAAAGTAATGCAGTACGAGAAATTAAACAAGTAGACTAAAAATAAACAAGCACAAACAAACATCCTTAAAAAAATGTTTAAGAGAGTTACACCAATCATTATTTTATCTAGCTTCAATTCCCACATGTTCAAGTTATACGAAAAGGGTTAAAATGGCATCCCAAGAAAGGATACATGCAAGCTAAATAAATGGAGGAAATATAAGTCCCATCAAAAATAAATCACAAACTATGAAACTTCCCCAAGCAACAATATGTGTAAGGGAATACCCACATAGAAAGAAAACATGTTTTGTTAATGAGGAAAGATCAAAATGATCTGTAAGTCGTGTGCAAGAACATGAGAGAACCGAAGGAAGATATTTTATAGGATAATTTTTTTATGTTTGAGGATGTTGGGTCCTATGAATGATTCAGATGTTATAATGCCTTGTTTACCAATTTTTGAATTATTTTTGTAAATTTAACCAATTTTTTGATTTGAGAAATTTTACCAATGTTTAGGATTTTTGAAATTTTACAAATTTTTAGATTTTTTTGAAATTTACCAATTTTTTGGATTCTTTGAAATTTTAGGAAGAATTTCATATAAAAGAATGATAGTGTGTGTTATACACCGACTAGGTCACCGGGAAGCAAGAATATGTCCCGGGAGAAAATAGTTCACCGAGAAGCAAGAACATGCCCTAGCCAGACAAAAACGACAACAAAAATGATGAATGAGAAAAATAAATCATCGCGATGGAATGTTGGTACATGGTAGGAGGAAAAATAAAGGACAAGGTTAGTAATCCTATGCCTATGAGGCAATAAAAATGAAGAATTATGGCTGGGAGGGTATAAATAGTAGGGGGTAAAATCCATCGCAACCCATTTGAACTATTATGATCATTACCCCTTATGAGAGATTTTTACTTTGACTTTTAAGAGAGATGGATTGTGTAACATACTAGAAACACCACATGGATCATGTTTGAGAGTATGGGTGGGCTCCAGAGGATGGTTTCATGGTAAGTAAGGCAAAATTTTGAGTTTTATTCACATTTATTACATTTTTAGTTAGTAGAAAGTTAAATTTTCACACTAGTGCACGCTAGCATTACCCAAAAGTGTGTTAGTATGAACATCACATACTAGCATTAAAATAAGGACATGAGCATAAGCCTGGTGTGCTATTATAAATGCCAAGTGATACATGAATTTCATGGGCTAGCGTGAAATGTGCTAGCCTCGACATGATGCACGTTAGCATGACGAGATGTATGCTAGCGAAAAAATAGTGTCTCACTTTAGCATAAAAAGAAGTGCAATGGTGTAGTTCCCAAACTATTAGGAGAATTTAGAATAAATTTGAATATTTTAGAAGTGATTAGAAGATAAAAATTAAATAAATGATGTTAATTTCTAGTGTTTTGGGTGATTTTCAAAATATAGTATGGACTTTGGACATACGAGAGTGTCATGGACAACTGCAGGCCTTTAAGATGACCTTCACTCAACGTGAGTAAAAGGGATTAGTAATAGTACTCAAGGTAACTAGATTGACTTACATCGCATAGTTACCGCATATTAGACTAGATCACACCCTACTCATAGCATTAGATTGGATGACCTTCACTCGACGCGAGAGATGATTGTTACATTAGAGGACATATATCGATCCTATGGGTTTTGACATAGGGCATCTTATTGGTATATGACAATGATACTTATCAAATTTAGGGACACGCCCGGGACCTATTCTCTGAGAGGACATATCCCGAGAGGGGATGACACTTCACTTATACATATGTTTTGAGAGTAGGAGGATAACATGTCTTCATGTGTATCTTATAGCTCTTATCGGTGGCTAATTTATTCTTGATAAGACTACACCCACTTCCATCTTGGATTGATAGAAGTAGTGCCCCATTTGATGAATGGATAGGTATTTTCCTGGGGTTAGTGTATATTGTCTCACCTATACAGAGACCTACATTTTATTGTGTATAGGAAGATGATGAGATTGAGTCCCATGGCCCCGCTTCACATATGGGACTAGGATCACATTGCATGTGGATGTACCTTAGGTGTCATATGAGATAGAGAGCTAGATGATCCCTCATATCAAGGCTAGGAAACATTGGGTGTCGTAGTCGAGAGGTCACTTAGCAAACACCACTTTCTATAGGTGAGCATTCGATGACCTGCGCAACTAAATATGGTTACTTGGAGACCATACAGATTATACAAGTGCTGCACATATGCGAGAATAGATTAGCATTGTAGATATTGACCACTAAATTATAGGTATTCCTAGCCACATCCTGGAGTGGTAAAGAAGTGATAAGGTACAATGTCACCTTGGTGTCATTTATGGGATTCTAGGGGATGAGAGATGGTATATTCATGTAGTGTGAGAGACTTATAATTTTCGACCCCAAGTACGACCACGTATAGTATTGTAGAGATTCTACAAAGTGTTATCTAAAAGGAATGGGATGTGCACATGCGAGATAGTCAATATATGGACCACCGTTGATTACCTAGTTCGGTTCATGACAAAAGTTGTTGCGAGGTGGATCATCATTCCATAGGAAGTAATAGTAGGAGGTGTTGAACAACAATAACAGGGGGTTAGAGGACAATAACTATGATGGGGAAAAATTAGGCCAAGAAGAGGTTAAGGAAACCAAGAAAATGAACAGGAACATGGCTAGGGAACAAAGGTACAACAGTTCCATAGTACTAGTACAAGAGCCATTTATTCACTAGGTACCTTAGGTATAGATATTTGTAGTACATATACCTATATCTCCAAATCATTCAAAGGGTGCCTGCATAACAGTGTGTGTCTTGGACCCTAAAATATTGGTTAAGTACCAAGAACATACACACGGACTATTGAGAAGAAGGGCGGTCGGGGAAAGCGTGTAGGACAAAGGGGTTTAGTGAAACCAGGGCATGCACGGAGGTATAACAAGGGTTTAAAAGACTTAGCTATAACAGACATCATGGAGTCACTTGAGAAAAAGCGTGAGGACCAAACTAGGCATGGTAGGTAGATAAGGTGCCAACCCGGAGCCTTAAAGGCTAAGAAAAGGATATTCCACACAAGGAATATTCCTAAAGACATCATTACGAGAGAGTGGAGGGTTTGCAAAGGAATAAGAATTCACCTATGGAGGACCACATCGACACTTGGCATGCGATCTTCTCAAGAGAGAAGGGATGGTGGTGGGTGTTGACCCTATAAAAAGAGATGCTCGAAGCTAGAAGAAAAGATATACGGGGACACACAGAGACACGAGAGAGAGGTAGATTGATGTGTGAAGGTTGTGCAACGAACTTCAGAGAAATGTTAGGATGCACTAGAGTTTAAGATTCATGGTACTAGAGAGCTATATATAATTTCATTAAGTATTGGCATTGATGTTAGGTTTTGTAAATAGGTTATAGTAAGAAGGGCATAGCTAGGAGCTCCGTTCAGACCCTCTGTTGATAGGATGGACCTCTATCACTTACTATATATAGTCCGAGATGACCCAATTTGACTCTAATGTAACTACCAGAGATGATCAATAATAGATATTTAGCATGTTATAGCTCAGATCTAGTTTATTTTACCTCTTATAATGTCATTAGCTTCTATGATGCATTAATGTGTGGATCTGTTAGTTGCATCTTCTACCTTTTTTAATAAGTGAATGTACTTCTATTTCTGCAACTAATCCTCCATTAATGATAAAAACTTCTCACAAACATCACACAAAAGAGGGGTTTGACACCCGATCCTACCTCGAGTGAGCACCTAGTGCCTCCGCTAGGTGATAGGACGGTGCACTTGGGGTTAGAAAGAAGTGATCGCATAAAATAAATGACTTTATCTTGGTTATGTTGTCGGGACCTCTCTTTGAAGCTGTTGTGAGAATGGTACATGATGACAAAGCACTTAACCTTGGAAAGTGTCGAAATATGGCTAAAATGCATGAGGATGATTTCGCTTAAATATTTAGTACTTGACTCGAGTTTGATGTACATAAATGGATATAAGAGCATTTTTATCATGAGTTGTGTGAGACCTTGTTTTGTTATTTTCTAATGGAATTGTATGAATGGATCTCGGCATATGAACATAGATCAAGATGGTACTATATACCTGCGTACGGACCCAAGATGAGTATTAGAGGTCAGTATGATGCTAATCGACTTGGATGCATGTTGTTGTTGATCATTGGTGGAGTAAAGTGTTGACGCTTACACCTTGGAGTACGTAATTTCTACATATTCATGTCTAGAGATTACTAAGTTTGAGTTTTTGAGGATCCAAGAGGATAGTTATTGTGTGTCATCCCTTTAGCTATGAATATCCTAATCATTACAATGAGTTTGGAAGTATTCCCTATGGATGGATAATCTTCTTCGAGTGCTCGGCGAGGAAGCTAGAGTGGAGGAAGATGACAGATATTACGGATGAAAAGGAGAGGGAAGAAAGATAGCTCAAGTATAATGAAGCTCATGAAAGGGAGTTAGATAGACAATGTGAAGTTGCAAGAGTAATGGATTTATAGAGGAAGATTTTATAGGAAGGAATGAGGTTCACCGTAGGATGTGGATCCCGAGCAATCTATGCTACCCCATATTAGAAAGAGCCGAGAGAGAGATCCCTTTAGCTTCTGATGAGAGCTCATCACTTGGAGAAAGGAGAGCCATCGGTGTGCATATAAATCCACCTAGTGATCAACCCCGGCACTTAGTTTTCCAAATCCAGAGATAAGTATTACTAAGCTAGTTAGTATTGGCGGAAGTAACCGATCAACACCTAGGAGGTATAACTTTTCATTTGGCACATCTATGGCTGCAAAATCATTCCTTGTGTTTGGATTCATATTTTCTGGAATGAAATTTGGTCAAAGTAAAGGTACAAAAACTTTGGTATCACATCTTGAAGTGGCACGAGACACACATTGTAGCGGTGCAATATCATAGACTATTAGGCACACAGTTAAACATGATAGTGGGGACACAAGGCACGACCACTTTAGAACCTTTACCAGCTATAAGAGGTGGATCTAGTGGGTCAGGTGGAATATGAACTAGTGGATCTGGTGTATCTAGAGGACCTGATGGGTCAAGAGGGACATGTGTTGGTGGATCTAGTGGATCTAGTGGTGGAGGCCACACTGGGAGTAAATCTAGGTTCGGATCGTGTGGACAAGGGCCTCAAACACCTCAACAAGTGTTTTTGAGATGTATTTGCATATTCTAGATTACAAAGGTATTGATGATTTTACGAGCATGTACACAAGTGTGAGTTACTATGGCATGTGAAGGGGATCACTACCCCTGAGCAGAAGGCAAGTCAGTTTGTAATGACATTGCAAGGGTGCACACATAGTTGGTACCTGAAGTATGAACCCCACCGCATAATAGTAGATTATATCATGCTACGTAATGCATTCTTAGCTAAATTTCATATTCCCGATTTTTAACAAAAGATAATTAGAATGTGAAGGAGATTAAACAAGGTATGACAGAGAGTGTGTAGGAGTATGACGTGTGTTTTAAGAATCTCTTATCAAAACTATCTTATGATATTCATCCTTCTCAACATGCTCAATGGTGATTTTTCATAATAATTTCACAGAACCACGTGAGGAATTGGAGGCTTCCCTGTGTGCCGAGGCTATGGGAAGCATGGATAATGGTGTTATTCCTTTTCTTAAAGCTCAAATTTTTACAATGGAAAATCAGCTGGAGAAGGAATCTGTGAACTTAGCCCATGAGACTCATAGTGGCATATGGTGCACATATTGTGAGTTAGAGGGGAATATGAAGGATAGTTTTCCTCGGAGATTAGTATGTGCCATGACAGAAGACTGTGGGATTTTCCATAGAGACCATGATGCAAAAATGTGTCTGCTAATGTAGTGTGTGATCTATAAGAATGTGTCTTGATATTATAAGATTTTCACCTCTACTACTCATGACACCAATGATTGTAGATTAATTGACCAGATACATGATGCCATTGATATTGGTGTGCACCAAACAAGCGTTAGAACCAATTCCAAGGATGATGGTTGTCATTATGAATGACGACGATGGAGGAGCTCATGGAAGAGGCTTTCATGGAGGATTTAGAAGTCAAGGCAATTAAGGAGGTGGAAGAGATGAATTCCCTTGCAGAACTTGTTATAACTGTGGGTCCACAAAGTATTACAAGCGTGAATATCCTGACCTATTATAGTGCTCATGGTGTGGAAAGAAGCACAAGTATAAGGAGTTCTCGAAGCTATTTGAACACATGAGCCAACAACAACAAAAAGATAAGGCCATCGAGATGGTATGCATTAATAAATTATACTCACAATGGATGCCAAGGGTTGCGCGTAAGTAAGAATTAGAACCTATATTGGTGAAGAAACAAGATGAGGTTACACGTATCGCTTAAATATCAAAGCATAGGCCACTGATTATAAGAGAAGAGGTGGTGTATGGGAAGTATCTAGACCCTACCCATCAGAAGGAAGTCTATCAAGATACCATGGACGTAATTAGGAGTCTTCAAGGGAAATTCAATGTCTAAAGGAGAAATCTAGGAAGTTGGAGTAGAAGAAAAGTGTTGAGGTCCCTCATTCAGATATAGATGATGTTAGAGAGGTATGTAAGATGTTGCGCCAAGATAATATCATTCCTTTATTAGGAGAATGGTTGAGGGATAAGATACCAAGTGCTAGAGTAGAGTGTGAGAGGAAGGTTTTGCATGCTAACCTTCCTCCCCACAACCTTGACTACGATAAGGAGATTACCTTGAATGCAGTTGTTGATGGATGGATCCTAAGCAATATTATGATTGACACGAATGTGAAATTAATGTTCTCACCCTAGATGCCTGGAATAAAATGGGAAGGCCCCCATTACAACCATATTCAAATGTGTTGTATATGGCTAATAAGACAAAGGAAATGCCCATTGGTGTTTTAAAAGATGTTGTTATCACTATCCAAGGGGTGAAATTCACTGGAGACTTTGAATTCTTAGCGTTTGCTAAGGCGGACAAATTTCCAGCATTACTTGGGTGCCCCTGGTGTTATAAGAACAATGTTAACTTATGTTTCAATAAGGGGTATATAAGTTTTGAGAACAAAGAGGAATGTTTTATCATTCCTTTGATGGATGGGAAGTCAACACCCTATATTGAGCCTTTAGGAGAAGAAGACCTAGACATAATTTATGTGTACACTATCAAGGACCCTGAAGTTGTGAAACTAACAAAAGAGGGCACTATTCAATGAGAATATGCTCAATCTATAAGAGATGCAACTAGTGTTACATGTGATAACCGGGTGCACATAACATATGAGTTTTTGAAAAATAGTTAAGAGTATCTTTGATGAGAGTAACAAAGGCGCACTTAGTCAAGTGCCTAGGAGGAAGGAAGTTGCCAAGTTGTTATGAGGGAGATGAACCTAATTTTTACTATGAGAAATGGAGACCCAATGGAAATGTGAGGTTGAAAGGAGAAGGATTCTTAGCTATACCTTACTCAGGGACCGCAACACGTTGGTGGGCGACCCATCCCGATATCCTTATAGAGTGGTGTAAAGTGATAATTGTGTTATGTGTTAGGTTTTTCGAACAATGCACCTACTATCATACAATATTATCATGGGAAGGATCCCACCTCATTTCACATCCAAGCATGTGATAAATCTAAGATGGAAGGTGCAAAATATTTGTTACCTTATTTATGGGTGCATAAATTGTACTCCACCTTACAAGGATGTACGTGTGCATGGTAAATTAACTTAGAGATTCATAGTCGAAAGGAAAAGCGGCAAGAGTTAATGGATGACCTCCTTCAAGATTTCGAATATCAGAGTAGTAAGCCTTCGTTAGATGATGCGTTGCAGGTTAAGCACCTAATTATGGGTGATAGTGCCATGGTGGAGGATAGAACATTGAAATTAGTGGGTGAACCTGGATTAGAAGTGTGTTTTGATGAGGAAGAATCAAAGGAGATATAACTTGAGTGCGCATGTATGGAAAAAGAGAAAGGGGAATTGGTTTATGTGATTGATGGTGAAGAAGTGGAAATTTTTGATGTTAACCATACTATAGGTACACAAAAAGTTATGGATAGTGCTGATGAACAAGTGCACACCTATAATTAACCCCTTAAAACCAAGAAGGTTAACATTGGTTCAGACGTAGAGTCTAAGGTGGCTATTATTGGAGATTACTTGGATAGAAAAGGAGGGTTCGAAGATCATCGATCTGTTATATGAATTTCAATATTTGTTTCCATGTGGGTATCATGAGCTTAAAGGAGTTCACCAGTCCTTGGGAGAAATGAATATAAAGTTAAATTAAGGTGCACGTTGAATTCAAAAGAGACCATATCTAATGAATTGAATCTACGCATCAAAGTCTAGGAGGAGATTGACAAGATGATCACATCAGACATCATTGAGGTTGTTGAGGAATCAAAATGGATAAGTCCAATGGTCATCAACATTAAAAATGATGGGATGATAATGATTTGTGTGGATTATAGGGGTCTGAATGTGGTATTTTTTATTGACCCTTTTCCAACCCCCTTCACTGAGGAGATCCTAGGAGTAGCAGCTAGGCGTAAAATCTATTCTTTCACAGATGGATTCTCAGGATATCATCAAGTTAGAATTACAAAGGAGGACTAAGAAAAGACAAAATTTTCCACTAAATGGGGAATATTTTCCTACATGTTCATGCCTTTTGGACTAAAGAATGCACTTGTTATGTTTTCACGCATTATGGTGTAGGAATTTCAAGACTTCATCCATAAGTTTCTTCAAGTCTACCTTGATGATTGGATGGTATATGGATTAGTAAGGGATCATTATGACAATCTGAGGCTGATGTTTGAAAGATGTTGGCAGTTGAGGATATCCCTCAACATTAAGAAATGTGTTTTTACTACTCCATTTGGAACCCTTTTGGGGCATATCATATGTAAGGAAGGCTTACTGGTGGATCCTACCAAAGTTTTCATTATTGTGGGATTGGGGGAACCTACCAGCTAGAGCATTGTGCACGGATTCCTTGGGCATATGGGGTATTACCAGAAATTTATTAGGGGTATGCCAAGATCGCCATGCCATTGGAAAAGTTGCTAAAACACAAAAGTGCATTTCACTAGGGAGAGGCACAACAAATGGAGTTTGATACACTGAAGAATAGGCTTATCACTGCACCCATATTACACTTTTCTTCTTGGGATAGGACATTCCATCTACATGTTGATGCTTCAGGGATGGAGATTGGGAAATATTATCACAACCTAGAGAGGGAATTGTTGACCACCCTTTGTGCTTTGCTAGTAGAAATCTAACCCCAAAGAGAACATAACTATACTACTAATGAGCTTAAAGAATTTCCGATGATCTACACGCTTGAAAATTTTCAAGAAGTATCTATTGGAAAAACCATTTATATTCTACATAGACCACATGGCATTAAATTACTTGGTAAAAAATCTTGTTTTAAAATGGTATATATGTCGATGGGTCCTATTGTTTCAAGAGTTTGAGTTTATGGTTGTTGTGAAATCGGGTAAGAGTAATTTGGGACCGAGAACATTTATGAAGGATTGACTTAGGGAGGATGCACGAGCATTGAGGATATAATTCCAGATGTGTAATTGTTTAGGTTATAGCATGTGCCCTCTGACTTGGAACATATTTATGTGTTTCTTAAGATGAATGTGGCACCAAAGGGAATGTATAATTTTGAAAAGAAGCAGTTAGCGATACACACCGCACCCTACATGTTAATTAGTGGATAATTATACAAGCTATGACACGATGAGGTTTTATGTCGGTGTGTGTTGGAACATGAATGACTTGCAATCATGGAGGAAGCACATGGTGGAATTGTAGGAGGACACTCTGCAGGGAATACAACCATGTGCAAGATCCTTTTAGAAGGTTTTTTTGTGGAAATGATTTACAAGGACTATATTGAGTATTGCAAGGCTTATGACTACTTCTAGCACCTTGTTAAACCAGGGAAAATATATGAATTTTAATTAAGACCGATCACCAAAGGTGCAGAACCATTCGAGAAGTGGGAAATTAACTTCATAGGGTATATTTCCCCAGCCACACAAAATAAAGGTTCACACTATATCATTACATGCATAGATTATCTTACAAGGTGGGAAAAAGTGACGCCTACAAAGTGATTGCACAATAGTAATAATATATAGGTTCTTGTGGGAAAACATAACAACTAGGTTTAACAAGTGATAAGGGTACTCATTTATTGAATGAGATAGTTAGGATCTTGTTGGCATAATTCATGGTAGCCCACCAAAAGACTACCCCTTATCACCCACAAGCTAATGGGACTGAAAGGCATTTAACAAAATTCTGAATCACATGTTAACCAAGATTTTTGATGTGGGAAGAAAGGATTAGGATGATAAAGTTTTTGTTGTGTTATGGTCATACTAGACTACTTATAAAATATTGAACAAGGCCACACCTTTTCAATTGGTGTTTAGCTCGAAAGTGGTGTTACCTATTGAATTCACGTTACCTTCCTTGCATATAGCGCATGCGAAGGGTTAGATGATGAACAAGCACTTGAGGAAAGGATTGATACGTTAATATAGTTAGATGAGAGGTGGGATATTTCTCTCTTGAGTCGAAAGCAAAAAAATATATAGGCAGAAGGCATGACATGATAGACACATCAAGAAAAAATAGTTTGAGGTTAGGTAGATGGTTCTATTGTATGATTCCAAGTTTCTACACCATCCTGGGAAATTCAAAGTCCATTGGATGGGCCCATACATTATATCCTATATACTTGATTTAGGCCATTTCAATGAGAGTAGGTTGAAGCCATATTACAAATAAGTCTTCTTTTTGTTTGTAAATAAATCATTATTGACATTTAGCCTAGGATTTACCTTAATGCATTTACCTTATATGTGTTTCCCTTTCTCGTTGCTTGTTCCATTTCTTTTTATTTGATGTGTGCGCGTTGTGTGTCTATAGCCACTTACTATTTCAAAAGTTTTCTATGTGCAGAGGACCACACATCTATTTTTGTGTGGGGTGAAGTGATGTGACAAGTATTGGAAGATGGTATTGGAATTTGTGTTTCAATGGCCCGGTTGAAGGATAAAAAGTGTGTAGTTTGGAAGAGCACACATAGAAAAGGTGAACATGAGGAGTTTGGTGTTAGAAAGGATTTACAAAAACCACATACAAGGGTGAGAAGCGTAGGAACAACATGAGGTAGGTGATGTCAAAAATTAGGATAAGGATAAAAGAAGTGCCTTTGGTGCTGAAAGTGCACATGTAAGGATCTTCGGTCAGTAAGGGTTTTTAAACACTAGAAGTTTGTAGAATTTTTGCACAAGATTGGGGATGCGGGTAAAAGAGCTGAAGGTTGGCATTAGGAAAATCTACCTTTAATGTAAAAGTACATTGGTAGGTGGCATGGAATTTATTGTGGAGAAAAGAAAAAGCTATAAGTAGAAGGTCGGGTGCATTATTATTTACCTTGTATTTTTGTTATCAAATAACTCTCATGAACTAAGGCATCCTTGAAAAAATTGTGTAAAAAGGGTTGTGAAGATTTTCACGCATAACTAGTTTGATCAGCGAACCGGAGTGGAAAAAGAGTACATGGGCATGAGTGGAGAAGGTTGTGTGGAAGAATCCCGTGGGTGATTACGTCATATTGTGGAAAAGGGGTTTTTCCATGTTAGGGTTCCATAGGTAGGGCACGAGTTGAAGGGAGTTTTGTAAAGGAGTGATACCACAAAGTTGAGCAAAGCAAGGATCGGAGATAGGAAGAAAAATTTAAGGACCCAACGAAGAAATGACACCAAGGAAAGAAGAAAATGTTTCACCAAAGAAGGGAAAGGGAAAGGGGAAACAAGTTGTCTCCACTATTTTTAATGAAGAATGGTATGCAAAGAAGCAATATCTAGATGATGTATTACTTCATAAGGAATGGGCATCACATGTTAGAAATATGGTCGTGAGTGAATACAACCATCGAATGAGCACCATAGAGAATGAGATGGCATTGGAACTAGTTTTCCCTATAGACAAGAGGACACTAGATGGAATTCCTATCTACAATGATGAGGTAAAGGTGAAAATGGATAAGGTCGGGTTATTGCAACTCTATGAGTTTCCTATTTTGGAAAACCTGAGCAACTATACCAATGGTTAATGTCAGCAAGTGCATGAATACCACTTCTACTTCGTAAGATGAAGGATGCGAATAACTCCCTAGCTGATTTCTAAGTTTACTAGTCTTATCTGCAAAGGAGAACCATTAGATGATGACTTGGATGATAAGGAGGCCATTAAGAAGACCATTGAAGCTTATGACTACAAGAAGGGTTCACGTTACTTCGACATTTCTATAATTTCTAACCTTGTAATGAGGATGGCTGCGCACTTGGTCACAAAGATGAATGGGTAGGAGAGATGGACACAAATAAAAAAGGCTTGGTTGAACATTTGTCATAATATCTCGGAGGGGACCATCTATAACCTATTGGATTTCATGCAGAAGAAATCATCAATGTTGTGCGTAATGAAAGAAGATCATGTTTGGTAATGTCCTCCTTACCATTGTCTTTTCAAAGATTGGAGTGCCTAATGGGCCAGATAAATTTATTTGGGAGTACCCAGATGAGAACCCTTCCCCCACTAAAATATTTGAGCAATACACTTATGACACCATGATGACCACCCATAAGGCGCACCTAGAAAAATGGTATAAGTGGATGCGTGATGTATTCAATGTTGAATGGAGAATACTCGAGAAATTACCTACTTTACTGAAAGGTGAGGCTGAATTCACCATATACCAACATTTTTGTATTAGCAGGTTTACTCTGATAGATGGTGCCAAGGGTCCTTGGTGCAAATTTCTGTTCTCCTTCACAACACAATACTTCCAAGCTAGGGTCAATCGATTCAAAGAGGAAAATAAGATAAGGTTTGAACTCAAGACAAAGAGACTAATATTACCATGAGCTGCACATAGAAGTTATATATCCCAAGAAATGTGCCTATGTGGAGAAATATGTCTCCCATGATGTACATATGTTGAAACCAATGACATTTCTGTTGCTAGGAGGATTACAGCAAGGGTATACCTACATATAAGGCCTAAGTATGAGAAAGGTTATTACATTGAAAATGATATCTCTATCTTGGAAGACCCCACCATAAGGAAGAAGGCCATGCCAAGGAAAAGGGAGAGAGAGGAGGCTCCTAAGAAAAATGCACCAAGTACACATACAATGCAGTCTGTAGGCACATAGGAGTCGGGTGCAAGACCAAGCACCTATGCATGAAGGAAGAGACACTAGAGAAAGATAAGTCCCCTACAAAATAATAATCTCTAGCGAGAAAGGAGTCACCTAGGGAAGAAGAAAAATAAAAATCTCCTATATTGGAATCACTAGTTAGGAAGAAGCAAAGAATAATAGAAAAGGAAGACTCAAGAAATAGAGAGAATACATGCTAACAAGGGTGATGAGGACAATGAAGAGCACAATGAGGCTCAGAAACATCCTGTGTATGATGTACAAGAGTTAGAGGAAGAGGGAAATGAAGAGAAGGATGAGGACAGGGAAATCACCTATAATTAGGGAGGAAGTGAAGAAGTAAACATGAAGGATCAAAAGACTCCAAGCCTGACTAAGGAGTAGATAGAGGATTCCATGAAGAGGGAGGTAGTAGGCATTATAAAGGACTTGGTGGATCAAGAGGTGGAGCGCAACACCAAGGAAGTACTAAAGGAAATGGAGGAAAGTGAAAGTGTGGAAAATGTGTATGGAAGTATGGGCATAGACCCCACTTAACAACAGAAGCTTCCCAAAGGAAGCGCATAGGTGGGAAATGCATATTAGCAATACAGGAATAAGAAATGACTTACGTTAATGACCCAAACAAGGTATTGTATGTGCATTTCCAAAGTACCGTGCCTATAAACCAACTCCTTGCATGGTCTTCTTTCGATGAAGAGGGTGTGTACCTACACACGAGAAAATTCTATCTTGGGATTTTGAGTCCCATGTTGATGAACCCAAATTCGAGGTCAATCGAGATGCATTGATGAAGATACCAGATGCCAAGGGAGTAAACCCTCTAGTGAATTCCCAACAACTATCTAATGAGAAAGTTTACAACGCACTCAACAAAGTATCGGTAGAGGTAGAAGCAAGAATATTCAAAAGAACGATAGGATAAGGGTTTTAGAGGAGGAGCTTGAGAAGAAGAATGAGGAGATCATTGAGTGACACAAGGAGATAAAACAGATGGAATTGATCAGTGCACAATTAAGGTGTAAAATGAGGGATGAAAAGGAAAAGGTGCGTGAGATCCATAAGAAGATAGAGATCATTTTAGATGTCATAATATTAAAGCACTTAGACTGGCCTAGTAAAAATATGAGTCAACCATGAAACACTTGGAAGACTTGACCTAAATACTCACCATAGAAAGGTAGCCACTTGCATTGGAGTCTGTAGAAGAGGCGATGGCACGCCAGAAGGAGGAAGGAAACCTGAATATTAGGAAGATAGTTACTCAAGATTCGAGGTCCTTTCCACTGTAAAGACCATTGCGTAAATGGCCGAGGTTGTATATGAAAATTGTGCTGATAGAGATAGGGTAGTAAGCATATTGGTTGCTACACATGAGGTGGATCTAAAGGAATTTCAAGAAAAGAACAAAGGAAATAGGGTGGAGTGTGATAAGATCCTAGTTGAGGTTGAGAAAAATTTGGAAGCAATCAAAACCTTGTGGGGTTCGATTAAGAATCGACTTAAGGAGCTATATCCCCATGTCACTCACATAATGGACACGTTGGGTGATCTTATTAACAAAATAGAAGGCATTGTAGATGCACTGAGTGCTAAGAGAAATGAATTGAGTTTTGATGAAGTAAGCACTCTAGTAGGTGACCTACTTCAATAGGTGCAGGGTGAGGTAGATTCCTAGGAGAAGATTGAGGCAACCATGAAGAAGGAATTCCCACTCCTACAACAGTAGCATATTATTCTATTCTTTCATTCTTTATTCAGATTGTCCCAGTTCCACTATTCTTTATTATTTGAAGAAGCATGATGTTTTTGAGGACGGAGAACATGCGTAGTATGGGGTGATGTTAGACCCTAAAATATTGGCTAAGTACCAAGAGGCACGCGCGCATAGGACTAGTGAGAAGAAGGGAGCTCAGGGGAAAGCGCACAGGAAAAAGGGGTTTAAGAAGGGTTTTAGTGAAACCAGGGCACATGCAAGAGGTAGAACAAATGTTTAACAATTATCTCAGAACTAACATCATGGAGTCACTTGAGGAAAAACGTGAGGACCCGACTAGGCATGATAATTGGATAAGGTGCCAACCTAGAGCTTTGGATTCTAAGAAAAGGATATTCCATGCAAGGAATATTCCTAGAGACAACATTATAGAGAGTGGAGGGTTTACAAAGGGATAAGCATTCACCTATGGATGACCACAAAGTGACACTTAACACATGATCTTCTCGGAGAGAAGGCATGGTGGTGGGTGTTGATCCTATAAAAAGATATGCTTGGGTAAGGAGAAAATATATATGGGGAAATATAGACACAAAGAGAGGTAGATTTATGTGTGAAGTCTAGGAAATGAACTACTACAGAAATGTTATGTTGCACTAGGGTTTAGGATTCAAGGTACTAGAGATCTATATATAATGTCATTAAGTATTGACATTGATGTTAGGGTCTGTAAATGGGTTATAGTAAGAAGGGCATAGCCAGGAGCTCCATTCAGAGCTTGTTGTATAGGTTGGACCTCTATCACTTATTGTATATGGTCTGAGATGACCCCTTTTAACTGTAATGTGGCTACCATAACTCTTTTAAATCAATATATATATATATATATATATATATATATATATATATGTGGGTTCATTTTGTATATCTTTTTATAAGTGCAAACCCTTCTGATATTTAGCATGTTATAGCTCAAATCTGGTTTATTATACCTCTTATAATGTCATTTAGCTTCTATGATCTCATTTCTTTCTTTCATCATCAACTCTCTTAGATTTTCTACATCTTTTTCAACTCTCTCAACTCTCGCTCCATACACTCGTCTTGCCTCTTCTCTCTTCTTGGCTTCTTTCTCCTTTCTTTATCTCTCTTCTTTCCTCTTCTTCTATTTATCAATACCACAAACTCTTTCATTATATCTTCTCTACCATTTCTCTCTTGCTCTCTCAACCACCGTCACACACACTTCACAAACAAATTCACACTTTCTTGTTAGAATAATAAAAAATTTTTATTTTTATTTTTATCTTAGCTCTAATACCAAAATGATTCCTAGATCTATCACAACTAAATATACTCAAAAAATATAAACAATTTATGATTAATTTCATTCACTCAAACACCCTATTTTGAAGATCTTATCCTTAGCATATAGGGTTAAAATAAGAAAAAATGGACTTTTTTCACTTTAGAGGTTTTCACTAATCAATGTACCCTTTTCACATACCTCATGTAATGCCAATTCATCCTTTAATATGTTCACTCTACAAGAAAAACTTCAATTACCTTTACTTTCTTCAATTTATTCTTCACTAGCTCTCAAGGATCTAGCCCCGGATGAAACAAATTTTAATTTTTTTCCTTCCCTACTCCTTCAAACCTTGTACCTTTTTTACAATTCTCATACCAATGTGACATCCATCATCAAAGTTATTAGAAACAATAAATTCATAAACTACCTAAAATTTACTCAAAACTATCCTATTAGAGCTCTTAAGAGTAAAGCCTTTGGTTGGTTGATGGTTGGAAGCATCTATGCATGCCCATAATAAAATTAAAACTTCTCCAAACACCCTTTATCCTTAATATGGTATGTGGTAAATGTTATAGGCTAACTCCTTAAACTCTTCTCACATTCATCTTTTTCTCCTTTTCAAGATAACTTGTCCTAATAGCCTTGCCCTATTATTTTCCAAGCATTAACTTTTGATGTTCATGGTTTCTAGAAAAAATAAAATCATTCCGAGATACCCTTTTTAGTTTTTAGTTGATATACAAACTTTCATAGAAAATGGCTAAGTACTAGCTCTCTTTTCTCAAGTTTTTCTTCCCAATTAGGTATCTTAGATAGAGACGACCCCTTATAGAAGCTACTGATATGATTTTTAATCATTTTAAGGTTTCTTATACCATAAAAATGTTAAAATAAATATTCACACATTCCTTAGGGAATATCCTGGAAGTTTCAAGTCTTAATTAGAGCTACAAAGGTCTCAAATGCATAAACTAGGCATAAACCCTAAGGAGGCTTTCTAAGTAACCGAGAAGTATAATTCTCTCACAAAATCATTTATTTATACTTTCAAATTCACCAAATTCTATTGTAATTTTTTTACCTTTCCCCATATCTAGTTTAATAGTGAATCATATTCCTTAAGCAATTCTACATTCTCTCAAGATTCCTACTAACTATGCCCAGAAAATCATAGTTTATCACATCAAGACAAAATCATAAACCAAGATAGATGCATACCCATGATTTTATCCTTCAAATAGGGGTTAATACCTCTAATAATGATCTTAATACACCCTTTGATCAGATTTAAAGACTCACACATTGTGTATATGAATAAGAAAACCCTTATTTCAAGTGTTAACACTTATCTCAATCCCAATTTCTTAATATTTTTAACCATGCAATTGAGAGAACTACACATGCAACCTTGAACTATCAAACCCAAAAAAACTTCCAAAAATATTAATACTAGATAAATTCAACATTAGATCATAAATAAAGTATTTCATATAACCTTACAACCATAATTTTATTATCATAAACAATTTATACTTTAACCTTCATGCTAGAAATAGAGCATGCAAAATTCAAACCTTCAAAAATAGTTTGTGGAATCTAAGAAAATATCTATATTATCATAAATATTAATCACTAAATGTTCAAGCCACAAACACCAAACATAGAATCCTTAACCAAGATATCAAGTAAACTCGTAAATTTTACAAAAGAAGGTTATTACACTATGCCAAAAATATATGCTTTCATAAACTATAATTTTCATACAAAAATTCATTCTTCAATCTTTTCTCCTCTCCTCCTATCCCTAAAGGAATTCCTCAAAACTAAATCTCATTATATATTTATTCCATTATGCTTCCATTCACAACCCTAACTAACTCTTTATAAGACTCACATGCCCATACACAACATAATGAGGTATTTTTACAAATTTTAAATCATTTATAAACTCGGTTCTAGCCCCTATGAATTTTCAACATGCCTAAAACATCTTCAAAAAATTTAAAACCATCTAACAATCTTTCATCCCCATGATAATCCATGTCTTCCTCTTTTACAAGCTTTAAAATTTGAATTACAAAAATGGAGGTAAAAGGCACATTTGAAATTTTAACTTCTTAGACCACCTAAGAATCTATCTCATGACTCAATCACAACCTATCACACCTAAATGGTCCTTATAACCATGAATGAATGAGAAATTTTCAATTTTTATGATGCCCCTTCATCAAGGGTCATAATGAAGGCATCTCTTAGATCACATGGCCAATGATTTCAAATCTAGATCTCACTAAAGAAAGACCTTGAGACAACTTTAAACAATAAACAATGACATTTTTTATTATTATGATGAAATCATACAGGGGTAGTTATTTTTAAATATAACTGATTCTTTCATTTCCCTAGTTTATTGGCCCTCCGTTGGGGGTTTCGGGTTAAATACCAATATTTTAGAAACAAATATTTGATGCGGAGCATCTTCAAGAGCATGAAATACATAAACATGTTGAACACATTCTACTTCTAACATGTAAACATGTACTAGTTGTTTTTCGTAAAAATTCCTAAGTTTGAATATGTGAGTTGTAATGGATTTTACCATGATATAAGAGTGGAAAAGTGAGTTTTTAGTTTTAGGTAGACATGAGTTGTCTTGTCTACATAGGAGAAGGTTGAGAACTTCTTTAGTTAGTCTCAAATAATTTTCATCAAGTCAAAACTAGATATGTGTTCCTCTTCTCAAGCATAAGTGATGGCATATCTCACAAATCATGGAGATTTGACCAAAATAAGGGGAAGAAATAAAATTTCCAATCTTTTCAAGAGGAAGAAGGTAAAAATCTATCATCAAGAGGTGAGGGAAAGAGAAGTAAGTTTTGGCATGGAGGAAGTGGTATGTGGAGCTCAAGAGCAAGAATCAGTAGGAAAACAAGGTTGTAAGACTGGTTTTTAGTCATAAAAAGGGGTTTGTTTGTACTCTTTAAACCACACAAATCTAAATTCTCCCTCCATTGCATGTTTTTTAATAATATATTTTGTAATGATGTATAATTTATAACTAGAAGCTTGGATTTTTTGTTTTATATACTTGTTATCCAATTTTACACACAGGGAAAAATTAGACAACAGGTTCCTATTACGATCAAATCATGATATTAGCCCTAGGAGACCACTTCTAGTCAATGTGGATAAAATGAAAAAATCAATAATTTATCTTTAGGAGATCTTATCATGTTTTCATGACTCTCCCTATTTCAAGAAAGATCCCAAGATGATTAAAATCATGGTGAAAATCAGTTTGGAGATCATAAATAGAACCGAGCAAAATTAGCTCGCCGAGTAGATCGGAAAGTTGTTCAACAAGATAGGTTTATATGATAAGAGCTAGTTGAACATGAATGTTTTGAGATAATAAGTATCTCAATTAATAGATTTTAAACTCAAAAAGGGCAGGTTCAAGGTTGTTTAGTGGGCTCGTACAATTGAAAAGAATCCCAAGAAAGGGTGAGTTATGTGATTTAGTTGGTATGGGCCTTAACGTTGAAATTTTAACATAAGGTGATCTTGGGTTACATCATTTAGGAAAAATTTGTATGGGGTTGAACTAATAAGGAGCTCAATGTCGAATTGAGCTCATGTGGATGTGTCATTTGGGAGAGAAAGGATTGATTCACAAAGCAAGCTCATGAGTATCATGATGAGTCGGTAGAAAAATGACTCACAAGTCACAGTGTAAGGAGATCTCAGTTGTGATAGCTTGATGTTCTAACTAGGATAGACATGAATTTGGGTCAAGTTTCTATATGACTCGTGCATGAAGAATTGATCTCGGTAGTGTGTGCATTGTCGAGGAGCTAAAACCACATAATTCATGGCTGATTTAACATATAGGTTGATGCAAAGATAAAATTCCACAAGCTCAAAGCAATTAGATAAGGGTAGAGCTCGACACTTGATCTGCCTCCATACTTAAAATGATTCACCATTGTGTTGAAATACCAAGCATGAATGGTGTTGGCGAGGTGAGTGTAAGAGTATTCAATTGGCCCAAAGAACAATGCATGAATGTTATTCCCAGTGAGCTACTCAAATGTGTTCGACAAAGGGGAGTTTTAGGGAATCCTTGTTCTTTCGCCATTCGAGTAGGAAAATTAGGGATTCAATCCTGCACATTAGAATCATTATGGGGATTATGGAGATTGAAAACCAAATTACCAATCTTTAAAATGGTGTAGCCCATTGGTTATTTCGAGGGGCCTCTAGCCATGGTGAAAATTTCAAGATGAAAAATCAAGCCAATAAATCTGCATAGGGGAAGTTCGGAAAACATGGCCAAGTGGGGTATTAACCATGGTAAACCAACATAGGATTTCCACATGAGCCGTGAAATTGGAAGATCGGAGAAAATTGGAAAATTACCACCCGAGTCGAGTGGCCATAGGAGGATCGAGTCAAATTATGAGCTAGCTAGGTGGGAGTTTTTAGAGCACATTGGACCGGTAAATGTGTAATGTGGGAGACCCGATTGAAGTAGAGGGTGATCATTGAGAGTTGAAAAGGGAGATCATTCAATCTAAAACCAAGTGTGAATTTACATGCATTGAACTCACTTGTGGAAACAACATGAAACTCAGAAAATGTGGAGGTTGAATTCAATTGGAAGATCTTGGAAATTGGGGAAAATGTTATAGGTGATGTATCGAAGGAGCTTAAAGCTCATGTAGCTAAATTAAGCTCATCGAGATAAATGGAATGTTTCCCAGTGTATGGTGGCTATCTTGGTAATGACACATTCAAGGAGGGAGAACTTTCGAATCTTGATATAATAGGAGCTTGAATGTGAAGTTGTGGTGGTAAATCCTAGTTGGTGGTGACTTGCATACAACATTGAAGAGATATGGTGGTTCACGTAGGGAGCTCATAACTTGGTGATGAGAGTAAATGAATCAAGGATGACCAAAGGGATCCTCATCTAGGTGAGGTAGGATTGTTCTTGAGCTTTTAAGAGTGTGAATAGATCTTCGAGTTTGAAGGTCGTGGTCATGGATTAAGAGCTTGCATGTAAAGTGATGCTCACTGGTGCATAGTTTTGAGAACTCAAACTTGGGAACTTGAGTTGGATGTTGTGGTCGAAATGGAGGAGAACTCAGTTGGGAGCCAATTAGAGGGCTGATTCAGCCTTTAATGAAACATAACAGATATGACAAAATTGTATGGCCCATAAGCATAACTCAGTAAGTCGACATTGCAAATGAAAACGAGCACATTCAAGTATGGGAGCTCAACGTAGTATCGTAGGGTATAATACAAGGAATTCAGTCCATGATAAGAATCTGAGTGAGCCATAACCATAGCTTATCACGCATGCATAGATAATGACACCTTATGCCAAGCTTGGTCATGGGAAGGTAACTCATAGAGAATGAGCACGAGAGGTTCAAGGTGGTCCAAATCACATGACATTATAGATTCAAATGTGAGGAACATCGACAAATAGGTAAGGGAAGTGTTTTTCAAATGAACTTGAGCACGTATTACACGGAACCAAGAGGCTTGGTGCTTAGGTATGAGTTCGGTTTTAATTAGGTTAACATCCCAAATGTTTTGGATTTAATCATCTACAAAGAAGAAATCATCAAGTGATGAGCTGAGAAGGATGGCTTGACAGTGCAATCACATAAAGAGAAATAGCTTGATCTCGGCTCGACGTTTTGAATGCATATTTGATGAGTTGGATGAAGCCAAGCACAAGCCTAGTTAAATCAGATGTGGAGCCTAACTATCTCAACATGCTCATGGAATCCAGTTATCGGAGGAGATTAAGAGAGCTCGAGTGGGTTGTTGGCCGAATTAGGACCAAAAGCGTTTGGCCAATGCACTAAGACCTCACAAGTAGAGCTCGTTGAGTCGAGCCAAAGGAGAAGCTCTGCATGGATGTATGGAGCGTATACAAGCTTAACTCACTGAGTTGAACCATGCATGTAGAGAGCTCGTGGGAGATGAGCCGGCCAGAATATGAATGGAGGTTGATGGCATTAATGCGGAACTTGGGATGGCTTAATAGGTTAAAAATGATTCATTCAACAAGTTTGGCTCATGGAAATCAACTCATTCATTTGAGATGATCTTGACAAACCATGGTAATGACTTGGTCAACCGAGTTGAGCACAATGAAACAATTGAGCTCACAAATGTTGGGGTCTTTGGGACTGACAAGGTGAGTTTACTAGAGGTAAATCAACATAGCGCTAGAGACAGAGCTTAGTGATGAGCTCTTATGGAAGAAGCTCATCTTGATCACAAAGTGACTAGCTCAATGTAGTAGTGGATGAGCTCATCATCTAACTTAGTAAGTTGGCTTAGTGAGCCAACCACCGAGTTTCATTTTTGGTCTTTTCCTCATGACCCCTTCCTCTTCGAATCAAACCGACCATACGGGGTCCCACCATTAATTTTAATTAATTTAATATTTTTATTTAAATATTTTAATAATAATATTTATTATTATTATTTAAATATTTCTTTGAATATTATTTTAATTAATTGAGAACTAGTCAAACAGGGTAATTAATGACACATGATGGAACCTTCTCAAGTGGTTCAACCAACGTAATAAATGAACCATCATGTGCTTTCAATTTAGGAAGGGGATTTATGACTCCTCTCCTCTCTCTCAAATTCTTCTATAAATTTAAGTTGGAAGCTCATTCCAAAGGGTTCCAATAGGCTAGACAAGTTTGACAGCTAGACATCTTAGGCAAGTGTTTGTTTTCCAAGAGTCCTCTTTCTTCTGCAAGTTGTCCTTGTATGTTGAGGGAACTTTCAAGCATCCTTTTCAAGACTGTAATGGCAATCATTGCCTCTTCTGAATGTATGATGCATTGTGCATGTTGTTGAATTAATAAAAGTGTGTGTTTTGTGACTAATCTCGGTCCTTTCATCCTTCTATACTTCTTTGTACCTTTTCTCATGCTTGCAGTACACTTATGCAAGTCCACGTTTCTATTGCAGGTTCTTGGATTTTTATGCTTATCAAGTGGTGGAGTATTACATGCAGTTGAATTGTGGTTCCCATTCACCCTTCTCAAGTTCATCCTTCTTCACTGGAAGATGGATAGATTGTTTTTCTATTGAGTTTAACAAAGGGAATGTGTGCTTCCTAGTCTGTGGTATTTTGTACCCTCTCTAAGTTGTAGTAGGTGAATTTGACTTGTGGTGCACACACCCTCTTCAAATTAACCCTTCTTGAGTCTAGAAACACCCTTTATTTGGTGTATCACCATCCCTAGTATAGTTTCATTTCTTGCAAATCTCTTTCCCTAAAACCCATGAAAATGTTAGCATAGGTCTAGATAACCATTTTATTGCACTAGGAATAGTAAATAACTTAGTTTAGGAAGAGGAATTCAACCTTCTCGAGGTTCACCATGATCCCAAGTCCCAAAACTTGAGAGGTGATCCCATGTGTCCTAATCACACCGAACATCTTGTTTACATTTTGGCCATTCGGAGGGTGCAATGATTTGGTGACAATAGTTTTTGGCACACCCAATGGGACAAGAGTTGGTACTTCTCTTCTCACTTGCACAAATCAAAGTACCTATGAATCTATATCTCTAGACTTTAAATATCATTGCATTAACTCATATGAAAGAATTCAGAAAATAGGTTATTTCAAAGCAAGGAAATCATCAACATATCAAACTTTCCTTGTCTCCTTCAAGGAGAAGGAAAAGAGGCATCTCAACATCACTCATTGCAGCATTACTTCATTTCATTAAGTTGTTGTGCTCTTAGTGAAATTTTAGCCATCCTTACAAGGCATACCCAAGCACAACTGGTGACTCCATTGGTTAAAGTGACCCACTCTCTGTGTTGCATGTTTTTTCAGTTTTACCCATTTCCATCTAGTTTTCTTCGACATCTTTCCATTCATGAGGTGGTGCCATCATGGATTCATTTCCATAGTGGGATTCCCACTTGTAGCAGTGGTAGTTCTTTCCATCTTCAAGCTATTACAATCCACCTCTAGACCAATTTCATGACAAATATCAGTTTCAACATGCATGCCCACATGAGCAAGATGCAGATCATTTTGGTCACCCACCGACTAGGGGATACTGAAGAACAATGGAATGTAGATTCTGAAATCCATCCTACACATGAATAATACCACTTGAAGAATACGGTTCGAGAGCTTTGGAGCATAACATGGTGCAAATAAGGATCAATGACATGAAAAAGGTAGCCTAGATTGGCTTTAGAATTCCATACCTCTGGACTGGCCCTATACTATATTAGCTTAATCCTCAATAAAAGCTTCAATTCATGATCAATATGATTACTCAAGTTAGAGAATGGATCAATAAGAGGGATGTTCAAAAAGTATAATGTTAGTCAATCATGTCAATGGGAGGTCCCTGCATTACCACCTTACAACCCACTTTCCGTGTCTCCATCCATGTAATTTTCAATTTGAAGGACATGATCCTAACCTTCTAGTTCTTACCCCTTGTGGTGGAATACACTACTTCCTCCTGTATTCCTCCATTCCATCATGAATCTTCCATGCCTCATTCTTCTAAAGTTTCTTTTTTTAAGGAAGGTCATGAAGACAATAAGCTGAACCTCTTCCACTTCCTCAAATGGTCAGTAAATTAGTTAAATCCCAATTCATCCCTCATCTTGTATTCCCAAATCCATTTTTGGGATGAGCATATTCAAGAAATGAGTGAAAGGGAGGAATATATTGTCAAGGAGATTATAAAATGTTAGCATGCAAAGAATATGAAGGAATGGGTTATAAAAAAATAACATCAAGAAAACTTCATTCTGACTAAACCTTTTGGAGAACTTAAGGATCAATAACAAGTGAAACAAACTAGTTTTTTACTAGAAACACATCCAGAGATGGATGAGGAAGACCAAAAATATACCTATTTAGAATGCAGTATTCAGTTTGGCTCAGTATCTTGGAGGTTGAATCACCGCAGTGAAAAAACTAGTTATAGAAAAGAAAGAGATAAATCCGAATCCGCAGAGAAGATCATGTGCAAGTTAAAAGACTCAAGTATACTAGCTGATTATAATGAGTGTAATGATCCTAATTTCCATGCATGTCAAGAGCTTGAAAAAATTTATGGAAGGTGGTAGCATATTTCCAAAGTCATCATTATATGTTACAATCAGCCACAAAAATTTCATGAGACTAAGGTAGATTCGATCATCGAGAATGTTGATGAGGCCATACAGAGGTTTCCAAATCCTTCCATGTCTTCATTCTTACAAAACTTTGATCTCCTTGATGAATTTGATCTTTCCAATTTCATGTTTTAGGATGAGGAAAATCAGGGTGAAAAAAATTCCAATCCAAGAATACCATGGTGGAAGAAGTTAAATCTTTTTTACAATGGAGAATGGAAAAACAAGTTATTTTTCGATGTGGAGGTATTGAATCTTCATGCGATTCAATGAATGAAGGAAAAGAGGAGCACATGGGAAAGACTAAGTCAGATTCAAAATTTGATGGAGATGATGTCATCGAGAATTTCTTGCTCTCAATTGGGGAATCTAATGTAGTTGATGAACCAATGATGAAGGAAGGTTTTATGTTGAATGAGGAGATTGATAGTGAAGTTCAATCAAAGGAGGAGGAATTTTTAGATGAGCAACACATTTTAAACATTTGCAGTGGTTCAACATTGGAAACTACAAACAATCCAAAGGAGTTACATGTTACGGAAAAACTCCTTGTTGCCAAGGAGGAAAATGGGTACAAAGAGGACATCACTTCAACACCATTTATCTAGGAATGTCTGCAGGACTTCATTATCAAATTTGAATCTTGGGGAAAAAATAAAATTCAAAGGATGTGACCATGTCCCATCAGGTACCTAGACTTCATTAAATTAGAAGAGAACTAGAACCAGTCACATTCATTCCATAATGTGAGGATGAGTTTCACAATTCCGAGGATCAACTACAATGCCTCTATAGGACAAATGCATAACAAGTAAAAGAGGAATTATTTCTCTTTCCATTTGATACCTCGGTGGACCAAGTGGAGAATTGGGCTTGTTTAAGTTTTTCACTCTCATTTTCAGCCATGTCCATTATCAAATCATCTACAAACAATCCATTGTGAGGAAAGGGAGATATTTTACACAACTAGTTGTAGGGTTTGTTTAACTCACATGTTCCTCCAGTTAGCGTAGAGTAGGAATACGTTTTCTTTTAGAAAATAAGTGCATTACACACCCTGCATGTTTCAATTGGGGAATGTATGGTTTTCAGTTTCAGTGTGCTTTGTTTTTTGTTGTTTCTTTTGTGTTGTTCACACTATTTTCATCATTGGAAGTTTTTCAAGGAGGAGAAGGTTTTCAAGTTTCATAATATTTTTATGATCTTCTTCATTAAAAACTCTACAGTTGCCATAGATGTCAAGTATTCATTAGATTCATTATACGTCATGCTTAGCATTTCAAGGAGGTCTAAGATCAATAATGCTCAAGGGGATTTCGGATCCATCACAAAAAACAAAATCAGTTTTGGGACTTCAATATTGACTCCATGCCCAATGGATGACTTAAGGCTATTGGAATCATGCTTAGCAGAAATCATCCCCGAGAGGTCACCAAAAATGTTATCCAATTTTTCACGAGGGAAAAATTAGAAAAGGGGTTCCTATTACGATCAAATCAAGACATTACTCCTAGGACACCACTTCTAGTCAATGTAGATAAAATGACCAGATCAATAATTTACCTTCAAGAGATCTTATCAGGTTTCCATGAATCTCCATGTTTCAAGAAAGATCCCAAGATGATTAAAATCATGGTGAAAATTAGTTTGGAGATCATAAATAGCACCAAGCCAAATTAGATCACCGAGTAGCTTGACAAGCTAGGTTTATATGATAAGAGCTAGATTTTTAAAGTCTTCTATTTTTAGCTTAGATGACCTAGTTGAACATGAATGTTTTGAGATAATAAGTATCTCAATGCATCGAGTTTGAAATCAATAAGGGTAGGTTCCGGTTGTTCAGTGAGCTTGTGCCATTGAAAAGAATCCCGAGTAAGGCCAAGTTATGTGATCAATTTGGTATGGGCCTCGACGTTGAACATTTCACATAAGGTGAGTTTGGGTTATTTCATTTGGGTGAACTCTATATGGAGCTGAGATAAGAGAGCTCAATGTCGAAATGAGCTTATGTGACTATGTTGTTTAGGAAAGCAAGGATTGATTCACAAAGAGCTCATGAGTATCATGATGAGTTGGTACAAAAATGACTTGTAAGTCACACTATAAGGATAAATTAGTTGTGATAGCTCAACATTCGAACTAGGACATACATGAATTCAGGTCAAGTTGTTATATGACTCATGCATGAAGAATCGAGCTCGGTAGTGTGTGCATTGTCGAGGAGCTAAAACCACATAATTCAGGGTTTCAGTAACATATAGTTTGATGCAAAGATCAAAATCCACAAGCTCTAAGTGAGTGGATAAGGGTAGAGCTCAACACTTGATCTACCTTCACATTAAAATGGTTCACCATTGTGTTGAAATACCGAGCTCAAACAATGTTGGCAAGGTGAGTTTAAGAGTATTCAAGTGGCCCAAAGAACAGTTCATGAATATTAGTCCCGAGGAGCTACTCAAACATTTTCAGCAAAGGGGAGTTTTGGGTAATCCTTGTTCTTTCACTGGTTGAGTAGGAAAAGCAGGGCTTCAATCCCACACATCAGCATGATTATGGGGATTGTGGAGATTGAAAACCAAACTTCCGAGCTTTAAAATGGCATACCCTTTTTTTGGATTTCAAGGGGCCTCTGGCCATGGTAAAAATATCAAGATGAAAAATCAAGCCAATAACTTTGCATAGGGTAATTTCAGGAAAACATAGCTAGTCGAGGTATTAACCATGGAAAAACAACATAGGATTTCCGCATGAGCCATGAAAAGGGAGAATCAAAGAAAATTGGAAAATTACCACCTAAGTCGAGTGGCCATAGGAGATCGAGTCAAATGCTGAGCTAGCTAGGTGAGAGTTGTTAGAACACATTGGAGTGTTTTATGGACCAGTAAATGTGTAATGTGGGAGACCCGTCAAAGTGGAGGGTGATCATCAAGCATTGAAAAGGGAGATCATTCGAGCTAAAACCAAGTGTAAATTTACATGCGTCAAACTTGCACCTGGAAACAACATGAA
Organism: Taxus wallichiana var. yunnanensis; assembly: GCA_018340775.1. Lineage (NCBI taxonomy): Eukaryota > Viridiplantae > Streptophyta > Pinopsida > Cupressales > Taxaceae > Taxus > Taxus wallichiana. Next base: position 612,215,814 of record CM031235.1, on the reverse strand, counting down.
ACTTGGGTGATGTGGAGGTTGATTTTGATTAGAAGAGCTTGGAAATTGGGAAAAACATTGCAGGTGATGCACGGAAGAAGCTCAAAGCTCGTGTAACCAAATTAAATTAAGATCATCGAGCTAAATGGAAAGTTTCCTAGGTGCATAGTGGCTAGCTCGGTAATGATGTGTTCAAGGAGGGAACACTTTCAAGCTCGATATAATAGGATCTTCAATGTGAAGTCATGGTGGTAAAGCCTAGTTGGCAGAACTCTCCATACAACATTGAAGAGCTCGTGTGGTTGAAGCAGGGAGCTCACAACTTGGTGATGAGAGTAAACGACTCAAGGATGACCAAAGGGAGCCTATTCTAGGAAAGGTAGGATGGTTCTTGAGCTTGTAAGGGTGTGAATAGCTCCTCAAGTTTGAAGGCCATGGACATGGATTGAGATCTCACACGTAAAGTGATTCTCATTGGTGCATAGTTTTAAAACTCAAACTTGAGAACTCGAGTTTGATGTTGTGGTCAAAATGTAGGAGAAATCAATTGGGGGCCAAGTTTAGGGCCAAGACAGCTTTAATCTGAAACATAATAGATGAAAAAAAATTATATGGCATATAAGTATAACTCGTAAGTCGACATTGCAAAGGAAAACAAGCACATTCAGTATGGGAGCTCAATGTAGTATCATAGGGCATAATACAAGGAATTTGGTCTGATGAGAAGAATCTGAGTGAACCATAACCATATCTTTTTGGGAAGGCATAGATAATGACATCTTAGGCTAATCTTAGTCATGGGAAGGTAACTCGTAGAGAATGAGTGCGTGCGGTTTCGAGGTGGTCCAGATCATAGATGACATCATCAGAGTCAAATGCGGGTAACATAGACAAATAGGTTAGGGAAGTGTTTTTCAAATGAACTTGAGAAAAGAAATGGAATCAGAGTCTCAATGCTTAGGTATGAGCTCGGTTCTTTAGGTTAACATCCTAAACGTTTCGGCTTTAATCATCTACAAAGAGGAAATCACCAAGTTACGAGCTGAGAAGGATGGGCCTTAAAAAGCAATCACATAAAGAGAAATAGCTTGATCTCGACTCGATGTTTTGAATGCATCTTCAATGATTTGGATGAAGCTAAGAACATGCCTCATTAAATTATATGTGGAGCCTAACTAGGTCAATATGCTCATGGAATCTAGCTATCGAGAGGAGATTAAGAGAGCTTAGAGTGGGTTGTTGGCTCCAATTAGGACCAAACAAGTTTGGTAAATGCACGAAAAGCTCACAAGTAGAGATCAGGAGTCGAGCCAAAGGGAGATGCTCTTTGTGGATGAAGCGTATATGATCTTAACTCACCAAGTTGAACCATGCACGTAGAGATCTCATGGGAGACGATCCAACCGGAATATGAATGGAGGTTGATAGCATTAATGTGGAAATCAAGATGGCTTAATAGGTTAAAAATGAGTCATTCAAGATGTTTGGCTCTTGGAAATCGACTCAGTCATTTGAGATGAGCTTGGATATACCATGGTAATGACTCGATCAACCGAGTTGAGAAAAGTGAAATAATTGAGCTCGCAGATCTTGGGGGTCTTTGGTACTAACAAGGTAATTTCACTAGAGGTAAATCATGCATGCGGTGGTGGAGACAAAGCTTGGTGGTGAGCTTGTATGGAAGAAGCACATATCACTCGCATGACTAGCTCCATGCAGCGGTGGATGAGCTCATCTCCCAAGTCAGTGAGTTGGCTCGGCGAGCCAACCATTGAGTTGGGCTCATTTTTGGCCTTTTCTCATGACCCCTCCCTCTTTGAGTCAAACCAGTCAACAGGGGGTCCCACCATTAATTTTTATTAATTTAATAATTTTATTTAAATATTTTAATAATAATATTTATTATTATTATTTAAATATTATTTTAATTAATTGAGAATAATAAGTCAAACATGCAATTAATGACACATGATGGAACCTTCTCAAGTGGTTCAACCAACTGTAATAAATGAACCATCATGTGCCTTCAATTTAGGAAGGGAATTTATGACTCCTCTCCTCTCTCTCAACTTCTTCTATAAATGTAAGTTGGAATCTCATTCCAAGGGGTTCCAACAGATCAGATAGGTTGGATAGTTAGACATCTTAGGAAAGTGTGTGTTTTTCAAGAGTCCTCTTTCTTCTACAAGTTGACCTTGTATGTTGAGGGAACTTTCAAGCCTCCTTTTCCAATACTATAATGGAAACCATTGCCTCTTCTAAATGTATGATGCATTGTGCACATTTTTGAAGTAATTAAAGTGTGTTTTTTTACTAATATTGGTCCTTTCATCCTTTTATACTTCTTTGTGAATTTTCTCATGTTTGCAAGTACACCTGCTTGAAGTCCACGTTTCTATTGTAGGTTCTTGGAGTTTTGTGCTTATCAAGTGGTGGATTATTGCATGTAGTTGAGTTGTGGTGCCCATTCACCCTTCTCAAGTTCATCCTTCTTCACTAGAAGATGAGTAGATTGTTTGTCTAATTGAGTTTTAAAAGGGAACACATGATTCCTAGTCTATGGTATTTTACACCCTCTCTAAGTTACAGTAGGTGAAGTTGACTTGTGGTGCACACACCCTCTTCAAATTAACCCTTCTTGAGTCTAGAAAAACCCTTTATTTAGTGCATCACCATCCCTAGTATAGTTTCATTTCTTACAAATCTCTTTCCATAAAACCCATGAAAATTTTAGCATAGGTCTAGATAACTATTTTATTACACTAAGGATAGTAAACACTTAGTTTAGGAAGAGGAAGCCGGCCTTCTCTGGAAGTTCACCTCGAGCACAAGTCCCACAACTTGAGAGGTGATCCCATGTTTCCTAATCACACCGAATGTCATGTTCACATTCTAGCCATTCGAAGGGTGCAGTGATTTGGTAACAACAATAATTATCATGAAATTGTGCATGAGGATTTAACAAGAGATTGGCTTTGAAACCCCACAAATCAAGAAAATCATTATCTAATTCCCTACTTTCATTTCAAATAGGTGAAGCAATCAGATACAAGCTTAAAAAAATTCAATTCATCTTTTGCAACTTATTCTAAAGGATTTTATAAGCATTTCTCTCCTCGTGGAAGAAACTAGGATCGTTGTAAAAATTTTTTACCCGATGGATGATATTGTAGATTTGAGATAAAACAAAGAATGAAATATCTTCAGGATTACATTGCATGAAGACATGTGGGGCTTAAGGTATGAATATAAGCATAATATGCTCATGGTTGATAGATGAGCTAGATGGCACATCATTAGTGGTATCAAAGTGGTCGATACAATTGTATTTTCTTATTATTTTTTCTAATAAGTATATGAGTTTCATGGTTAAAGAAGACATTCGATACATTTTATCACCGATGAGATTATTTTATGATGATATACGATGATTGTAAATGTTATGAGAAAGGACAATAAGCCATAAAGGCTTAAGAAGGAAGATAATCCAAGAGCCAAGAGTGGCTTAGAAGAAGAGAAGTGAAGCTTGAGCAAAGGAAGAAGAGGACATGATCTAGTAACTTGAGGTGAAAAAATAATCAAGAAACAAATAAATATGGAGATATAAACAATGATAATAATGATGAGATAATTATCTAGAGAGAGAAAAGAGAAAGCAAAGGGAAGAGAAACACAAAAGAGCGGTGGGATAAATCAAGAGGGTAAGAGAAATACTTGTAGAAATATAGTCAATGATGGAAACCATGAGGTAGAAACCAACCCAAGGAGTTGGATGGAGAATGAGGAAGAAAGTGATGTGGCCATTAAAGCTACTCATAAAGAGGAGAAAGTAAGTGATAATTTCCATAGAGAGGAAAAAGCAGAGTGAGTCACCTAATGAAGATGAAGAGGTGATAAAGGAGGTTCTTTCTATAGAGAACAAGAAGAAAAAGAAGAATAGAAAAGGTTCCATGATGGAGGCACTTGAGAAGGTGTTTTGGTATTTTGTTATGATTTCTAACTCTGCATTTTAGTTTGTATATGTAGGTATGAAGGAAAAATTTGGAAAGGTCAATAACAAGACCTTGAAGATAGTAAGAAATGGGTCAAAACCCATGAGGAGAGATGAAGAAGATATGAGAAATATGGTAATAGTTCAAGAAGAAAAGATGCACTTGGAGGCATCCAAATAAGATGATAATAGAACCATGTATCCAGAAAGCAAAGGTATAGAAGATGAATATGAATTTTGATGCATTGGAAGATGAACCAAAAAAGGAACATCAAAGGGAAGAGTCCTTAGATGAATAAGTCTTGAGAAAAGACATGACCATGCAAGATAATAATGAGAAGGTAAAGATAAATGCAAATTTTGATTCTTGTCATGCATATAACAAGGAAATTGTAAAGAGGCAGCTCATACAAGAAAATGCATATATACATGAGGTTTCCAAAGTGGATTTAGTTTCTAAATCTGATATTTTCCATACTTCTAAGAAGTCAAATGTAGATGCACATGTTCTGAATGAGTTGAATGAAGAAAAAATTACAAAATTGGCTAGTGATCATGGCTACATAGTTCCTAAATGGCTTAAAAAGCCAAAACCTCCAGTGAGAACACAAGTTTAGATAGTTAAGAATGTAAATAATGATGGAGAAACATATCATGAAGATTTATATTATGGTGATGTGTATGAGAAGATGAAAATGGCACCAAGAATCCTATGGAAGAAGGTTGAGGAAAGATCAAAAATACTGGAGAGTGAAGGTGAAATATCAAGGAAGTGAGAGCATGATGTTGAAATGAAGAGTATAAGACATATACCAGGAAGATGAAAGGTAAAGAGGTTGTTTTTGATGATTTATATGATAATGATCATGAGTGTAATTCTGATTTATCTTCTCAAATCAACTTTGAATGATGAAATGTGGAATGATTTTTCTATGAAGGCTAATATGTAATAGGGTGAAAGTTCTAGATTGACTAGTGAAGTTCATAGTCATGATCAAAGAATGATGCAAAGTGAAAATAGGTTGAATGTTCACATGATGAAAGATTCTTAAAACAAGAGGAAATGGAAGAGTATGTTGACAAGAAACTGGGTATGGAGGATGAAAACAATAATCTAGCACCCAAATTTGATGAAATCAATGATGAGATAGATGATGGAGTCTTGAATGAAGAGTTGAGGATGATAGAAGAATTGTTGAATCCTTCTAAGGGGCTGTTTTTGAGCTCAAATCAAACTAATATTTTTAGTTATCAGCATGAGGAAAAGGAAAAGAAAGTGAGAGAAAGAATGAAAATGACCAAGTTGAATGTGGTAGATAAAAAACAAAAAATAAATGAAGAAAAAAGCAATCTAAAGGAACTCAAGAGGTTGAATGTTCTCCCATTTTTTCATCTAACATTTCATTTTCTATTTTGAGTACAAGTTTTGAAGGTGTTAAGACAAGTCAAACACCTAATCTACTGAGAAATTTCATGAATGAAGAAGAACCAGAAGATATAGAAGACATATATGAAGTTGAGGCATGAAATTGTGAAGAAGATAAGGAGTTGAGGAGAAGAACATACAAGAAGAGGATGAAGAAATAAAATGAGAGACCAAAACAATTTCAAGTAAATACAAACACTAGCATTAGAAACAAATACTTGGGATCCAAGCATATAGTGAGATCAAGGAATAAAGAACACATTTTATTTTAATGGATTTCAAATCCTTTCTAGGGGGAAGTATGATGCATGAGCATCTTCAAGAGCATGAAAGACATAAACATGTTGAACACATTCTACTTCTAGCATGCAAACATGTACTAGTTGTTTTCCCTCCAAATTCCTAAGTTTGAATATGTGAGTTGTAATGGATTTTATGATGATGTAAGAGTGGTAAAGTGAGTTTTTAGTTGTTAGGTAGACGTGAGTTTTCTTGTCTATGTAGGAGAAGGTTGAGAACTTCTTATTCAATTTGTAATAGTTGACATAAAGTCAAAATTAGAGATTTGTTCCTCTTCTCAAGCATAAGTGATGGGATATCTCACAAATTATGGATATTTTCCAAAAATAATGGGAAGAAATAACAATCCCAATCTATTCAAGAGGAAGAAGGTCGAAATCTATCATCAAGAGGGACAAAGATGTGAGAAAGTTTTTACATGGAGGAACTAGTATGTAGAGCTCAAGAGTAATAATTGTAGGAAAATAAGGTTATAAGACTAGTTTTTAGTCATAAAAAGGGATTGGTTTGTAATATTTGAACCATAAAAATCTAAATTATCCTTCAATTGCATGTGTTTCAATAATATATAGTGTAATGATGCATAATTTATAACTAGAAGCTTGGATTTTGTGTTTTATATACTTATCATGAAATTGTACACTAGGATTTGACATGACAGTTCCTTTCAAACCCCACTGTAAATAATATCATTATATAATGCCCTAGTATCATTTCAAAGAGGTGAAGCAATAAAATAAAAGCTCAACAACATTTTATTCATATTTTGAAACTCAGTCTAAATGATTTTATAACCATTTCTCTCCTCACGGGAAGAAACTAGGGCTATCTGTAAATTTTTAATTACTCAAAGTGGAATTTGCTATAAATTTTAACTAATCTCTGTCTCAACTAGGTGAATGGAATTTTAATATGGTGAAGCTAATAATGAAGGTGGAACTGATGATGATATCTGCATGGTGGGTTGTTCTTTAACCTTACAAGGAGGAGCAACATCAATCGAGGTAATAAGTGCAAGGACTACTGCGCAACTTTTTGGGATTGCATCAAATGGGTACAAATCCTTCTTCCCTCTCATGATTTTGAATTTGATGTAGTGCAAGATTTTTAAATTCCTAATAATGACTTTGAATACTTAAGATATTTGATGATTAAGAAGTATGATGGTGGTATCCCTTTAGAGGAAGATAGAAAATTGTTAATGAATGTTGTTGTGGCTCAAGAGAAAGAGTATAACACTAGGAGCAAGGTTGTTAAGGAAGTTGGGCCTCAAGCCAAACCTAAAACACCCTTACTTACAAGAATTCCCAAAGAAGCTCGTAGAGGAGAAACACTGCCAAAAGCTCTGTTGTCCCAACCAAAAATTATAGTCCTCATCATGACCAAAATACTAAAAATCCCTTGCCATCTAATGAATCTGTTTGTCTCCATTCCAATGCTGCCTTGCCAAAGAGTGTTCCATATGACATAGCCCAAGTATTGAGCCAAATCAAAGTGATTTTTCCAATCATTGAGTTGCTTAAGATTCTTGAGCACAAGAAGAGAGAATTTCAGTACTTGGGATTGAAAGAGGAGAAGAGTACCCCAAGTAGAAATGTAAATGTTGTTGAACTCCTCCTCAAATCATTGCAGACCTTGAAACACCACCAGCATTATAGGATCGTGGAGAAATACCTGAGGTATACTTGGGGACATCCTTGGTTGATTCCTAATTGAATGTTGATCCATTCTTTACAACTTTGATCATAAAGGATAGACTACTTCATAATTGTATGTTTGATTCCAGTGCATCATGGAATGTCATGCCTCTAGAAGTCATGAATGAGTTGGATATCAAATTAACAAAAGCCTATGGAAATTATACTGCCATGTACTCAAGAGAAGTGCCGGTAGTTGGTTGTGTGAAGGGTTTGGTGGTGCAACTTACATCTTATAATAGGATGAATTTAAAATTAGATGTTGTGATTGTTGATTGCCCTGCCAAATGGGCTATGATTTTGTCAAGAAATTGGGCTGCAAGTGTTGGTGGGACTATTCAAATGGACATGTCTTTTCCACCATTCCCATTGAAGGCAGCCTTGTTAAGCTCTATGGAGAGAATAAGATGTTGCATCGATTGAGGATCCAAATAATGCTTCTTATGAAGTATTATTTGCTGATATTGATGTTGATAATTTTATTGGGTTTGTTGATGGTAAGGACAACAAGATGGACCAGTCAAAGAGCCTTTAACAGTAAATTCTCCTTGGACCTTGCTATTTGATGGAGCTTGCTTCAAATTTGGAAATGGTGCTGGTATAATTCTGATTTATCCTAGCTTAGAAGAGTTTTTTTCCTTCAAGCTTAATTATGAATGTACTAAGAACATTATGATTATGAATCCTTGTTGTTGGGTTTGAGAATTGCATGGAAGTAAGATGGTGTCAAGGACATTATTACAAAAGGAGATTCAGAACTAGTTGTCAAACAAATAAGAAAATTGTATGCTACAAAAATCAAAGGGATGAAATAGTACAAACATGAATTTTGGGATCTAATTGAGATGTTTGATTCCTTCAACATTGTGCATCATGAAAGAAGTTTCAATGTTTCGATGACAAGTTGGGAGTGTTGGGGTCAAGATTTGGAAATTACACCATTTCACCTTATTGTGAGTAAAATATTGAAGTGTTAACTAGGCCACCGTCCCCCCGACAACATCAAGCATTGGCAAGTGTGTAATGATGATGCTCAAGTGTAAAGGTTATTAAAAAATCAAGGTGAGTTTGTAGATCGTAATACTAATTTGGAACCATTGGTGTGTAATGTTGAAGAAAAAGAGACTTTTTTAGAAAGGATATTATACAATTGAAAACTAACACCATTCCTAGAGGTCTTATTGCACTTGAGTCCAATTTTGACAATGCTGATTGCATCATCAATAAAAACATGTCTACCTCAAGGGATGTGGAAGAGCATAACTTGGGAACAAAGGAAAAACCAAGGAAGATTTGGTTAGGGAGTGGTTTAAACAAGGACGAAAAATAGTCCTACCTCCAATTGTTGAAACAATATCAAGATCTGAAGCTTGGTCTTATTTCAACCTGAAAGCATATAGAGAAGACTTATTCCAACATGAGATTTCTCTTGAAACAAATGCCAAGCCCTTCAGAAAAAAGTAGAGTCCAATTAATCCACTCCTATCAATGAAAATGCAAGATGAATTGAAGAAATTGAAGGAGGGAGGGATCATTCAGCCCATAAGGTAGTCATCTTGGGTTGTAAACCTTGTGCCAGTCAGAAAGAAAAATGGAGATATAAGACTTTGTGTAGACTTTAGAAATCTAAACAGAGATTCATTGAAAGACAATTATCCTTTTCCAAACATGGAAAACATGCTTTGCGATTAGTGACTGGATTTGAATTGTTGTCCACCTTGGATGGTTTCTCTGCTACAATCAAGTTGTTGTCAAGGAGTTAGAAAGATTTAAAAATGCCTTTACCACTACTTGGGGAACATATGTCTATGTAAGAAAGCCTTTTGGTCTCATGAATTTTGGAGCTACCTTCCAAAGAGCAATGGATGTGTCTTTTTTGGTTACATAAATGACTTCATTGCGGTTTATCTAGATTATGTGATTTGTGTTTTCAACGAGTAGAAAAGATCACTTACATCACTTGGAAAGAATGTTGACCAGATGTAGAGAATATGGCATTTCTCTCAATCCAAAGAAGTTTCATTTTGGGGTGTAAAAGGCCAAGCTTCTTGGTCATATTGTTTCAAAGGATGGTGTCATGATTGACCCTAAGAGGGTAGAAGAAATCGAAAGGTTCCAATTCCAAGAACAAATAAGGGCATACAATCCTTCTTTGTGTAGATCAATTTCATTAGAAGGTTTGTGTCTAATTTTGTTGAATTGACTCTTCCTATTACATGCATGTTAAAGAAAGACCAAGTTATCAAATGAGAGGAGGCTACAATTCAGCCGTTGAAGAAATCAAAGAAGCATTAAAACATGCACCTATCTTAAGCAGCTCTCCGAATTACAAGAAGTCTTTCCAAATCTTCTCCTTTGCTTCTAAAAATACCATTGCATCTATTTTGTTGCAAAATGATGAAGATGGGGCTGAAAGGCCTATTGCCTTCTTTAGCAATAATTTACAAGTGGTGAGTTAAAGTACACAATCATGTAAAAACAAGCATTTTCCTTGGTGAAAGCAACAAAGGTTTTCAGGCCTTATATCTTAAGTTCAAAAGTTGTTGCTTATGTTCCCCATACCATGATAAAATACATATTATCGAGATGGAGATCACAAGAAAAATATGTATATGGGTGAAAAAACTACAGGAATATGACATGGATATCCGAACCACAAAGTTAGTAAGAGGTTTGGGTCTTGCTAAGCTTATGGCTAAGAGCAACTTGCTAACTATGGAAGTGAATGAAGTAGAGGAGGAAAGGGCAGATGTTATTGAGAAATTGGTAAGTTAAAGTGGTACAAGGATGTAATATTTTACCTTAGACACCTATGCTTCCCCGATCATTTGAATAAAAATTAGAAAAGAGCCCCCAAGATGGCTTCTCAAAATAAATCATCACCGACTTTGGGCTGGATTGGAAGAACCCTAAAGGTGTCCTCTTGAAATGTATAACTGAATATGAAGCTCCTAAGATAGTTTCTGATTTCCATGGGGGATTTTGTGGAGGACACTTTGCTAGAAGGGTTACAACACACAAATTTTTGAGAGCTGGTTTTTGGTGGCCTACTCTCTTCAAAGATACAACCTTGCTAGTTAGAAAATGTGAAATTTGTCAGTGTTTCTCTGGAAGAATGAAAGCTTCAGGCTCCCTTCCTTTACAACTTGTATCAATTGAAGCTCCTTTCAAACAATGTGGGATGGACATCATTGGTGAAATATCAGAACCTTCTAGTGTTGGACATAAGTGGATTCTTGTAGCCACATATTACTTCACCAAGTGGGTAGAAGCAATCCCCACCAAGAAAGCAACACACCAAGTTGTTATGGAATTTTTGTTGAATCATATCATATGTAGATTTGGTGTGCCAGTAAAGATTGTTATTGATAATGCTATGTGTTTCAGAGCTAAACCCTTGATGGTAATGTGCAAGGAGTATGGAACCAATTTGACTTATGCTTCAAACTATAACCCTCAAGGAAATGGAAAAGTTGATTCCATCAATAAGAACTTGTTGAAGATCATTAGGATAACCTTGGAGTTGAACAAGAGAAAATGGGGTGAATAACTAAAATTTACAGTTTGGAATGATAGAATCACCGTGAAAAGAGCTATTGGTAAGATCCCATTTGAGTTGGTTTATGGAACTCAAGCTCTGCTACCCTTACATATGCAATTATCTTCATTTCAATTTGTTCAACAACTTGAGGATCAAGAGGTCACCCATAAGAAGCAAGGATTAATCAGTTGTAGAGCTAGATGAAGAGAGAAGAGCATCCCACCAAAGGCATGTCGATTTAGAGATAATTTGAAAAGGTTGTTTAATAAGAAGGTCACTCCTAGGGCCTTCAATATTGGAGATCTAGTTTTGTTGTGGGATAGCAGAAATGAAGATAAGGAAAACATGGTAAATTTGATGCATTGTGGATGGGCCCTTACTCCATTGATATCAGAATTGGTGAAAATACCTTTTTCTCAAGGACTTAGATGGGGAATTGCTTAAACTACCTATTAATGGTAGGTATCTAAAGAATTTATTGGATTAATCCCCAAATTTGAGGTATGCACCACTTATACGGTGTATAGTGTTTGGAGTTTTCTCTTTTTTTGTCGGTTCATGGTTTGCCTTGGTATGTGGCAGCCATTTTTGTCAATTTTTCATCTTTTTTTTTGGTGGCTTTGGCTCATGACTCCATTTTCCCAATGGATTATTTTGGTACTTGGTCTACTTTTGTTCTTGTGACACTCACTGGGAGTGCCCATCCCCCGACAGAGCCGATGTTGGTGCCCATTTTGATCCTCTACCATTTTTCCATGTTTTCCCTTTCCTCTTTGTGGTCTGAAACATTTTTCCTCATGAAATTGATGATGTGAAGTTGTAGCTCCATTATTGTGCATTGGATTGTTTACAAACTCATTACGTTGCCCTAATTTGCTAAGGAGAAATGTGTTTTGCCCTAATTTTTCCTGTTCAAGCACCTCTGTTGGTTTCCCCATGTTTTCCCAACCTTTGGAGCTCAAAATTGTTCGTTTTATACATATTTTCCCTCAAAAAACCCTTTCCATGGTCGTAAAATACCTAAAATAACTTCCCATTTGTTTTTTGATTGAAAAATTCTTCACCCACGTAGAAAAAATCAATTTTGGGGGTCACTGGCAATTTATGTGTTTTTAACGGTCATACAAGCATCCTTTGTCCATCAAATTATAGCTCAACATCTCCTCATACATGGTGGTTTGTGGTTGGACAAGATTTGGAGGGTTTGCTAAAAAAACTTAACATTTTTGTGTTTTGGAAAAATTTACAAGTTGCCCCCGCAGCTCTGCAGATCCCAGAGGAGGTACACATGTCACAAACAGAGTGAAGGTAGATGGGCGGGTGTTTTTGTGCCTTAAGGCATTTCATAAAAAAGACTTAAAGTATAAATAAAATTCCTATGGCCCACAATGAATCATAATGGAACACATGGCGATTCAGAGCACAGCCCACAGGAAATAGAATGGAACATGTGACAGCTTCAGAGAAAAGGCCCTCAATGAATCAGAGGTGGACACGTGTCATGTTTTCATCAAAAGTAGGATGGAAGGCTGGCAGAGCACTTATAATTTTTTTTACTTTTTTAGCAAAAAGGAGAAAAAGTTGTGAAAAGGACGTGGGTCCATTGGGCCAATCAGGGAGAGGACACGTGGCAAGATCAACGGAAGAAGGGCATGCGGGTCGCCAGAGGAAAAAAGGAAATTTTTCCTTTTTAGCAAAATGAGTTAGAGTGATAATTTGAAGCATGGCTCTGCAACGAAGTAAAGAAAGACACGTGGTAGGGATAGAAGTAGAGGTGCGGGTCCATGGGGAGAAATGTGAAAAATTTCCTTATTTTCAAAAAATGTGGAAATGTGTAGAATCGAGTCACGATTCTGCTAGGACCCACCTTGGGACACATGTTAGCACCAAATTTCAAGGGTGGAGGAGCGGAGAAAAATGTCCATTTTTGTATTTTTCCAAAAATGTTAAAATATCAAAATTGATCCCAAAGCCATTTCCAATCACATTGTGACACGTGGAGGGCTTATATTGAAGGGAGAAAGGAAAATCAATGGTAACTATGAATTTTTCAGATTTAGACACCATTTGAGCTCGAGGAATCTTGGAGATGCATTTTTGCATCAATTTTGATCAAGTTTTTGCCAATTTGTGTCATTTTGGCTTATGTACGGTCTGAATTAATCAATTTGGGGTTTCAATTTTTGAATCAAAGGAATTTTTCAAATGAATTTTTACTCTAGTTCGTGAAAAAACCGAACTACCAGATCCAAAGTTGCAGAGTAAAAATTGGGAAAGGATAAGATGAAATAATGAAATGAAAGGGGTCTACATGTGTGGGGAATGAAAAATGTGCCTCCACAATGGATAATGATGCAAAATTACTCAATGATTCACCTTTTTAGAAACACCGACAACTTTTGTTGCAAATATGTTAAACGTCCCTGTTTGTGAATCATGATGAAATTTGTAACAAACTAAGATGCCATAGGATATTCTTTTCTTGGGAAAGAAGGATCAATTGTAATGGAATGTTATATATTGCATGAATTTGTCATGTAAATGGTCGAAGAAACTTAGAATTTCATGGGAAAATCTGGGAAGAAGTCCATTCTTTGAGAAAACACCTAAAAACCATTTCTAATTCCTTTTTGCATCAGATTTGTATCGTGTTGAGTTGGTTTTAGTTGTAAAGCCATCAACAACCTCTGATATTTTCTTGAAACATTCACCTACCGATAAATTTGATCATTTCGATTATTTTGTGTTGTCTCTTGGCAAAATTTGCATACACTTATGTTTCGAATGTTTTCAATTTGTGTTTCTTTTTTATTAGAGGTAAAAGTTAGGGTTGAGGGGACCCTACCCCCTTACAAAGAGTTACCGTTTACTTACATATTGGCCAAAGTATTTATCTTCAAAGGCCAGTCATGATCCAAAATATCAAAAACAAAAACTAGTATATGATATCCATTATATATGATATACATTATATAGCAGTCCCAAGGATAATACTAACAACAAAAAGTAAACAAGCAGCAGATTCCAAACCATAACATTTCATTTCTCTTTGACCAGATCATCCACCATCTCCATGCATCCATTCCATTCTTTGACCAGTGTTACGATGGTCTCTTTCTAGTACTTGTAGTTGGGCTCTTTGATCACCACCTTCGGGCCTATGTTTCTTTCTCCTATTGCATTCTTGTGTTTAAAATATCTCTTGATCATACATGGTCTCATTTCTTGTTGATAGTTTAGTGGCATTTACAATCTCACATTCAGAAGATATTTCATCTAATAAAGAGATAAATGAATTTAAAATGACTTTACCTTCCTTGAATTCAGAGATTGTGTGTAAACCTTTGGGTGCACCTTAGGTCATGATAAAATAGATATTTCTAGATACTTTGTTGGTTCATCTGCTTCAAGATTTTGTGGCAGGTTGTCAAATATTGTGTGGAAGAGTGAAAATATGGGCCTCCATTTGGTGCACATATCCTAGTTGAATGAGTACCTTAACCCCTTTGAAGCATTCTGTTGTCTAGATCTTACGAGTTTTTTGCAAAGGTCCTCAAAGAATTTGGCAAATTTTGGTTAGTCTTGTCTAAAATATCCCAGCCAAAATTTATTTCAAATTAACTCATCCTACCTATAATACCCCCGCATTATATTGTGTTTCAACAAAAGAATACAATCCATTTACAAAAATGTACAAAGATAATTAGGATCATACCATGTCTTTAGTAGCCTTAGCCTTGTCTTGAAAGCATTTCCATCATTTAGTGGTGACACTCTGATTTTGAATAATGGGAAATTTATCATGTTTTCTCAAGGCCATCTCCATTCAATTTGCATAATATAAGGATATTTTCACCTCCTCCATAAAATAGAGGCTACAATATAGGGTCTCTTACCTTGGTTGATAGGTAAAACCTAAAATAGTGAGGATTAGATCAAATACTTCCAAGGTGCCACCCACTTCTTCAAATCCTAAGTGCTAACAAGTCGATAAATTGCTTCCCCAAATGTGTAAAATGACATATAAACCATTTATCTACCTATGAATATCTTGTAGAAGCCATGATGTTGCTCATGTTATGAAGGAGATTAGATCTAGGTACCAACACTCTTCCTCGGAACCATTTCTGGGGAGATTATTAGTTCAATATCATCCATGTGCATACATATTTGAGATATTTGAATGCATATCAAACTCTGGTAATGTCTCTTGCAAGTTCTGATTGTAAATATATTGTAAAAGAATCATTCTATACTCATATTTTTAAGGTGTATGCAAAGGTTTCAAGTTCTGCTTCTGTAATTTTATCAGTTTCCAGCAGTAGTTGCACTTCATTTGCATTTGTGGTTGATAAATTCAAGAAAAAGGAAGGTCTGATCTATAAATTTTGGCAAGATTTTCAGTGTTGATAGGTATTTGATAGAGTATTTTAGTGCATTTGCACAACTAGGGTGAAAATCCTTAGTGGCGACTCCATGTTGTTTTGATATTGATAAATACCAATGTCTTAGCTTTCATTTTTATTTTGTGTTGTTAATCTCTGCAAAACTAGAAGTAATAAGATCTCTCTTCGGAGGGACCCAATTAGAAAGCTATTTCAAGAATTTGGAAAGACATTTTTAGAGGAGAGAAATTTTTGGAAGGTTGTTGAAGGTCAAATCATGTTATCCAAAATGTGCCCCCTGCTCATTTTGTGGCTAACTCCTCTCATTCTTCCCTCTCTTGTGCCTCAGTCACAAAATTTTTCTTTTTAGGCACTCAAAACCTTCTAGAAATGGCACCATTAGATAGATCTCTTTCTCAGCTTTCCAAAAAGGTAAATTTTTCCTCCTAACTCCATGTATTTTTCAAGTTATGGCTCGGCGGAGTTTTTGTGGGAAATTTTCCCCTAGAAGGCCCGCAGCCAATCAGGACGTGCCACATGTCCAAAGAAGTGGCGGGGTTGGAGGAGAACTTGGTTTTTTACCAAGTGTTTTGGAAAAGGTTTCAAAAGGAAGAATTTTTCCCTGTGGGCCCGCCGACCAATCATTTGCTGCCACGTGCCCAGGGGAGAAAGTTGGAAAAATTGACTAAGTGTTGGTGCAAGAAATTTTTTTGAAGGATGGCCCCGCGGCCAATAGAAACATGCCACGTGTCCAAGGAGGTTCAGACCGGCGGAGCGCGGGTGGAAATTGGGAATTTTTCCCAAAACATTGGCGCAAAAGTTAAAATGCTGAGGAGTCTCCACCAACTAATCACATGAGGACACGTGTCAAGGAGTGGTGGGGCACGGGAATATTTGGAAAAGTTTCCCAAGGAGAAAATAAAGGAAAATTCAGAAGGGAAAACCCGCCCCCTTATTGCGAGCCAATAGAATCTCGCCACGTGTCCAGGTGGGGCAAAAATTTAGAGCAAGCCTGCGAGGAAATTTAGGAGGGTCAAACCCGCATCCAATGGGGTTTTGACACATGTCTAGGCCAAAAATATCAAAGCAACCTGCATGAAAATTTGAAATAATGGACCCGCTCCCTATCACAAATAGTGACACGTGTCCCACTGTCGGCATGGTGGGGAAATTTTAGAAAATCTTCCAAAGGCTAAAACAAAGAAAAATGGAGCGGGAAGGGGCCCGTACCCAATAAAATTTTGCCACATGGCACTGGATCAAGCGGGCATGGGAAATTTTGAAAAAAATTGAAATGACCAAAAGGTAAAAATTCAAAAATATTCCCACCGACCCGATTTGGCCCTATTTTGCCCTAAAACTTCAAATCACCATATCTTTCAATCCAGAGCTCGGTTTTTCACGTTCTTTATATCAATGGAAATCTGGTAAAATTATATACAATATTCCAAGGTCATTTTTGTATTTTGGTGGATTTTGGAGAGATAAAATCAAGAAACTCCTATGGCACGTGGTCATGGACAGAAATGACATTTCAACCACCATTTTTAATGAAGAATGGCTCGCATTCTCTCCCAGCATGGTTAAAAATGTCAGGGAATGGATCTGTCAGGGTGCCCATGCTGTTTTGATGGCATTTTAATCAATGGTTAAACCCCTTGCACATTTTCCCACGTTTCTCTCTCCTGGGGTCATGGTTTGCACTGTAAAACCCAGAATGAGTTCATTTTGCAAAGGGGAGACACTTTTCAGCTATGCAACTTCCTTTTTCTTCCTCCTTGGTAGAATTTGTGAAGAAATTTTACCTTTCCATGTAATGTAGCACCTTTTCTTGCCTCTGGATCACTGTAATGTATTGTATTGGATCTGAGATGTTGATATATGTTCTGTGATTAAAATCCCTCAATCCTTTCATATATCTATCATTGCTTTCTTGATCTTTCATTACATTTTGAGCATTTGTGCATGTTTTGTGTTGTGTTTCCTTGTGGATTGTGTATTTCATGTAGCATCAGGTGTCTACAACTCCTTTGGTGCATCACCTATTAGCATTAGTTCTTTCTTTTTACATTCTCTATCTCTGTCTCCTTGGAATTTAGAGTAGATTTAGGAGTTTAAACCTCTGCAATTGTACAAGTGAATTAGCTGATCAGAGGAGTTGAGGAACCAACCTCTAATCTGGAGATTCCTCTTCCATTTTTCAAGTCCCACACTTGGGAAGAGGATTCAATGTTGTGCAATCACACTGGATGCTTAGAATGATCAAACTAGAAATTTGATCAACATCCAGGGGGTGCTGCTGATTTGCAACAACACAAACATCGGAAAAAGGTATATCCATTGGTGAGAGATATCAACCTTTAGTAGAGGATTATCACTCTTCTTCCAATAATTCTGATTCAAGAAATCCTCTCATAAACTTGTTTACTTCAACTAGTGAAGGTCTTTGTGCTATACCCAGTGAGTTCCTTCTTCAATCTACACTGTGTGTTTCAATTCTAGTAAAATTTCCAAGAAAATCAGCACCTAAAGGGTACCCATTTTGTGAATCACATTCTTGAGCCCCAAAGACCTCACACTCCTCATCATCTTGTGTCACCCCCAATATCACCTCCACCAAAAATATGGCTGAGCCTAGACCTCCATTTGTTGTTAACACCTTTGGTCTTATAGACTTTAGAGGAATGGATGGTTATCCAAATGTTGTCCCTCAAGATGTCAAAATAGATTGCCAAAATTCCAAGGTAACAATGCAATAACTGGTGATCAACATCTCAAACTTTTTGTTAACATGATGGAGGATTTTGAAATAGAGTTTGAAGATGTGTATGTCAAATTGTTCATTCATACACTAGAAGAGGATGCAAGGGATTGGTACAAGGCTCTACCTGATAATTCAATTGATTCTTGGACTGAAATGAAGAATGCATTTAGGTTGCAATATGGTGATAGGAATGATCCTAGATTTCTCTTGTTTGAATTTGAAAATATCAAGAAGAACCCCAATGAATTAGTTCATGACTTCAACACAAGGTTTAACAAAACTTTGAGAAGACTGCCTATTAATCTGAGGCCTTGTGATGAGTCTTGTTTAATCAAATATGTAGATGCATTTGACAAGAAAGCAGCCTATTACCTAAGAGACAAGAACCCTACCAATTTAAGGTAGGCCTTTACCATGGCACTCTGATTGAAAATAACATTAAGGCCATTGGGAAACCTCTCAAGAGGGATGGTGTAAAGTTGATAAACCACGAAAACTTCAAGCTAGCAAGGGTGCTGATTTGAAGGAGGTTTTGAAGACTTTGGTAGGGGTTGTCAAAGAAATCTCATATAAGCTATCTCGGGAAGAGAAGGGAATTGGGTAGACTTCACAAGGTCAACAAAGAGCACAAAACCATGAAAGTGTTAGGATAAAATATTATTATCCTAAATATTAATTATGCATAGTTCATTTATTTAATTAATTTTATTAATTAAATAATAATAGTTATTTTGTTATATGGTTAATCAACCATATTTTTCTTTTATACATACTGTTATATTGTTTTAAACAATATATTTGTTTTTATCTAATTCCTGCTTCCCGGATGTTATTGGAAGCTTATTCATTTTGGCATTTGGTTGCACCTATGCAACTTATTCTCCTGTGTGTATTTGGCTGTGCAATATCTATAAATATTGCAGCCCATTCTCTCGTAATGGTTGATTGATTGATATTAATAAAGTGATCGGCTTCGTCCTTGTTTTTCAATCATCATTTGGTACCAGAGCGATTGAAGCTCTGGCAAGGTTGAGAAGGTCACAGAAGAGGAGAATTCGTGGAGAAGAAATCTGCACTGAAGGAGAGCCAGTGCTGCCTCCTATAGCTTCCCAGAACCCCCTGCAAACCCACAACCTCTTGTTCAGTTCCAGGTGTTTGGAACGTAAATTTTTTTTTGCACTGGTGCACTTAGCACCAGGCAAAATTTACAGTAGGTATTCAAATTTAAAAATAAAATAAAATTATTATTAGTATTTTTTTACCCCATTACGGGTTTTATCTCTAAATTAGAGAAGAAATATAGCTCCTGTTATTGTTAGTAGTCCATTAGACATGCAAATCTGTGTGTATGTATATGGATTTGTGAAGTCTGAGGAAAAGAGCAACCTGCGCACACAAGAAAGGAGCAAATCAAACAAACAAACAAAAAAGGGGTCGAGCATAGAAAGGAAGCAAGAAAAAATGCGGCCAAAGGAAATAAACAATGGCCAAATACAATAAAAGAAATGGTGTAAGAAGTGGCTCAACAATCATCATCACGCCTCGACCGCATAAAGGAGAAAATAGCAAAAAAATCCACACACCAAAGCCTCGCAAAACAAAGCACAGAATAAAAAAAAAAAGGGAGGCGCCCAAATCCTCCTCACGCTGGACTCCGCACAACAAAACAAATAGTGATCAATCAAAAAACAAAAAAAAAAAACGCGGCCAGAGCAAGGAAGGAGCGGCCAAAACCAAAGGAACAAAGGGCCCCAAATGGTGCGTGGAAAGCTGTAAGCGGCCGAGAAAAGCAAGAGGCGGCTTCACAAAGGCAAACAATAAGAAATAGCAAGCTTCGTATCTGGATTTTGAGCAATGAAACCCTTAAAATGCCTCTCACCAGCATGTGACACGTGGAATCTCTGCCAGGTTACATTTTTAAAGAGGTAAGTCGATTTTACCTGTCAATAAATACAAGTTTCTTCCTTTCATAGCTCAAGCGCCCCTAAGTGGCCAAGTTGGTTATTGGATGCACCTTGGGAGTGAGAGGTCTGGGGGTCAAATCCCACCAACAACACTCAAAAACTCACCTTTTGAAATTTGGCGGAATTTTTGGCAAAACTGCTAAATTTAGCAGGTTTTTTGAATTTAGTTATAACTAACTAAATTTAGCGGAGAAACCCCTAAGTTAGGGTAAATTTTTTTTTCTCCCATCTGGTCTGTTTTTTCATTTCAGACATTTTTTGCAAAGGGAGACCTATCTAAAAATTGCATCTTCAGCTTCTTTTTTGCAATTTTTAGCATTTTGGGTCATATTGGGCTCAGGAGGCCACCAGGGCCCGCGAAACTGAAATTTTTTTCCTGCCATTCAAATTGTATAGTTTTTTTAATGTAAATTGTATATTACTGCATATTGTACTAATTTGCAGGTTGCCATAGTCAACTGCAAAAATTTGTAATCGCCGTAAACCGGTAGAATTGTAATAAAAAACAATAAAATTGGTTCTATAACACTCACGAGATCCTAGATCTCATTCGCAGCGTTCGGTATATACAAGGTGGCTCGGGAAGTGCTTACGAGTAAAGCCCTCGTGACTACTACTGCACTTAATGCCTAATATAGCTGTAATAACGTCGTGCAGGCATCGTCCCTATAAATCGACGGGGAGTAATAAGGTCACAAAGGCACACACACTATGAACCATCCCATCCATCTCAGTGAACGATTGCAAGACATAAATCTGACCGAGAAATTATCCGAGTATATAGCAAAGTTACACGCACGTATGAGGATATTTATTTGAGCCGGTGTCAATAATCACACGAGCACCCCATCGATCTTGCCTTAATACCACGTATTGAATTCTTTCACGTACGTTAACACCTCTTTCACGTACTCACCGGTATATAGAAAGGCGAGCTTCTTCTACGTACTCAACGGGTATATCGAAGGGTGCGTATATAGAAAGGTTTGGTATATCAAACTGACGGTATATAGATTGGGAGACCTAATACCTGGAGTGATAAGAGCCAAACCCTGTCGCTGATCTCTCGCAAAATGGGCACCAATGCCCCCAAATTTTTCTTCCGATTCACAATTGCTCAAAGGAAGCAACTATGCTACATGGAAGAAAAAAACAAAGACATAACTTGAGTTTGAAGAAATCTGGCCTGTTGTGACTGGTACTCTAACCAGATCACCAACTGATGCAACACAACGACAATTTGATAGAGTAGATTAGAAAGCAAAACTCATCATCTTGTTCGGAGTGTCTCGACGATGTGAAAGCCCACATTCGAGATGCCACAACAGCAAAAGAAGCGTGGGATAAGATGAGCACAATATATGAGGCCAAGAACAAGAATGTCATACTAAATTTACAGAGTCAGTTACATACATTGAAGTTCAAGAAGAATGAGAAAATTGAAGCTTTCCTAAGAAGAGTTGCAGAGTTGAGGGCTTCACTTCTAGCCCTAGGAGAAGAGGTCAAAGATGAATCTCTCATTCCCATTGTTCTGAGAGCTCTCCCTTCTTCTTACCGCATTTTTGTCACAACTCTAAACTTGTCAGATACGAAAATTAGTTTTGACAAGCTAGTAAACCTACTGCAACAAGAGGAAGCAATGCACAACAAGGATGATGAAGAGGAGCAGGCACTATCTTCACATCAAAAATGGAAAGGAAAAGGTAAAGGAAAACCTAAATCCTATCAAAATTCCCCACATCAGAATCAGTATCATGGGGACAATCAACAGAAGAAGCGATGTCCAATTTGCAAAAGAGGACATGACTTACAAGATTGTTGGTATAACACTTATAAGAAAGGTTCATCAAGCAATTCTGGACCACAACAACAACAATCTTACAAGGGACATTCAAACAACTATCACGGGTAGAAAAAGGGGAACTGGAAAAGAAGACCCCACCAGCAAGGTAATATTGCTGAGCAACAAGAACAGTCAGACAATGAAGACTTCTTGTTCACTGCTCGATCAAGTGAACCATCCACGTCATCTAGTGACGTCTGGTATGTTGATTCGGGAGCCACTCGACACATGACCGGCCACAGAGATAGGTTTATTTCAATGAGGGACATGCCATTGAAAAATCATGTTTTATTGGGAGATGATTCTTCATATACAGTTCAGGGGATTGGAAACATTTCTCTACCCCTTGGTTCACGCAAATGTAGACTATCAGATGTTCTATATGTCCCTGGGTTGACAAAGAATCTTCTATCGGTCAGTCAACTCCTAGATCACAACCTGAAAATTGACTTTGATAGTCAATCCGGCAAGAAAATGTGTTTGATTCGAGATAAATCCAGAGGCTCGAAAATAATTGCAAAAGCCTCAAATGTGGGACGAATGTTTCAACTTGATTTCATTCACAAAAATGATCAAGCACTTATGGCTAAAAACTCCACCTCAGCCTAGTTGTGGCATCGGAGATTTGGTCATGTAAGTTTCAAATATCTCAAAACACTTCGCCGGTGTAATATGGTACATGGGCTACCATCTCTTCAAAAGGATACAGACAAGTGTCCTCACTGCTTAGCAGGAAAACAACACAGAGTTTCATTCCAAAAGAGTACTTTTCGAGCTCATGGTAAACTTGACCTGGTTCATACCAATCTTTGCAGTCCGATGCAGCCAAGTCATTCTGGGTTCCAGTACTTCATGCTTTGTGTTGATGACTATTCACGAAAAATGCAGATTTTTTGTCTTCACAAGAAAAGTGAAGCCTTTGAAACATTCAAAAAGTTCAAAGTTGTAGTTGAGAAAGAAACTGGTCGTCACATTAGAACTCTCCACTCAGATTGAGGGGGGGAATTCACCGATGATGAGTTCGAGACTACCTACAAAATCATGGGATTCGTCGACAAATCCCTCCTCCACACACACCGTAGCAAAATGGTGTTGTTGAGAGAAGAAATCATACTATCATGGAAATGGTGCGATGCATGATAGATGATTCCGGACTTGCAAAGACATTTTGGGCAAAAGCAACAAAAACAACAGTGTATTTGTTAAACAAAGCACCCACAACTTCTCTTAATGGAATTACACCACAAGAAGCATGGTCAAAAGGAAACCATCCATTCCACACCTCGAGTATTCGGGTGCAAAGCCAGCATGCACATACCCAAACAGAATGTGAAAGAAATTGGACATGAAGTCACAAAATCTCATCTTCATTGGATACAAGAAGAGACTCTTGGGTATAGATTGATGGATCCTAAGACCGTAAAAGTCTACACAAGCAAAGATGTTGAGTTTTTCAAGAAGAAGGAAGCAGAGACTCCTCCTCCTGGACTCGCAAGATGTAGATTTTTCACCTCCGTAAAAATTGAAGCTAATGTTCCCTCGAATATGAAAGTGATGATGGGGATGATGGTGTTGATCAGATAGAACCACAACCCATGGGAACAGCTCAACGTATGCCTAAATGGTGTACAAGTACATTACGAGATGCAAGATTGGATGCTCCACCGGATACATCCACCCCTAGACCACGGACTCACAAAGAAAGCAAGAGAAGAAGTTAACTTTGCTTTGATGAGTAGAGTTATTAAATCAGATGAGCCCTCTACAGTCCAGGAAGCCCTATAGTCAAAAGCTTGGAAAGATGCCATGGATTCTGAATATCAATCAGTGATGAAGAATAACACTTGGCAACTTGTTGATCTTCCACTAGGGAAGAAACCCATTGGATGTAGATGGATATTCAAAACTAAGTACAAAGCAGATGGGACAGTGGACAAGTGCAAAGCAAGACTTGTAGCAAAGGGGTACGCACAAAAAGAAGGCATTGACTATGAGGAGACATTTGCTCCCACAGCTAAGATCAAAATGATCAGGATGATCTTTGCTCTAGCTGCTCAGTTTGGATGGAAAGTTCACCAAATGGACGTAAAAAGTGCCTTCCTGAATGGAGATTTACAAGAAGAAGTCTACATGACTCAACCTAAGGGATATGTTGTACCTGGTCAAGAAGAAAAGGTATGCAGACTCAGGAAATCTCTGTATGGTCTCAAACAGGCACCTCGGGCATGGTACATCAAGATTGATGAGCATCTCATACAACATGGATTCATCAGAAATCCATAAAATCCCAATCTCTACCTCAAAAAGCAAGGGGGGGAGATGGTGATTGTTGTAGTTTATGTCGATGATCTAGTCATCACTGGCAGTTCAATGAAGATGATTGATGAAACGAAGAAAGATCTTAAGTGATCATTCAACATGACAGATCTCGGGCTTATGCACTACTGTCTTGGACTAGAAGTATGGCAGAAAGAGAATCACATCTTTGTTTCTCAGATGAAATATACCAAGACAACGCTCGAGAAGTTTAGGATGATGGATTGCACACCAATTGCTACACCTATGGAGAACATATTACAGTTATCTCGTTTAGATCCATCTCCTGAGGTAAGTGCCACTCTCTATCGGCAGCTGATTGGGAGTCTCATTTACCTGACCTACACTAGACCAGATATTAGCTTTGCAGTGAGCTATCTATCCAGGTTCATGCAGGAACCCAAATTTTGTCATTGGAAAGCAGCAAAGTGCATTTTGAGATATCTCAAAGGATCAGTGGATCTTGGTCTAGAATACAAGAAGAATGAAAACTTCTTCTTGACTGGATATTCGGATTCAGATCATGCAGGTAACATTGATGATAGAAAATCCACTTCCGGATTTGTATTCTTTATGGGATCTGGACCAATATCATGGGGAAGTAAGAAACAACACTTTGTTTCTTGCTCTTCCATAGAAGCCGAGTATCGTTCACAGGAGAAGCTGTCTGTGAAGTGATTTGGCTACGTCGCATACTGGAAGGACTTGGAATACCACAGGACAAACCGACTACCATGTATGTAGACAATGAAGGTGTTCTCAAACTTGTTCGTAATCCAGTTTTTCATGAGAGAACAAAGCACATTGAGGTTCAGGTTCATTTCATACGTGAACATGTGTTGAAGCACAACATCCAGCTTCAATTTTGTCCAACTGCTGAACAACGAGCAGATATTTTCACAAAGTCACTTGCACGTGACAAGTTCGAGTTGTTCAGAGCATTTCTCTCCTCATCTCTTCAGACAATGCACAATTAAGGGGGGGAATGTTAGGATAAAATATTATTATCCTAAATATTAATTATGCATAGTTCATTTATTTAATTAATTTTATTAATTAAATAATAATAGTTATTTTGTTATATGGTTAATCAACCATATTTGTCTTTTATACATACTGTTATATTGTTTTAAACAATATATTTGTTTTTATCTAATTCCTGCTTCCCGATGTTATTGGAAGCTTATTCATTTTGGCATTTGGTTGCACCTGTGTAACTTATTCTCCTATGTGTATTTGGCTATGCAATATCTATAAATATTGCAACCCATTCTCTGTAATGGTTGATTGATTGAGATTAATAAAGTGATCAGGCTTCCGTCCCTGTTTTTCAATCATCGAAAGATTTTCCAATCATCCTAGAGGTGATCAAAGGGAAGATGATAGAGGGAAAGGACCCATGGGGTATGCAAATAGACATCCTCAAGCACGTGAAGGAAGAGTGTTACCTGATCCCCTAACTACTATGGTTGTTGTTATTGAGGAAGTTCTTGATATTGATTGGTGTGATAGGTGTTTTCTACCCCATCCTCCATGTGAAGTGGACTAGCAAGATGGTGAAGCTAATAATGAAGATGGAACTGATGATGATATCTACATGGTGGGTTGTTCTTAAAGCTCACAAGGAGGAGCAACATCAACTAAGGTAATAAGTGCAAGGAATACTGCAAATTTTTGGGATTGCATCAAACATGTATAAACCCTTCTTCACTCTCATGCTCTTGAAGTTGATGTCGTGAAAGCTTTTGAAATTCCTAACAATGAATTTGAATACTTAAGAGCTTTGATGATTAAGAAGTATGATGGTGGTATCCCTTCGAGAGGACGATAGACAATTGTTGATGAATGTTGTTGTAGCTCAAGAGAAAGAGTATAACACTAGGAGAAAGGATTTTAAGGAGTTGGGCCTCAATCCAAACATAAAACACCCTTTCTTACAAGCATTCCCAAATAATCTCCTAGAAGAGAAACACCTGCCAAAAGCTCTGTTGTCCCAAGCAAAAATTACAGTCCTCCTCATGACCAAACTGCCAAGAATCCCTTGCCATCTAATGAATCTACTTGTCTCCATTCCAATGTTGCCTTGCCAAAGAATGTTCGATATGACATAGCCCAAGTATTGAGAAAAATCAAAGTGAGTTTTCCAATCATTGAGTTGCTTAAGATTCTTGAGCACAAGAAGAGAGCATTTCAGTACTTGGGATTGAAAGAGGAGAAGAGTACCCCAAGTAGTAATGTAAATGTTGTTAGAAATCCTCCTCAAATCATTGTAGACCTTGAAACACCACGAGCGTTAGAGGATCTTGGAGAAACACCTGAGGTATACTTGGGGACATCCTTGGTTGATTCCCAATTGAATGTTGATCCATTCTTTACAAATTTGATCATAAAGGATAAATTACTTCACAATTGTATGTTTGATTCTGGTGCATCATGCAATGTCATGCCTCTAGAAGTCATGAATGAGTTGGATATCAAAGTAACAACAGCCTATGGAAAGTGTACTAACATGGACTCAAGATCAGTTCCGGTAGTTAGTTGTGAGAAGGGTTTAGTGGTGCAACTTGCATCTTATCCTGGGAGGAATTTAAAATTAGATGTTGTGATTGTTGATTACCCTGCCAAATGGGGTATGCTTTTGTCAAGAAAGTTGGCTGCAAGTATTGGTGGGATTGTTCAAATAGACATGTCTTTTCCACCATTCCCATTGAAGGCAACCTTGTCAAGCTCTATGGAGAGAAGAAGATGTTGCATCTAATCGAGGATCTAAACAATGCTTCTTCTCAAGTATTATTTGTTGATGTTGATGTTGATAATTTTATTGGGTTTGCTGATGGTAAAGAAAACAAGATGGACCATTCAAAGTGCCTTGAAGAGGTAATTTTCCTTGGACCTTGCTATTTTATGGAGCTTACTCCAAATTTAGAAATGGTGCTGGTATAATTCTGATTTCTCCTAGATTGGAAGAGTTTGTTTTTTCTTTCAAGCTTAATTTTGAATGTACTAACAAAATTGCTAAGTATGAAGCCTTGTTGTTGGGTCCGATAATTTCATGGAAGTATGGTGTTAAGGAAATTATTGTAAAAGGAAATTCAGAGATAGTTGTCAAACAAAAAGAAAATTGTATGCTACAAAAAATCAGTGGATGAAACAGTATAAACATGCAGTTTGGGATCTAATTGAGATGTTTGATTCCTTCAACATTGTGCATCATGACAGAAGTTTCAATGTTGCTGCTAACAATTTGGCAGTGTTGGGGTCAAGATTTGTAAATTACACCATTTCACCTTATTTTGAGTACAATATTGAAGTGTTAACTAGGCCAGCTATCACTGACAACATCAAGCATTGACAAGTGTTTAATGATGATGCTCAATTGTAAAGGTTTTTACAAAATCAAGGTGAGTTTGTAGATCAGAATATTGATTTGGAACCATTTGTGTGTAATGTTTAAGGAAAAGAGACTTTGTTTGGAAATGATATTATCCAATTGAAAACTAACACCATTCCTAGAGGTCTTGTTGCACTTGAGTCCAATTTTGACAGTGTCAATTTCATCATCAATAGAAACATGTCTGCCTTAAGGGATGTGGAAGAGCATAACTTGGGAATAAAGGAAAAATCAAGGAAGATTTGACTATGGAGTGGTTTAAACAAGGAAGAAAAACATTCCTACCTCCAATTGTTGAAATAATATCAAGATTGTTTAGCTTGGTCTTATTTTGAGCTGAAAGCATATAGAGAAGACTTATTCCAACATGAGATTCATCTTGAAACAAATGCCAAGCCCTTTAGAAAAAATAGAGGCCAATTAATCCACTCCTCTCCATGAAAATGCAAGATGAATTGAATAAACTGAAGGAAGGAGGGATCATTCAGCCCACAAGGTATTCATATCGGGTTGCAAAAATTGTGCCACAAAAAGAAAATGGAGATATCAAAATTTGTGTAGACTTCAAAAATCTAAATAGAGCTTCATTGAAAGAAAACTATCCTTTGCCAAACATGCAAAACATGTTGCAGCTTAGTGACTGGATATGAATTGTTTTCCACCTTGGATAATTTCTCTTGCTACAATCAAGTTGTTGTCAAGGAGTCGAAAGATTAAAAACTACCTTTACCACTCCTTGGGAACATATGTCTATGTTATAATGCCTTTTGGTATCATGAATGCTAGAGCTACCTTCCAAAGAGCAATGGATGTTGCTTTTTTTTGTTATATAAATAACTTCATTGCATTTTATCGATGATGATGTGACTGTGTTTTCAAGGAGCGAGAAAATATCACTTGTAGCACTTGGAAAGAATGTTGATTAGATGTAGAGAATATGGCATTTCTCTCAATCCAAAGAAGTGTCATTTTGGGGTGAAAAGGCCAAGTTGCTTGTTCATTTTTTTTCAAAGGCTGGTGTCATGATTGACCCGAGAGGGTAGAAACAATCAAGAAGGTTCCAATTCCAAGAACAAAGAAGGGAATCCAATACTTCTTTGGGTAGATACATTTCATTAGAAGGTTTGTGTCTAATTTTTTTAA
Organism: Taxus wallichiana var. yunnanensis; assembly: GCA_018340775.1. Classification (NCBI taxonomy): domain Eukaryota; kingdom Viridiplantae; phylum Streptophyta; class Pinopsida; order Cupressales; family Taxaceae; genus Taxus; species Taxus wallichiana. Next base: position 612,187,074 of record CM031235.1, on the reverse strand, counting down.
TTGAATCTTCCTATTACATGCATGTTAAAGAAAGACCAAGTTATCAAATGGGAGGAGGCTGATATTTAGGATTTTGAAGGAATTAAAGAAGCATTAAAACATGCACCTGTCTTAGCAGCTCCAAATTACAAGAAGCCTTTCCAAATCTTCTCCTTTGCTTCTAAAAATACCATTGCATCTATTTTTTTGCAAAAGGATGAAGATGGGGCTGAGATTCCTATTGCCTTCTTTAGCAAGGCTTTACAAGCTATTGAGTTAAAGTACACAATCATGGAAAAACAAGAATTTTCCTTGGTGAAAGAAACAAAGGTTTTCAGGCCTTATATCTTAAGTTCAAAAGTTGTTGCTTATGTTCCCCACACCATGGTAAAATACATCTTATTAGATATGGAGATCTCAAGAAAAAGATGTAGATGGGTGAACAAACTATAGGAATATGACATGGATATCCAAACCAAAAAGTTAGTAAGAGGTTTGGGTCTTGCTAAGATTATGGCTAAGAGCAACTTGCAGACTGTGGAAGTGAATGAAGTAGAGGAGAAAAGGGAAGATGTTATTGATAAATTGGTAAGTTATGAGTGGTACAAGGATGTAATATTTTACCTCAAACACCTATGCTTCCCTGATCATTTGAATAAAAATCAGAAAAGAGCCCTCAAGCTAGCTTCTCAAAAATACATCATCACTGACTTTGGGCTAGCTTGGAAGAACCCTGAAGGTGTCCTCTTGAAATGTATAACTGAAGATGAAGCTCCTAAGGTAGTTGTTGATTTCCATGGGGATTTTTTTGAGGACACTTTGCTGGAAGGGTTACAACACACAAATTTTTGAGAGCTAGTTTTTGGTGGCCTACTCTCTTCAAAGATGCAACCTTTCTCGGTTGAGAAATGTGAAAGCTACCAAGCATTTCTCTAGAAGAATGAAAGCTTCAAGATCCCTTCCTTTGCATCCTGTATCAATTAAATATCCTTTCAAACAATGGGGGATGGACTTCATTGGTGAAATATCATACCCTTTTAGTGTTGGACATAAGTGGATTCTTGTAGCCATAGATTACTTCACCAAGTGGGTAGAAGCAATCCCCACCAAGAAAGCAACACACCAAGTTGTTATGGACTTCTTGTTGAATCATATCATATGTAGATTTGGTGTGCTAGTAAGTATTGTTGCTAATAATGCTATGTGTTTCAGATGCTAAACCCTTGATGGCAATATGCAAGGAGTATGGAACCAATTTGACTCATGCTTCAAATAATAACCGAGGAAATGGAAAAGTTAAGTCCATAAATAAGAACTTGTTGAAGATCATTAGGATAACCTTGGAGTTGAACAAGAGAAAATGGGGTGAACAACTGAAATTTGTAGTTTCAAATGATAGAATCACCGCCAAAAGAGCTATTGGTAAGAGCCCATTTGAGTTGGTGTATGGAACTCAAGCTCTCTGCTGCCTTACATCTACAATTATCTTCATTTCAGTTTTTTCAACAACTTGAGGATCAAGAGGTCATTCCATATGAAGCAAGGATTAATCATATTGTAGAGCTAGATGAAGAAAGAAGAGCATCCTTCCAAAGGCATGTCGATTTAGAGAGAATTTGAAGAGGTTGTTTGACATGAAGGTCACTCCTAGGGCCTTCAATATTGGAGATTTGGTTTTGTTGTGGGATAACAGAAATGAAGATAAGGGCAAACATGGTAAATTTTATGCATTGTGGATGGGCCCTTACTCCATTGATATCATAATTGGTGAAAATGCCTTTTTTTTGCAAGGAATTAGATGGGGAATTGCTTGAACTACCTTGTTAATGGTAGGAATCTGAAGAATTTCTTAGATTAATCCCCAAATTTGAGGTATGCACCACTTGTATAGTATATAGTGTTTGGTTTTTGCTCTATTTTTTTGTGTTTTATTGGTTTGTGGTTTGCCTTGGTGTGTGGCAACCATTTTTTCAGTTTCTCGCTGGTTTTTTGGTGGCTTTAGCTCATGACTCCATTTTCCCAATGGATTATTTTGGCACTTGGTCTACTTTTGTTCTTGTGACACTCACTCGGAGCGCCCATCCTCGAGCAGAGCTAATTTTGGTGCCCATTTTGATCCTCTACCATTTTTCCATGTTTCCCCTTTGCTCTTTGCACTCAAATATTTTTCCTCATGAAATTGATGATGTGAAGTTGTAGCTCCATTATTGTGCATTGGATTGTTTGAAAACTCATTACCTTGCCCTAATTTTCTAAGGAGAAATGTGTTTTTCCTTATTTTTTCCATTCAAGCACCTCTGTCATTTTTCCCGTGTTTTCCCGGCCTTAGGAGCTCGAAATTTTTGTTTTATACATATTTTCCTCAAAATTCCCTTTCCATTTTTGTAAACTACCTAAGATCACTTCCCATTTGTTTTTGATCAAAAAATTCTTCACCTACGAAGAAAAAATTGATTTTGGGGGTCATTGGTAATTTTTGTGTTTTTAACTGTCATACGGGCATCCTTTTCTCGTCAAATTATAGCTCAAAATCTCCTCATACGTGGCCATCTATGGTTGGACAAGATTTGGTGGGTTTTCTCGTAAAACTTAATGTTTTTGTGTTTTGGAAAATTTTACAAGTTACCCTCGCAGCTCCATAGATCCTAGAGGAGGTACACGTGTTGTAAGAAAAGTGAAGGTGGGTGGGTAGGTCTTTTGAGCCTTAAGGCATTTTGGAAAAAAGAGTTAAAGTGCAAATAAAATTCCTAGGGACCATAACAAATCATAATGGAACACGTGGCGGCTTCAGAGCACAGGCCCTCAATGAATCAGAGGTGGACACGTGTTATGTTTTCATCAAAAGTGGGATGGAAGGTCAGAGGTGGACACGTGTCATGTTTTCATCAAAAGCAGGATGGAAGGCTGGTGGAGGACTTAGAAAAATTTTGATTTTTGGTGAAAGGGAGAAAAAGTTGTGAAAATGTTGCGATCTCACAAAGGGCACTAGGAGAGGACACATGGCAGGATTAGGGGCGTAAGGGAGTGTAAGCTGTTGAAGGAAAAAGGGAAATTTTTCCTTTTTAGCAAAATGTCTTAGAGTGATAATTTGGCGTGGCTCCACAACAAAGTAGAGGGAGACACATGGCAGGGGACAAAAGCAAAGGTGCAAGTCCACGGGAAAAATGTGAAAAATTTCCTTTTTCCAAAAAGGTTGAAATGTGTAGAATCGAGCCACAATTCCACTGGGCCCCACCTTGGGACACATGTCAATGCCAAATCTCAAGGGCAGAGGAGCGGAGAAAAATGTCAAATTTTTTACATTTTTCAAAAAAATTTAAAATATCAAAAAGTGATCCCAAACCCATTTCCAATCACATTGTGACACGTGGAGGGCTCAGTTGAAGGCAAAAAGAAAAATCAATGGTAACTATGTATTTTTAGTTTGGCCGCCATTTGAGCTTCGAAAGCTTAGAGATGCATTTTTTTGCATCGATTTTGATCAATTTTTTTGCCAATTTATGTTTTTTTGGTTTGCAGGGTCCGAATTAATCAATTTGGGGTTTCAATTTGTGAATCCAAGGCATTTTTCAAATGAATTTTTACTCTAGTTCGTGAAAAAACCGAACTACCGATCCAAAGTCAGCAGAGTAAAAATTGGGAAAGGATAAGATGAAATAATGAAATGAAAGGGGTCTACATGTGTGAGGAATGAAAAATGTGCCTCCATAATGGATAATGATGCAAAAATCCTCAATGATTCACCTTTTTGAAACACCGAAAATTTTGTTGCAAATATGTTAAACCTCCCTGCCTACAAATCATGATGAAATTTGTAACAAACTAAGATGCCATAGGATATTATTTTCTTGGGAAATAAGGATCAATTGTAATGAAATGTTATATATTGCATGAATTTGTCATGTAAATGGTCGGAGAAACTTATAATTTCATGGGAAAATCTAGGAAGAAGCCCATTCTTTGAGAAACCACTTGAGAACCATTTCTAATTCCTTGTTTGCATCAAATTTGTATCGTGATGAGTTGGTTTCAGTTGTAAAGCCATCAATAAGCTTTGAGATTGTTCTTGAAACATTCCGTTCTTTGATAAATTTGATCATTTCGGATTATTTTGTGTTGTCTCTTGGAAAAATTTGCATACACTTATGTTTCAGAATGTTTTCAATTTGTGTTTCTTTCTCCTATTGCAGTCTTGTGTTTAAAATCTCTCTTGATCATACATGGTCTCATTTCTTGTTGATAGTTTAGTGTAATTTGCAATCTCACATTCAGAAGAGCTTTCATCTGATAAAGAGATAAAAAAATTTAAAATCACTTTACCTTCCTTGAATTTAGAGATTGTTTGTAAACCTTTGGGTGCACATTAGGTCATGATAAAATAGCGATTTCTAGATACTTTTTTGGTTCATCTTCTTCAAGCTTTTGTGGCAGGTTGTGAAATATTGTGTGGAAGAGTGCAAAGCTGGGCCTCTATTTGGTGCACATATCCTAGTTGAAGGAGTACCTTAACCCCTTTGAAGCATTCTGTTGTTTAGGTCTTACAAGTTTTTTTCAAAGGTCCTCAAAGAATTTGGCAAATTCTGGTTAATCTTGTCTGAAATGTCCCACCCAAAATTTATTTCAAATTAACTCATCCTAACTACAATACCCCCGCATTGTATTGTGTGTCAAAAAAATAATACAATCCATTTACAAAAATTCACAATCATGTCTTTAGTAGCCTTAGCCTTGTCTTGAAAGCATTTTCATCATTTAGTAGTGACAACTCTATTGAATTTGAATAATGGGAAATTGATCATGTTTTCTCAAGGCCATATCCATACAATCTGCATAATACAAGGATATTTTCACCTCCTTCATAAAACAAAGGCTACAATATAGGCTCTCTTACCTTGGTTGATAGGCACAACCTAAAATAGCGATGATTAAATCAAATCCTTCCAAGGTGCCACCCACTTATTCAAAGCCCGAGTGCTAACAAGTCGATAAATTGCTTCCCAAATACAAAACAACATATAAACCATTTATTTACCTCTAAGTATCATGTAGAATCCATGATGTTGCTCATGTTGTGAAGGATATTGAATATGGGTACGAACAAATTCAATTCTCTTAATTCTTCAGTAACTGAACCAAAAACTCGAGTTCCTTTTGGATTCCCTTTCTGATCAATGATAACTGCTGCATTGTCATCAGATCGTATTATGATTCCATCGTCACGTTTAAGTTCTTTACACGTTCGTATAACTACGGCTCTAACTACTTCTGATTCTTCCAGGGGCATATTAGGTGTTGCTTCTTTAATTATAGCGATTATAATCATTATATCGTATAAATAAGCGTAGTAGTATAAGAGTGGGGGAAATAATGAGAGTATGTAGTGGTAAATATTAAAAATAAGGATTAATATTTATAATCACATGATCATGTGTGTTTTGAATTTTTAAAATTAAGTGACCCTTCGATCCTACATTTTTTCCTTAGGCGTTAAAAATGGATCAAATCCACATGTTCCCTCCTCTAATTGTATAAATGATGATAGGATATTTTTTCATATGTATAACCAATCATGGAAGCACATGGTAGTGGTGTTGAAGGTTTATATGGCTTCTTGATATTATAAGTGTTTAACAACATCCAAAATGCTTCACAACAACAACTACAACTTAAACGATGTGTGCATAAATCCACACACAATAAACAAGTGTTTCATAGCAAAAATAATGCATCATAATTTTTCACGACGTAAATAGGCATGTGTGATACTTAGCGGTTTACATGACCAAGATAGTATTACACATCATGGGAAAGATTCCATGGCTAAGTGTACTTTTCTTTCACATCCACAAGAAACAGTCAAAGGACAAATTTATGTGTTGTGAGAAAGAGTGGTGGTATAGCGGTACAAGTCTTTATTCACTAAATATTAATTTTTTTAGGTAATGTTAGCTTGCTTGTAAACCCGGATGCTCTTACTTCACTCTTACCCAAAAGGTTTGATGATTTGAAGATGATTATTACTTAAAATATCATTTATACCAAATTAATTTTAAGGGAATGTTATAAAAAAATTAGCACCCTTAGATTTGGCAATGCATATCTATACTTTTTTCTAACATGGGACCATCTCTCAAACTACGGGACCGTGAACTTGAAATGGACCTCCAGAGAAAGCCAACTTCTTATTCCTAATATAATGCTAAACTAATCCTACTCCTAAAAAGGAAACTACAACTAACTAATCCTAAACTAAGCATGCCAAGGGACCAACGAGAGAGAGAGAGAGAGGGGTTAGAAATATGCATGAAAACAAAATCCTAAGCTAAAAGGTAGTGATAGCACCATAAAATGGGTGAGAGAAACTCTAGTGAGGGAGAAATGAAAATAAATGAAAAAGGGAGTGGCCAGACATAAGTGACACACACCCAAAGCTTCATTTACCATCTATTCTTACATAAAACACAACATAATGAGATTGCAAGGAGATTTACATGCACAACATAATGCAATAAGTAAAAGAGAGGCAAGGTTGCAACTAAAAAGTAAGGATAGACAAATGTGTCAAAAATAATATTTATTGCAATAAAAGTATGAAAAGATCATTACATTTGCAGAGGAAGGCACAAGAACATTGTTAAACCAAAAATGAATGTTAGATGACTCACAACTTCTTTGGATCAAATTTGACAAAGTTCTATTACAGTATTTGAATGTCCATCCTTTGAAAATGAAATATTTTACAATATATAGCTCAAATGAAAGAGAAGGAAGAAAGAGAAGAGGGAAAATAGAAGAGGCGTGACTTTTTTGGACTTCAACCATCAACAGTCTACATTAAAATCCTCTACAAAGCACATGTGCACCTTACAGAGACATCATTCAATTTATTTCATCCTGGAGAAGAAAATGAAGCCATGCCTCATCAAATATGGTGGTTTAGCTACCTGATTTGATCGTTTGAGTGCATAAATAGTCTTCTTATACCTATAAAAGTTGTGTGTTTCTATTTGACCCCCTAAACTCCACCAAAATAAGATTCTAATGATGCCAAATTGAAGGGCTTGATGAGAGCTTTCCAACGGTATAAATTTGTCTAATTTGGTGCAGGGGATCAAAAGATATGGCCATTTGAAGATTTTCCTATCGGGAGGCACAAAAATTTGACACATGGCAGCCTTTAATTGGTTCAGGGATTGGCCTCTACCAACGTGCACTTGCTTCACTTTTTTCTAAGTATCAGAATCCCACTAGTTCTCAATATTGGGCTTTACTTTCCTACTCACCATCTGTCCTTGTCTTTTTACCTTTTATGGGCTTTAGCCTTTATGAAAATACGAGCCGATAAAACTTCACCACATTCCTTTAGGATGTTAGGTTTTCCTTAGAATTATATCAATCTATATGACACATGACCAATGAAAAGGCTCCACAATCTTTCGCATTATAGACCTTATTAGACCCCCTAGAAATGTGAGCCAATAAGAAATGACCATGTTTCTTCGTAATTTTCCCCTCAACTAACCATTGTGAAATGTGAGCCAATGGGAAGGCTCCACATACTTCACATGTCAGTCCCTTGTTTGATCTCCAACCTCTAACATCTCGTGAACCATTGGTCAATGAGGAAACTCCACAACTTGATGCATTATCGACCTTTCTTTTAACCTTGCGACAATTGAGAAACGTGAGAAAATTAGGAAGCTCCACATTTCCAATGTGTCGAACTTGTCACCTATATTATTCATGTTTGCATATGATTAGATGGGCCTTCACATTTTTCAGATTGTGAAAGTGCGAGCTAATGAAATGGCACCACGTAGCTCTTCGCATCGCAGTTTCTAAGTCCGAGGGACTTGGAAACTTTTTTGTCTTTGAAGTTTTCCGCCACCGCCTCATGGGCCTAGACCGCAGAGCTTCGCCATGTGTCGCCGCTGAAGTTGATGCTAAACTTGATGGGCATTTGAACATCAATCAACTTTTATAACCAACCCACCAATGTTTTCAAACTACACTCCCGTGGGTTTTTGAATACCAATGGCTAGTGTATTTGGGAAGTGCAAATTGACGATCATTTGACCATCATAGACTTGTTAAAATGGATAATTCTATTTTTAAATTTTTTAAAGCCAAAATTAACCGAGGGGTAATTTTGGATAACATTTTGGTGACCTCTGGGAGTAATCTACCTACTAGATTAAATTAGTAGCCTTTATGCAGTCCATTCGGTAGGGAGTGAAGCCAAAAATTAGAAACTAATTTGAAAAATTTAAAATTCTTACCCTGGGGCCATATGATGCATGAAATGAACTTAGGAATGTCTGGAGGTTTGAATTTTATCTATAGAGCTACAAATGAATCTTTGAAACTACTCCAAACTATCATATTCACCATTAAATTGCTCAAGCTCGAGGTGAAGCCAGAATTGACCATCTCATTGTGAAAAGTCTTCTGATTTTGATTTTGTGAGAGTGGAAAATTGTAAAAGCTTGAGACTTCACTCTGTTTACTCGATTTTGATCTACTAAGATAAATAAAATCATCTGAAGTTTCCTCAAATCTGATTTTTTCGAAGTTTTGGAGAAAAACTTAATTGAATCCTTGACAAATAATGAAGCATTGTAGAGTTCTGGATCTCATGCTGATTTGGAAATGAAATGCATGTAATTGGCATTGTCCCAAGTAGTGAATTTGACCAAGGAAGAGGCACCATGGGATCTTGACTACAACTAATCTCTTGGGGTCTAAAATGAACCTTAAAGCTACCCCAAAATCTGATTTGGCCAAGAAAGTTGCCCTGAACTGAAATGGATTGTGCAACACATAAAAACTATGTATAAAATATGAAAAAAACATACATGCTCCAAGTGGAAACATGCAGAGTGTGCACAATGCACTTATTCTACTGAAAGAAAACCTACCTACCATACCCTAACCAAAAAAGGAAAGCTAAACAAATCTTGCAACATGAAGGAGAAATAACTTCCCTTCTTCATAAAGTGTGGCCATGTAATTAATTTTGCAATGGACATGGCCTATAATAAGGGTGGAAAATTGTTTTCCACCCTACTAGCCAAAGTATCAACATCAAACAAAAAGAATACCTCCTCAAGATGCTCATTATTTGGGTTTTGGAGGCTTTGGTGCTAATCCTTGGTGCTACTCATCCTCATGATTAGAAGTAAGCATGACTAGTTGTAACTCTTTTTTTTTCTCCAAGTTAGCCAAACACCTGATTGGGCATGGGGCTTTGGGAACCAATGGGCTGGTACTTTTCATTTTCTCATCTCTTTGAAGCTCATCCCCATGAATGGGGTCATCTTGTAGAATTTATAGAAGAAGGTGGTTGCTTGCAGGCTTGTTTGAATGTTTCTCTACCTCTATAAACAACATTTCCTCTTCCAAAACTAGCCTTTTCCCTAATGACTGATTTGACCTTGTTGTCATCATCTTCCTCCTCCTCAAGCATGAAGCTTGAGAGATAAAAATCCTCTACAAAATCAAATTCTTGCAAGGATGAAGTGGAAGAAAGATCTGAAATTTCACCATCAAAATAAAGAAAGAAGCTTCCTATGATCTCTTCTTCATCCAAGGCTTTTGAATTTGATTTTTTCACCTTCATGGCATGAAGCTCCCCATGGTTGGTTTCAGCTGATGATGATGGTTGTGGTGGATCAATGCAACCTCCCAAAAAGTAGAAATATCTAGGCATGCAGACAATGAGGGTCACTGCATTCCATAGAGACATCTTGCATAGTTAGGGGCCTTTATTCCTTTGCTGACTCTTGGGGACTCAAAACATCAGCCTCTATGTATATGGTACCATCACACACACTACATTTAAAACAAAGAGACTGTTCATCATCTTCTTCTTGTGTTTTTTATTTTGCATACGTCATCTTCCACCTTTTGATCTATAAACTCTTCAACTTTGGAATTATCCACAGAATCACAAATTAAACGTTGTTATTCTACTTTCGATTAGAAAATGACAGAGATAGATAGTGAATGAATTTTTCTTGTGCTTAGAATCAACAATTGTAGAAAAGGAAAGAATATAAACTCACAAACACCAACAATTTTTATCCTAGAAACCTCCAGAGGAGGAAAAACAATCGGGAAGGGAAATTTCTCTTTCTTCCCACTTTTATTGGCCAATTCAATAAAGTACAAAATTTACAATAAGTATGAAAGAGAAGTAGATAATATCTCACACATCCTTCCAATTACTTGATTGCTCTATCTTAACACTCCTTTCTTCTACAAAACACAATTCCAACACTAAGAACTTCTTGCTCACTTGATTTCATGCTTCAATGATCCTATTCTCTTCTACAAACATATATTTATAGCCTTTCTCATGTCCTCCCATGCACTGGAGAATGGGAAAGGTCATGGAGGAGAAGAGACATGAACAACCTTTCAAATTCTAAGGTTGTTCATTTCATGTTTTATTTTCTATCCGAAAGAGCTAGGACCGCCGCCCAATGAAGACTAGTGGTCTCAGGACCACCGCCCTAGTTGGGCGGTGGTTTTGTAACTTCCACTTTATGTAGAGTGGCGGTCCTATTACTATAAATACATAACCTATGTGTACTTATTTTCCTTCTTCGTGCTGAATGATATGATGAAGTAGAGTCATTTTGGATCCCTATGGATCACACCTCCCCTTAGGAGGCTTTTGGTCCCACAAAATATTAGTGGGGGAGTAGATGAGGAAATAATTCCCTCACTTTCTCCTTTGAGTACCACCGGGCCTGCCTTGGTGTCTTTCATTTCAATACAATCTACCAAGACTCCTACGAACCTCTCCTAGTCTCTCTAACCTTATGTTGCAGCACTACATCCTCCTCTAATTCGCCTCGTGAGTCCAAGATTAAATCCTCAATGGAAGGTAGTAACTGTAGTACTTCATCTTCATCTAGCATGGATGGCTCATATAGGTCCAAGTTCTCACATTTTACTATAGAGTACATCCTCATAAATGACGGTAAATCAAATCGAAAGGTATTTTCTCCAACCTCGCTTCAATATGTTGAAGGGCCCATATCATTGTGGCTTGAGCTTCCACACTTGACCTTATAGCCTCTCCTTCCTCAAGTAAAGATATACTTTATCTCCAACATGAAGCTTATGTTCCCTCCTATGCTAATCGTGCCTAGCTTTTTACTTAAATTGATATTTCTCTAGTTGTTCTTTGAATTTGAGATGGTTTTTCTAGATCCTCTCAACGAATTTTTTTCTCTAGTCACCTATGTATCTTGTGTATCCTCCTCATCCCTCGCCCAATAGCTATGTCTAGCATATTTGTAGGTAGATATCCCGAGCATGATTCAAATGGTGACTTCATAGTGGATGTGTGTACTACCCGGTTATAGGAATGTTGATTGTAGGCTAAGGACTCATCTCAAGTCCTTGGGTATTTGTTGTTATACCATCTGATCAACTATACCAAAGTCCTGTTCACCACCTCTATCTATCCATCTATCTGTGGATGGAAATTTTTGCTCCTCTGTAACCTAGTATCCATCTTGTCCCACAAAGTAGTCCAAAACTTCCCCAAGAATCTCAAATCCTTGTTAGAAACAATAGACTTGGGCAAACCCAAATGCACCCATACATTAGAAAACAAAAGATTTGTTACCTCATGTGATTTTATTATCTTTTTACATGCCATAAGAATACACATCTTACTGAATCTATCAACAACAACATAGAGATATTCATGGCCATGTTTAGACATAGGTAATCCTCCTACAAAATCCATAGAAATTTCCTCCCATGGATGAGTAGGTACTGGAAAAGGCATATACAAACCCTCCTTCCTAGTCTTAGGCTTGTTGGTACAACAAAGTTTACATCCACGTATAAATTTTGATACTTCTTCTTGCATATTGGGCCAATACACATACCTTTGCAAGTGGGCTAGGGTCTTACCAACACCGAAATGTCCCGCTACTTTCAAGGTATGTGCTTCCCTCATCAATAGAAGTATTTCTTCTTTAGGCACACAACTTCCCCCATCAGTAGAGCAACCCTTCCTTGAGATAAAAATCTTCAATCCCTATCCTTTCAGTCCCTTGGGACTGCAACTACTGAAATGTCACCCCAAAGTCTCTGTCCCGGCATATACCTATCCGTAAGCTTTCTTTTTTGAATGGATTGATTCGAGAGATAGTGGCCAAATAGGAAAACTTCTCCTATTTGTCGGACCTAGAAAACATGTCTCGCCACCAAATTTCTACTACCCTTCTTGTATTTGATCACTAGATGGAACTGTTGAAGGAACCCTATCCATTTATAGTGCCTTTCCTACTATAATTTAGACTATTCTTGCAAATAGTGGATAGGTTTGTGGTCATTCATCTACACAATAGTTTCTTTACCCAATAAATAATGCTTCCATTTTTAATTTCTTGAACTAGTGCATACATTTACTTATCATATACTAAATATACTTTAACTACTCAAGTGAAAGTTTCATAATGATAGCATACAAGTTTACCTCCTTGAAGCAACATTGAGCCCATAACATAATAACCGGTATCCGCCTCTACTTCAAAAGGCTTCGCAAATTAGGAAGAAAAGTACTTTGAGCATGACTAATCCTATATTTCAATAACACAAAGGATTTGTCTTATTCCTTACCCCAGTCAAAACCCTTACTCTTTGCAGCCACTATATGTTGAGGTGCTACAAATGCGGAGAAGCCCGAAATGAACTTTTGTATTTACTATACTTCTCTCAAAAAACTCTTAGTCTTTGTGGCTCATGTTGGTGTTGGCCAATTAGTGATGGGTTCCACCTTCTCTGGATCCACTCGTAGCTCTCCTCCTTTAATAACATGCCCAAGATAGACAAGTGATTGTTTGGAAAATTCACATTTCTTCATATTATAAAGCAATTGTTTCTCCCTGAGAACTTGCAAGACTTCATGTAAATGAATTATATGTTATTACCACATGGCACTAAAAATCAAGATATCATCTAGATACACAATGACACATGAATCTATGAAATCCCACAATACATCATTCATCAATCTCATAAATGTAGTGGGTGCATTTCATAACCCAAAAATAAGTACTAACCATTCATACAAACCATGTTTTGTCTTGAAGGAAGTTTTCCATATATCCTCCTCCTTCATTCTAACTTGGTGATAACCTCACTTGAGATCCAAATTCATGAAAAATTTGGCATGCTGGAGCTGGTCCAAGAGATCATCTATTTGAGGAATTGGATATCTATTATTTATGGTGATCTTGTTCAAAGTGTGGTAGTTAATGCACATTCTCTAAGAACCATCCTCCTTTGGCACCATCACAATATGTGAACCACATGGTGAGGTGCTCAGACATATCACCACTTGGTCTAGTAGTTCCTGGAGTTATTTCTTTACTTCAGTACTCTCAAGCAAGGATTTCCTATACAACCCAATGTTCGGTAGAGGGGACTTTGGAAATAGATGAATCTCATGCTCTACTTCCCATTTTTGTGGTAACCCACTAAGAGCCTGAAATATTTCCTGAAAAGACTGAATAATACTATCAAAATCATGCTTTCCCTGGTTAGAAATCTCATAAAATTCTACCCCATCTTGTTTATCATTTAACAAATGCAAACAAAATTGATTATGATTTTCCTAAATAAGTCATTTTTCTTGGTTAACACTCACCATAGTAACCTGTGTCTTACACTGGTGTGCCTAGATGTTGTAGCTGATCCCATCCTTGACCCATTTGTATTAGTTTTCCCTTCTCATAAATATAACATCCCTAATATACAAGTAAGGAATCTCGAATACAACATCAAAATCATCAAGTGGAATAATGTCAGCTTCCAAAACATCAATATACTAGGAATTTATCCCAAACTTGACCTTACATCTTCTTATTACCTGAATTTCAACACCCTTCTTCACCTAACCCAAAGGATAAGGGTGTGGATGCTCGTAAGTCTCAAGACCAAGCTTCTTTACAACTACTTCAGAAATAAAGTTAGACTAAGAACCGGTATCAACCAAAGCATTTACCTTAGTTCTCTTGATCTAGATTTTGATCTTAAATATTCTACTCATCTCCTCTTCCCGACTTTCCATGTTGGTGGCCATGCATCTAAGCCTTTTGTCTACATCAGAGTCATCTTCGATTTTCACCTCCCCTTTTGTTTTTAAAGTTTTCATGGACTTCTTTGAGTCCTTGGTTCAGTTCTTCGGATGTAAAACCAAATGTAACTCTAGATGCAACTTCCAACATGTAGCATCAATATGACCATTGATATCATAGTTCTTGCAAAATTCTTGGGATATTTACAAGTATTTAAAGTAGTGGCAGCTTGTTTACCTTTCCCTTTCCACTTACCCTTGTTACTTGTTTGCCCATACTCTTTTTTCTACTGATTTGTCATCTACTTTACCCTTGGCTCTGCTTCTCCTTGTTTCTTTTCATCATCTATGTAGTATGCCTACACACACGCCTTGTTGAGATCTTTGGGCTTTGTGGAGATGAATTTTCTTTGAAGGTGAGTGTGAATTCCTCCCAAGTACTTAGTCATAATATCCTCATCCTCCAAGTCCATGTTTAACAACATGGCCTGCCTCTGAAACTCTATAGTATAGTTCTACACACTTTGACCACTACCTTGTCTAAAATACTACCATTTAATCATTTGGTCAGTCTTGTGGCAAATAGGATAGAAGTTAGCTCTAAGTAATTCTTTAAATTCTTGCCAAGATTTCACAATAGGATGCTTCTTATTTTCACAAGTGGTTATATGGGTTTCACCTCAAACCAGAGTGTGTCCCTCCATTTTTAGACGTGAAAAGGTGATCCTCTGTGCCTCGGTGACATTATGGACACTAAAGTAGACTTCTAATTGTTTTAACCATTTATCAAGCAACTCGCATCTACTTGTCCTTCAAATCTTTTAATCTCAAATTTCATCTCAAATTTAAAAGGACTATGATTAGATTTTACCTTTTCTCTTGCATTTGAAGTCTCTTCTTCATGATCTTCCCCATAATCTTCCTCATGGTGGCTCTTCCTATGTCAAAATTTTCAGCTAAAGCCTCAAACCACTTTGAGTCCATGGAGTCTTTCTTGACGTAAGTTGTCTTCTGCAAACCTAAAAGTTTTTATTGCCTTCTAAACATCCTATCCTTCATGGTCTTCAAGATCTCAATTCTACGGACTAAGTTCACTTCCTCCATTTGTCCCCAAATTCTCTGATTCCACTTTCTTGTATAAATTTTTGGATCACAAGGTAAAGCCTCTTCGCCTTTAGATCTAGTCACCGCATACAAATCCAAGAACGAATACCACAATTTTGGATACTTGTTAGCTATGATACTAAATGATCTATAAAGTTTTCAACTTTGGAATTATCCACAGAATCACAAATTAAATGTTGTTGTTCTAATTTTGATTAGAAAATGATAGAGATAGCTAGTGAATGAATTTTTCTTGTGTGTAGAATCAACAATTGCAGAAAACGAAATAATATAAAATCACAAACACCAACAATTTTTATCCGAAACCTCCAGGGAAGAAAAACCAGTCGAAAAAGGAAATTTCTCTTTCTTCCCACTTTTTATTGTCCAATTCAAATAATAAGTACAAGATTTAAGATAAGTATGAAAGAGAAATAGATAATATCTCATGCTTCCTCCCAATTACTTGTTTACTTTGTCTCAACACTCATTTCTTCTACAAAACACAACTCCAGTACTAATAACTTCTTGCTCACTTGCTTTCATGCTTCAATGATCCTATTATCTTCTACAAACATATATTTATACATTTTCTCATGTCCTCCCATGCACTGGAGAATGGGAAAGGTCATAGATGAGAAGATACATAAACAACCTTTCAAATTCTGAGGTTTTTTGTTTCATGTTTTATTTTCTGTTCAAAAGAGCCAGGACCACTGCCCAATGTAGACCGGTGGTCTCAGGACCACCGTCATGGTTGGGTGGTGGTCTTGTTACTGTAAAGACAAAACCTCCATGTATTTATTTTACTTATTTGTGTTGATTGAGTTGATGAAGTAGATTCATTTTGGATCCCTATGGATCACCTTTTGTTCTTGAACTCGAACCTATTGTGAAGGCCTAGTCATCAGTGGCATTTTCTTGATATTGAACCTTGCAGCCCACTCTTTCAAGTTTCTTACAATTTCTTCCTTGCTAGGATCTTCATTTTGTTGCCCTCCTTGCCTAATACTTTTATCCTATTCTTCCCAAAATGGATTTGGGATTGTAATAGGAGGGGTGGTTTGAGATTCAACTGATACTTGCATTGGTTGAGGTGGTGGAGGGAAAGGTATGGATTCTTATTTTTGTGGAGGGGACCTAGATTTAGAAGGGAAAATGGTGGAGAAACTCAAGTGGGGTGGAAGAGTAGAAGATGGAGAAGGGGAATCCATACTCAGGGTAACATGTAAGAAGTTTGGAAAATGAGGCTCGGGTTGAGATGGAAATGATTATGGAATGGGGAGAGGGTTGTAGGATGGCAATGCAAGGGTCTCCCATTGACAGGATGGACCAAAATTGGATTCATAGGCCTTAATCTCCTCGATCCATGTTTCAAGTTGTGGCAACATCTCAACTATGAAAGTAAGCTTCTATTGCGGGATGAAGTGAAATGGCATAGGGCCAACCCACGGAAAGGTGCCATGAAGCCAATCCTAAATGATTTGAGTTGAGTTATGGCCCTTGTTTGCACCATAGTTTCCTCCATCTTTCGAATATTCAATCAAATCGGATCACCATGTGTGATATATCCTCCAAAATTTGCATCAACCTTCTCTTCAAAATATCCATAGTTCAAAGGATGACAAAAATGATTTGCATCTTGTTCATATGGGTATGCATAATGTTAATCTTCATTATAGTAAGGATCTGGAGGTATTTGATAGTAACATGGAGATGAACCTTACAAACTTCGAGGTGGATTGAATCGATATGGATTCTCCAAGTGTGAGTTCCATATAGGGAATGAAGTCATGATTGTACAACTTCATGGAATGGAAGAAAGTGGAAACACATGGAAATAAAAATGAATGAAAATGGATGGAAGAAAGGTATACAATTTAGAGAAAATGGATTGTTTTGATCATTGGAGTCATGATATATGCTTGAAAATTTCCTTTGAAGGCTGAGATCTCACCAAGAGCACATTAAACTTGCTGAGATGAAAATGTAGACCAAGATACACACCTGTGAAATGTATAGCTTTCACCGCTTGTCCTACCGGGCGTACTCAAAATTTTTATCACAAAAAGTAATACCCTGATATTTGGCAATGCAAATATCTAATTATTGCTAACATGGGACCATCTCTCAAGTTGTGAGACTCAGTAAACTTGAGATAGATCTCCGAGAGAATGTTGAATTCCTCTTCCTAATCTAATGCTAAACTAATCCTACTCCTAGAAAGGAAAATGTAGCTAACTAATCCTAAACTAACCATGCTAAGGGACTAGGGAGAGAGAGAGAGAGAGAGAGGGTTATAAAGATGTCTGAAAGGGAAATCTTAAGCTAAAAGGCATTGATAGCACCAGAAAAGGGGTGAGAGACACTCTAGTGAGGGAGAAAGATAAATAAATGAAGAAGGGAGAGGCCATACATAAGTGACATAGACCCAAAGCTTCATTTACCATCTTTTCTCACATGAAACACAACATAATAATCTTAAATAAATTCACAACATGATGCAATAAGTAAAAGAGAGGCAAGGTTACAGCTAAAACAAGCAAGGAAAAACAAATGTGTCAAAAATAAGATTTATTACAATAAAAGTATGCATAGACCATTACAATTGTAGAGGAAGGAAAAATAACATTGCCAAACCCAAAAATGAAGGTTTGATGACTCACAACTAATTTGGAAAAGATTTGATAGAGTTCCATTACAGTCTTTCAATGTCCATCCTTTCAAAAAGAAAGATTTTACAATATATAACTCAAATGAAAGAGAAGGAAGAAAGAGAAGAGGGAAAATAGAAGGGATGCAAATTTTTTGGACTTCAACCACTAATAGTCTACATTAAAATCCTTTGTAAATCACATAGGAACCTTAAAAATCCATCATTCAATCTATTTCATCCTATAGAAGAAAATGAATCCATACCTCATCAATTATGGTGGTTGAGCTACCTAATTTGATCATTTGCGTGCCTAAACAATCTTATTCTACCTCTAAAATCCATGTTTTCCATTTTTACCTACTAAATGCCACCAAAATTAGATTCTAATGATGTTAAATTGAAGGGCTTGATGAGATCTTTCCAACGGTATAATTTTTTTCTAATTTGGTGCAAGGGATCAAAAGATATGGCCATTTGAAAATTTTGCTATCAGGAGGAACAAATTTTTTTACACGTGGCATCCTTTTATTGGTTCAAGGATCTACCTCTTCGAATGTGTACTGGATTCACCTTTTTCCAAGTGTTATTCTCCCACTGGTTTGCAATATCGGGCTATACTTTCCCGTTCACCATCTTTCCTTGTCTTTTTTACCTTTTGCAAGCTTTAGTCTTTATGAAAATATGGGTCGGTAAAACTTTGCCACATTCCTTCGGGATGTTAGGCTATCCTTAGACCTCTGTCATTCTCCATGAAACGTTGAGCAATGAAAATTCTCCACGCTCTTTTGTAATGCAAACCTTGTCAGACCCCTTAGAAACGTGAGCCAATAATAAACAACCATGTTTCTTTATAATTTTCCCCTCGACTGACCATTACGAAATGCGAGCCAATGGGAAGGCTCCACGTACTTTGCATGTCAGTCCCTTATTTGATCTCCATCCTTTGACATCCACGAACCATCAACCAATGAGGAATTTCCATGCCTTGATGCGTTGTCAGACCTTTCTTTGAACCTCACTAACAACTACAAAATGTGTGTAAATGAGGAAGCTCCACGTTTCCATAGTATCATAACCTATCAATTTGTCTTCTTTGTGTTTAGATCTGATTGGATGGGACTTTTTATTTTTTAGTCTGTGAAAGTGCGAGCTAATGAAATGGCACCACGTAGCTCTTCACATCACATTTTCTAAGTCTGAGGGACTTATAAACATTTTTTCTTTGAAGTTTTCCTCCACTTTGCCTCATGGGTGTAGTCATTTTAATGTCCTTAGAATAAAATTCTAATCCCATGTGCATTGGCCTATCACCTAGTGGGCATTGGATGCTCACATGAGGCATGCATGGCCATCGATCCTCCTTTATGTGATTTATGTGAGAATACATTGCTGATGGACAAAAATTAGATGAAAAAGATAAAGGGCCATGCATTCATTCTCGAGAGCCTAGGATGAGTTATTATATAAATACACCCATTCAAACAACAAGAAAAACATCATATAGATAGCGAATCTAATTCATAATATTAAAAAAATGCACTAGGTTTTATACCCATGACTAATATGTATTTAGAATATAACCATATATTTGTATTGATCATAGTTCAATAACCACATTACATTCATCAGGGTCATAACAGACTAATGCATCAATGCAGATAAGACTTATGCATCAGAAGTCCTCACTATGCTTCCCATATTACAAGAATTGTCATAGACCTATCCCTTGAGATATGCCATATTACTATGATACTCTAATGGTAACCCCAACCCTCTGGAACCTCCTATTATTTCTACAGAGCTTCACCTTTCATCCTTTCTATGATGATTCCCTTTTTCAAGAGTAGTCTCTCTAGTTTCAATGCCCAGTCTCTCTTTTCCTCTACCCGAGCATCTCTATATATAGGTTTATCGCCCACCGCCATGCCTTCCTAAAGTAGTAGATCGGTCACCAAGTGTCAAGGTGGTCCTCTAATGGAGCATGCTTATTCTCATCCGGGTCTCTCCACTCTTTGCAATGATGTCCTTCTAGATCCTTCCATCACATGGAATATTCCTTTCTTAGTCACCAAGTCACCAGGATACACCTTATCCACTCCGCATGCTTGGTCAGGTCATGCTTTCCTTGTGTGCTTCTTGGAATTCCGAATATGGATAAGTCCTGAGACCCTTTGTTTTGTCTTGTGCATGAGTCGTGGTTTCTACAAAACCCTTCTAAAATCCTTGTCTTGCACTCTTTTCCCCGTGTGCCATTCTTCATGTTGGTCCCGCGTGCACATGTGCCCTTGGGGACTTAGTCAATATTCTGAGGCCCAACATCACCCCACACTAAGCCTATTCTCCATACTCAAAAACATCATTACTTCAAAGAATAAATAATGGCAGACTTCAATATTTGGAACAAAGAATGAAAGAATGAAAAATGGAAGAATTAAATAATGGAGGAAAGAAGAATATGTTTATTGTTGAAGGAGGAGTGGGAAATCCTTTCTTATATCTACCTCAATCTTCTCCCAGGAATCTACTTCACCCTGTACCTATTGATAGAGGTCACCTACTAGGGTGCTCACCTCTTCAAAGTTTATCTCATCCCCCTTAGTGCTCATCATATCAACAATCCCTTCCAGTTGTTTTCCAAGGTCGTCCAGTGCATCCATCCTGCGGGTGATCTGGGGATATAAATCCTTCATCCAGTTTTTGATTAGGCCCCATAAGGTCTCGATAGCTTTTAACTTATTCTCCACCTTGGCTAGGATCTTATCCTACTCGCCATGTTTCCCTTATTCTTCTCCTAAAACTCCTTGATATCTTCTTCATGGGTGGAAACTAAAATTCTTTCCACTCTATCTCTGTCCACGTAATTTTCATAATCAACTTCGCTATCTCGTGTGATGGCCCTCACATCATCAAGGACATTAGTGTATTGAGAAAATATCTCCGCCACCTTCATCTTCTCCTCTTTCTCTTGATGCGCTAACAATTCTTCTGCTGATTCCAAAGTGAGAGGCTACCTCTCCATGGTGAGGATGCAAGTTAGGTCTTCCAAGCATTACAAGGTTGACTCATACTTCTGCTTGGGTGGTGCTAGGTCTAGATGCTTTAAGATAATAGCATTTGTAATCATTTATACCTTTTTATATACCTCATGCACCCTAGCCTTTTCCTCCTTCAGCTCACACCTTAACTGTGCATTGATTAGTTCCTCTTACTTCAGATCTTTGCTCTTTTTAATGAGATCCTCCTTTTTCTTCTCCAATTCCCCTTCTAGGAATCTCACCCATCATTCCTTCCAAAAATTCTTGCCTTAACTTCAACTGAAACCTTGTTGAGCACATTATATACTTGTCCGTTAGATAATTTTTGAGCATTTACCAGTGGGTTTATCCCTTTTTCCTCTGGCATCTTCATCAGCTCCCCTTGGCTTACTTCAAACTCAGTTCATCAACGTGGGACTCGAATGCCCAAGATAACACCTTCCTGGTTTGTGGGTATGTGCCTTCCTCTTCAAATGAAGACATCACCATGATTTGTTCTATTAGCACGGTGATTTAGAAGCGTACGTGTAGAAATTTTTTTGGATTATTGATATCACCCATTCCCTACCCTTTTGTTACTACCATGTTATTTCCTCCAATATGCACACTCTTCAAAAAGATCACCGCTAAGTTGGGAAATCCACCCATGCTCCCATACTCCTTCCATGCACTCTCATCTTCTATTTCCTTGAGTATCTCATCTCGTGATCCTCTCCACCTCTTTCTCCACTAACTTTTGATTATTCCCACTACTTCTCTCTCTCGCGACCTCTTCTATCTAATCCTTAGTGTTCACTTCCTCACTAACCCCTTTACCTTGGGAATCCTCCTCATATCCATTCTTCTCTTCATTTCCTTCTTCTTCTGAATCATGTGCATCATACATCGTATGATTCTAAACTTCTTCATCCTCATCATCATCCTTCTTGCCCCTGTAGGCTTCCAAGCTCTCCATCTCCTCTGAGTCTGCCTTCCCCACTACCTTTTGTTTCTTCCTAGGTGGGGATTCTTCCTCTTCCTCAATAGGTGATTCCCTTCGTATGAATATTCTTGTTCAAACCTATTCCTTAAGTGTTAGATTCATCTCCTTGATGGGAGACTTCTTCCTGTGTGTGTATGTGTATAGCTTGGTGCATGAATCTAGCACACCCATAGATTGTGATGTTTGCACACTTGGTGCTTTCTTTTCCGGCACTTATTTTTATAGGGTCTCTTCCCTTTCTCTCTTCTTTGGCACAACATTCTTCCTACTAGTGGGATCCTTAGGGATGGATATATCATTCTCTAAGTAGGAGCCCTCTCAAACTTAGTCCTAATGTGCAAATACATCCTCGTTGCGATCCTCCCAAAAATTGGAAATGTCAAGGGTTTCATCATCTGTACTTTGTGGGAGACATAATTCTCCATATACATGCACTTCTTTAGGTATACAAGCTTCCTGCATAGCTCATGGTGGTTCTGGTCCACTTCACTAAGGTCAAACCTTAGCCTTTTAGCTTCCTTGAAACGGTTGACCCTTACTTGGAAATACTACATGGTGAAAGAGAAAGGAAGTTTGCACCATGGAATTTCATTCCCATCTATCATATTGAATCTACCAATGCAGAAGTGCTGGTATACAACAAACTCAAATCTCCATCTACTAGCATGGAAAAATGTTAGGGTATTCTTCATTCTACCTTGAATGCACCACACATTCACTTGTACCATTTCTCCAGTGTGCACCTTTGGACGGTCATCATGGTATCACAAGTATAATTTTTAAATATTTTTGTAGGTGAGGGATATTCACCGGATACTCCCATACGAATTTCTTTGGCCCATCGGAACTCCAATATCTGAGAATACAATGGTGAGAAGAACATTGTTGAACATTATCTTATCCCTTCTGTGTGCTACTTAAGATATCTTCTAATATAGGTGGACAAGTTGTAGATGGTCCCTTCTAAAATTTTCTAGCATACATTCAACCATGCCTTGTTTACCTGCGTCTACCTCTCTTGATCATTTATCTTGGCAACCAAGCACGTGACCATCCTCATTATAGGGTCGGGATATCTACAATGTCAAAGTAGCGTGAACCCTTTTTGTAATCATAGGCTTCCACTATCTCCTTGATGGCCTCCTTATCTTCTAAGTCATCATCTATGGATTCCCCCTCGCAAACCAAGCCCGTAAACTTAGATATGAGTTGGGGAGTTATGCACATTTTGTGGCCCACAAAATATAAGTGGTCCTCATGCACACACAACATCAACCATTGGTATAACCACTTGGGCTTTCCAAAATAGGGAAACTCATAAAGTTGCAGCAACCCGGCCTTTCCCAACTTCACCTTCACCTCATCATTGAGATCATAATTCCCTCTAGTGTCTTCTTGTCCGTCAAACAAACTAGTTCCAACACCATCTCTTTCTCTATGGTGCTTGTGTGATGATTTTAGTCACTCATGGCCATCTTCCTCACATGGGATACCCATTATTTCCCCAACAACACTCCATCTGGGTACTGCATCTCTATGTACCACTCCTCATTAAAACTTGCAGCGGTAGTTTATTTTCCTTTGCCCTTGCCCTTCTTCGGTGAAGCGGTTGCCTTCTTTGGTGCCATTTTACTTTTTAGGTAAAAATATAAAATATTCTTGCTCCTCTTCCTTACTCTACTCAACCCCATAGATCAACTTCACGAAGCAATCTTTCTACTTCTATGCCCTAGATACGTATCCCTAACCTGGAAAAAATCTTCCACAAAATGACATACTCCTCTAAAACTTTCTTCCCTATGCCCGTGTACTCCTTCCACTCTAGTTCATAGATCAGCCTAGTCATGTACTCAGATCTCTATGATTTTCCCTTCACACAAATCTCTCTTCACAGATGCCCTTGTTTACAAGAGCTTCCTTAATCTCGCAATATCAAGGTAAAATAATAATGTGCCCGACTTCATACTTATAGCTTTTTCATCTTTTTTGGCCATAAATTCTATGCCACCCAACGATCTAATCATCATTAAATATGGATTTTTCCACTAAATATGACCTTAAGCACCCTTACCCATGTGCCCAATCCTGCATGAAACCTTATACAACCTTCTGGCGTGCAAAAATCCTTATCGACCAAAGACTCTTACACGTGTGTCTGTAGCGCCAAAGGCACTTCTTCTATCCTTGACCTGATTTTTTCCCTCGCCTACCTCATGTTATTCTTGCGCTTCTTATCCTTTGTACGTGGTCTTTGTTAAGATATATTGAAACTAAAAAGTTTTTTCCACCATTTCCACCCACGTTATTCTATCTTTCGTGCCTTTAATCCTTCAATCCAGGCCATACAAATTTTACTACCAACTTGTATTTCACTTCACACTACTCTCTCCCACACTAAAACAGATGTGTGGTCCTCTGCGCATACACAACCTTTTGAAATTAATAAGTGGTTACTGGTGCACAAGGTGTAAAATAACACAAATAGAAAGGAACAAACAACGAGAAAGGGAAACACAAGGAAAGGGAAAGTACAAAGAGAAATCCTAAGCTAACTGGAAATACTACCTTATTTACAAACATAAGGAAGGTTTATTTATAGTAGGGCTTTAGCCTACTCCCATTGAAATGCCCAGGTAATTTCATCCCATCTAGCACTTGTAACTGGAATGCACATGACTCAAGGATGTATGAGATTATGTATGGGCCCAACCAATGGACTTTCAAATTCCCCAGATGGTGCAACAACTTGGAGTCATATAACAAAACCATCCACCCAACCTCAAACTACTTATTATTGGTACCCAAATTGATTCTCCCTTAGGTGCTGAGTAGCATCACGATCAAGCAGATGCTTAGAGACAGACGAATCATAATATAAGTCATTTTGTAGCCGGATGAAATTCAGTTGACTCTTTATCACTCAGACATTGGAAAAAATGGATAGCACCGTATTAAGGGTTTGATCTACCCTCACTGCTTTAGGTTGTGCCTTCAACCAGGGTGAGAGGACCCATTCTGTAACCTATATTGATGAAGGAATATCAATAAATCTTTCTTTGCATAGTTTTTAGGATGACCTTGAGAAAATATGATCAATACACCACAATCTAACTCTCACGAGTTGTCACTTCTAGAGAATGGAGATATTTTCTAGGATAAGGTTTAGGTTACTAGAGACATTAATTGAAACCTGATTGTTTCTGCATATTTTGGCATTGGAATTTGTTCATTTATGGATACACAATACAAATAGGGGTAGTTCTTGTAGAATTCATCGTTTAAGATGTTTTTGGTGGGAAGTTAAGTAGGATAAAGTTGATTATATCAGATCTTTGAGAACCTTTAACAAATACTAGAAAATTCACAAAATAGAATGCTTCGAGATAGCCAAAATATTCCTTCAACTAGAAGGTGTGTAACAATGGAAGCCCAGAGGTGCACGATTTCATACATTCTTCAAGAATTCAACACAAAGGCTCATGTTAAAGACTCAATTAAACATTAGAAATCCCTGGTTCATCACATCTAAGATACACTCATAGACTAACAAACAATCTTTGTCAACATAATGAAAGTAAAGTGATTTTAAATTGTTTATTTGCATTACAAGATGAAAGCTCTTCTCATAATGAAATTGCAAATGCCACAATACTAACACACGGATGAGATCTTGTGTGACTTATAGAGATTCTAACATAAGATTGCAACAGGAACAAGAAAAACTATTTGAAAACATTATGAAATGAAGAAAACACAATAATGCCCATGATCAACACAGATTAATTCAAGACTTATTAAATTCATCTGGGGAAAGTTTCATAACAATCTCAGAGCTTGTCAATGGTTGTACACTTGCAACTAGCTTGACATGATTAAATTTAAAGGCACAAGAAATAAACAGGTTTCTCAGATGGTTTCTCAAGAAGATGGTTTTCTCAAAAATTTTCATAAAAATTAAAACCCCCTCTTTTTCTCATCGCTTTTACATGATTTTATATGACCTTTTTCAATTCAAATCTCTTTTCCCCAAAAACAAGAATATTCAAGGGAATACTTCTTTGTTACACATTCATTCTAAAAATGGTATTCATGCACTTCATCTTATACTCCGTGTGTTCAAACATGAGTCATTTTGATGGGCTCCACTTGTATCTGACTGGGATGTCTGGTTATTGCTTTTAACAGGTTACTTGAACCTGTCCCCCTCAGATCTTGATTAAGAAATCATCTCAAATGATCACTGAGCATTTCCAGATGTTTGTTGACATGACACACACCTACACTCATCTCTTGAAAACCTTCTCAGGCTCAGTGCACTTCACTTCTCGTCTTCTTACTGGCTTAAATGCTATATAGGATGTCTATCAAATTGCCATGATTTACTAGTTCTAGCTCATTTATACTTTCCTTCAGTCTTTAAATTTCCCTTGTGCAAACTGAGCAAGATCCCTCTTACCTCAGGGGAAATATTTTTCCAAATTGAAATATGTGTCTCCTTTGGGCTATAAAACTCAATTTTGTTCCTTTGTAGTTATGTATTTATTTCATAACTCTGAGTATAGAAGATTCTACTAAGAGAAATGGAAAAGAAACTCATGGCACACAACCTGAAGGATATTTCCTCGAATATTTGAATCATATTTTTGACCTGAGTGGCCTAGATGAAGATTTTGTTAGAGCCTTGTTCGAAGTGGAATGTGTAGGAGACACCAAAGGACCATTGACATATCAATGGGTCCGTATAGCACTTTTAACCAGGTTGATCAGAATCAATCCTGTGTTTACCTCCTTCCAAGTCATGTATTTCCATCTTTTTAGATGGGAGCACATGAAAACGCCTGAGGATTTGAAAAGATACTGGTTTGAAAGGAGGCCTCAGGTCTCTGGGCAGACCAGTTTTCAATGTCCCTTTTTATGTAATGAAGAGTTTGTTTCAAAATAAATCCCTAAGGAGTCATACATATTGTATGAAAAAACCTCCATTGATACAGTGCCTGCCATCTCCAACAAAGTGAGTGAATTGGAGAAGAGGGTTCAATTCCTGGAAAAGAAATAGGAAGAAAATGTGCCCTTGCCATCATGTCCATTATCAGCACCATCCTCAAGTAAGAGGAAGGGTGAAACACACACTCATTCTCCTATCATCATCTTGGATGGAGAAGAGGACCAATCTATCTCTACTCGCCATTCAAGGGAAGCACTTTCTTCATCTCGGGATAGTAGAGGGTAGTTTGCAACTTGGCTATCCACGTGTTTGATGCATTGTGCCCCTTGTTCTGAATGGGAACTTTGAGGTCCTCAACCAATTCCTTCTCTAAGGGAAAATCCACCTGTTGGTACCCAGATATAATCTCCTTCACAACCTCGAGTAGCATCATGTATTTCACAAAACACTTAGAGGTAGATAAATTATTTATATGTTGTTTTATAGCTAGGGAAGCAATTTATCCGACTTGTTAAGCACTCGTGATTTGAAGAAATGGGTAAAGCACTTGAAAGGATTTTGATCTAAACCTCACTATTTTAGGTTGTTCCCTTCAACCAAGGTAAGAGAACCTATATTGCAACCTCTCTGTGTGGTGAAGGAGGTGGAGATATCCTTATACAAAGGCATATTGTATGGAGATGGCCTTGGGAAAACATGATCAATTTTCCATTGTTCAAACTCAATAGAGTTTTCACTACTAAATGATGGAAATACTTTCAAGACAAGGTTGAGGCTGCTAGAGACATGGTATGATCCTTATTTGCTTTGCATTTTTGTAAATGGATTGTATTCTTGTGTTGACACATAATGCAATGTAGGGGTAGTATGGGGTAGGATGGGTTGTTTAGAATGATTTTTTGGTGGGGTATTGATGAGACAAACCGGGATATATCGATCTTTGACAACCTCTACAATACTTGAAACAACTATCAGATAAAATGCTTCAAATAATCAGGACATTCTTTCAACCGTAAGAGGCAAAAATGGAAGCCCAGAAACACTCTTCA
This sequence comes from Taxus wallichiana var. yunnanensis, assembly GCA_018340775.1. Taxonomy (NCBI): domain Eukaryota; kingdom Viridiplantae; phylum Streptophyta; class Pinopsida; order Cupressales; family Taxaceae; genus Taxus; species Taxus wallichiana. The sequence continues at coordinate 612,159,220 of CM031235.1, read as the reverse complement.
CACAATATTTGAGAACTCACCAAAAATCTTGAAGTAAAGAACTCAATTAAACACACAAAACCTTGATCAAACCACGCCTAAGGTGCCCCCAAAGGCTTAAGAGAAATCTCTGCAAAATCGAGGAAGGTAAAGTGATTTTAAATTTGTTTATCTCCTTATCGATGAAGGCTCTTCCTCAATATGAGATTGAAAATGCCACTAAACTATCAACCGAAATGGAGATCCTATGTGATTTCTAAAGGCTTTCAATGCAAGATTGCAACAAGAACAATAAAACTATTTGCAAGTATTTAAAAATGATAACGAGACACCATATTGCCCGTAAAAACTCGATTAAATCAAATGCTTGTTAGATTCATCGCCAGGGAGAGTTTCATGAACAATCTTAGAGCTTTGTGATGTCTATACACTTGTAACCAACTCACATACATGAAGATCCAACACGTAAGAAATTATCCTATTCTTTGGTGGGTTTATCGGAAGATGAGCTTTTTCTCGAATTTGCTCGTGATTTTCAATTTTTTCGACCCTTTACAATTTCTCCAAAAGGCATTATATACCTCATGCCACATTGGAGCCTTATTTCCCAAGCAAAGAATATGCCATGGGATCAAGTTTGTTACAAAACAATCCTCATGATTCAAAGAAAAATGACATCAAATAGAAAAACATTCACAGGGTGCTAAGTGTGCGCAAAAAGATTAAATCATTACAAATATCTCGGATCATTATCCATCCCGAGGCATGGTTTTCATCATTGAGGCATGAAAACACCTTTTACTCATCATTTTCACCTTTTTACTTTTTCAAATTACCTCTACAACTTTTGATTTTGTCATTTCACGTTTTTGGATGGATTAAGGAAAAATTATTTCAAAACCACCTCGATCAAAGAAATAAACCATGAAAGTGATGCCAATGATCCTGGAAGGCCAAGATGACACAAAATCACTATAAATTTGATGAATTTTGATGCAAAATTGTGATTCCAAGCTTCTTGGAGATCCCATGGTGGTCGAAACAAATGGATGCACAGCAATCATCGATCTTATCCATCTTTTAATCCTAGCCCTCCATGTGGAAGATACAAACTTAGAAATAATCTTGAGTTATCTTTTTACTTTTTTGGATAAGGTCGGACATGTGGCAAAAAATGATTGGATTGGGCCCAGTTTTAAAACATTTACTTTATGACCTTTTGAAAATTTGAAAAAATGGAAAAATTTGACTTTTTCCCCTCCCCTTCGCCTTTGATCTTTTGAGCTGACACGTGGCACATGGTGGGTCCCATTTGGATCGTGCTTCAATTCTGCACATTTTGACCTTTTTGGAAAATTGGAAATTTTTCACTTTTTGCCCCGCCGGCCTGCACCTCTGATTTCTCCCTCGCCACGTGTCTCCTTGTGATTCATTGCGGGCCAACGCTCCAAATTTTTATTTTAAGCCTTCTTTGTAAAAGGGAAAAATTCTCTCCCGCCTCAACCGACTCACTCAAAATTGATGCCACGTGTCCTCCTCTGATTGGAGTGGGGCTAGAAATGATTTTTGCAATTTTTGGAAAATAGAGTTAAAACTCTAAGTCCCCAATGCCTCGCTCCTCCATTTTGAAAATTTTAGGACATGTGTCCTCTTCTAGTTGGTTGCGGGGATTCGGAAAAAATTTTGACTTAGGAAATTTTGCAAAATAAAGCCAAAATTTTCAAAGGAGATCCGAATCCCCCACCTCTCCTTGGCTAATAAGAACATGCCACATAGGCAACTTTGAAAAAGGCGAGCCGTGGAGCCAAATTTGCCACTTTTCCAAAAAATCAAAAAATAACAAGTTAGAAATATTTCCCACCGCACCTTGGCCAATGAAAACCTGCCATGTTGCCAATACCTTCTGAGGATGAATTTGACGGGCTAATGATGCCCGTATGACCATCAAAATGCAAAAAATTCGAAGGATGCCCTAGAATTCAATTTTTTAACCAAGGATGGAAAAAATTTCAATTTTGAATCAATTGAAGCATGATTTCCAAACATTTTCGACCTTGGGATAGGATTTTCAATTGCACACAAGTATGATTTGATCAATTTCAATTTTTCCATGATCTGGCAAAGGGAAAAATGACATAGCCCACAAAATTGGAAAAACTAGGGCACAGAAAAGGAAAACTTGGATTATTCTTTCAAATTAGGGAAAAACAACAAGTTTGTGAGCATTTTTAAAGCATTCAGCTAGAGGGGAAGAATTTTAGACCATCAATTCAAAGGGTAAAATGTTTTTGAGCAAATATAGATTTGAAAATTTTAGGGCAACATGGTGCAAGCTCAAAAATGGCACCAACATCGGCTCTTTCTTGGGGATGGGCACTCCCAGTGAGTGCCACAAGGACAAAACATAGACCAAGTGCCAAAATATCCATTGGGAAAAGGAGTCAATACACAAGGTAGTCAAAAACCAGAACCATCCTTCAAAAATGAGCTGAGAAACCAACCAAAATGGCTACCAAGAACAAGGGAAAACCACACACCAACAAAATAGCAAAAACAAAGCAAAAAAAGACTATACAACTATACAATTGGTGCATACCTCAGATTTGGGGATTAATCCAAGAAATTCTTCAAATTTCTATCATTAACAGGTAGCTCCAACGCAATTCCCCATTTAATTCCTTGAGAAAGAAGGTATGTTCACCAATTATGATATCAATGGCATAAGGGCCCATCCATAATGCATCAAATTTTCCATGTTTTCCCTTGTCTTCATGCCTACTATCCCACAACAAAACCAGATCTCCAACATTGAAGGCTCTAGGAGTGACCTTCTTGTAAAAAAATCTCTTCAATTTTTCCCTAAATCGACATGCCTTTGATTGGATGCTCTTCTCTCCTAATCAAGCTCAATAATCTGATTTATCCTTGATTCACATGGGCCAAGCTCTTGATCTTCCAACCGTTAGGAAAACTGAAATGAAGATAATTGCAGGTGCGAGGGCAGCAAAGCTTTGAGTTCGATACACTAATTCAAATGGGCTTTCACTAGTAGCTTTTTTAGGAGTTATCCTATCAGCCCAAACTACAAATTTCAATTGTTCACCCCATTTCTTATTGTTTTTCTCCAAGGTTATTCTAATGATCTTCACAAAATTCTTATTCTTGAACTATGCTTGTCCATTCCTTGGGGGTTATAGTCCAATAATAAGTCAAATTGATTCCATATTCATTGCACATTACTATTAAAGGTTTGGCTCTAAAGCACATGGCATTATCAACTACAATCTTGACTGGGACTCCAAATCTGCATATGATTTGATTCAACAAGAAGTCCATAACTATTTGGTGTTTTTATTTCTTGGTGGGGATTACCTCTACCCACTTTGTAAAATAATCGGTGGCTACAGGATCCACTTATGGCCAGCACTAAAAGGATCCGAAATCTCACCAATGAAGTCCATCCCCCATTTCTTGAAAGGAGCTTCAATTGATACAGGCTGCAAAGGAAGGGAGCCTAAAGCTTTTAGTCTTCCAGAGAAATGTTGGAAACTATCACATTTTATAACTAGCTGGGTTGCATCTTTGAAGAGAGTAGGCCACCAATAACTAGCTCTCAAAATCTTATGTGTTGTTACTCTTCCAGCAAAGTGTCCTCCACAAAATCCCCCATGGAATTTAATAACTATCTTGGGAACTTCATCTTCAGTTATGCATTTCAAAAGGACACCATCGGGGTTCTTCCAAGCTAGCCAAAGGTCTGTGATGATATATTTTTGAGAAGCCAGCTTGAGGGCTCTTTTCTGATTTTTATTTAAGTGACTAGGGCAGCACAGGTGTCTGAGGTAGAAGATCCCATCTTTATACCACTCAAAACTTACCAACTTTGCAAGCACATCTACCCTTTCTTCCTCTATCTGATTCACTTCCAAATTCTACAAGTTGCTCTCAACCATGAGCTTAGCAAGGCCCAAACCATGTACCAAATTTGTGGTTTGGATGTCCATATCATACTCTTATAGCTTGTTCACCCACCTACATATTTTTCTTGAGATCTCCATCTCTAATAAGATTTCTTTCACCATGGTGTGGGGAACATAAGCAACAACTTTTGAACTCAATATATAAGGCCTGAAAACCTTTGTTGCTTTCACTAAGGCAAATGCTTGTTTCTCCATGATTGTATACTTCAACTCAGTTGCTTATAAAGCCTTACTAAAGAAGGCAATAGGCCTCTCAGCCCCATTCTCATCCTTTTTCAAAAACGAAGCAATGGTATACTCAGAGGAAAAGGAAAAGATTTGGAAAGGCCTCTTATAGTTTGGGGCTGCTAAAATAGGTGCATGTTTAAGTGCATCCTTAATTCCTTCAAAAGCTTGAATGGCAGCCTCCTCCCACCTGATAACTTGGTCCTTCTTTAGCATGCTTGTGATTGGAAGATTCAACTCAGCAAAGTTGGAAGCAAACCTTCTAATAGAATTAATTTGACTAAATAAAGATTGGATGCCTTTCTTGGTTCTTGGGATAGGTACTTTGCTGATTGCTTCCACTCTCTCAGGGTCTATCATAACACCATATTTAGACACAATATGTCCCAGAAACTTGGCCTTTTGCACACCAAAATGACACTTCTTTGGATTAAGAGAAATTCCATACTCCCTACATCTGATCAACATTATTTCCAAGTGTTGTAAATGATCACCTCACGCCTTGAAAACACAAACATATCATCTTGGTAAACTGCAATAAACTCATTGATGTAACCAACAAAAACAACATCCATTTCTCTTTGAAAAGTGGCACCATCATTCATCAAACCAAAGGGCATCCTAACAAAAACATATGTTCCCTAAGGAGTAGTGAATGTTGTCCTAAGTCTTTCCCGATTCTTTCACAACCACTTGATTGTATCCGAAGAAACCATCCAATGTAGAAAGAAACTCGCACTCACGTCACAAGTCAGTAACATATTTTCCATATTTGACAAGGGATAGCTATCCTTCATGGGTTCTTTGTTTAGATTTCTAAAATCCACATAAATTCTGATGTCTTCGTTCTTCTTTATGACTGGCATAAGGTTTGCAACCCAAGATGAATATCTAGTGGGCTGAATAATACCTCCATCTCTCAACTTCTTTAACTCCTCTTGCATTTTCATGGAGAGAAGTGGATTAATTGGCCTTTTCCTCTATCTGAATGGCTTATTCTTGGCCTCAAGAGGGATCTCATGTTGAAACAAGTCTTCTCTATATGCTTTTAGCTCGGAATAGGACCAAGCAAGGCAGTCTTGATATTTTTTCAAGAGTTGGGCATAGGACTGTTTTTCCTCTTTACTTAAATTGCTACCCAACCAAATATTCCTTGGTTTACCATTAGTGCCCAAGTTATGCTCTTCCACATCCCTTGAGGTAGACATGTTTCTATTTATGATGCAATCAGCATTGTTAAAATTTGACTCAAGTGCAACAAGACCTCTAGGAATGGTGTTTGTTTTCAATTGGATGATGTCTTTCTCAAAAAAGTTTCTCTTCCTTCAGTCATGCATACCATTGGCTCCCAATCAATATTCTGATTTGTAAACTCACCTTGGTTTTACAATAACCTTAGCACTTGAGCATCATCATTAAAAACTTGCCAATGTTTCACATTATTAGGGACAACTGGCCTAGTTAGCACTTCAATGTTGTATTCACAATAAGGTGAAAAGGTGCAATTTCCAAATCTAGAACCCAACACTACCAACTTGTTAGCAGCAACATTCAAACTTCTATCATGGTGCATAATATTGAAGGAATCAAACATCTCAACTAGATCCCAAATTGCATGTTTATACTGCTTCATCCGCTGATTTTTTGTAGCATATAGTTTTCTTATTTGTTTGACAACCAACTCTGAATCTCCCTTTGCAATGATGTACTTGACACAATACATCCATACAATTCTCAAACCCAACAACAAGGCTTTATACTTATCAATGTTTTTAGTACATTCGAAATTAAGCTTAAAGGAAAACACAAATTCTTCCAGTGCTAGGAGAAATTAGAATTACACTAGCACCATTTCCAAATTTGGAGCAAGCTCCATCAAATAGCAAGGTCCAAGGAGAAAATTCCTGTTCAAGGCACTTTGACTGATCCATTTTTTTTTCTTTTCCATCAACAAAACCAATAAAATTATCAGCATCAACATAAGCAAATAATACTTCATAAGTAGCATTGTTTGGGTCCTCAATTAGATGCGACATTTTATTTTCTCTATAGATCTTGACTAGGATGCCCTCAATGGGAATGGTGGCAAAAGACATATCCATTTGGACACTCCCTCCAACACTTGCAGCCCACTTTCTTGAAAAAAGCATACCCCATTTGGCAGGGAAATCAACAATCACAACATCTAATTTAAAATTCCTCCCTGGATAAGATGCAAGCTGCACTACCAAACCTTTCACACAACTAACAACTGACACTTCTCTTGAGTCCATGGTAGTACACTTTCCATAGGCTACCATCACTTTGATGTCCAACTCATTCATGAATTCTAGAGGCATGACACTACATGATGCACTGGAATCAAACATACAATTGTGAAGTAGCTTTTCCTTTATGATCAAAGTTGTGAAGAATGGATTAACATTCAATTGGGAATCAACCAAAGATGTCCCCAAATATACCTCAGGTGTCTCTCCAAGATCTTATACTGCTGGTGATGTTTCAAGGTCAATAATGATTTGAGGTGGATTTTCAACAACATTTACATTTTTTCCTAGAGTAACCTTCTCTTCTTTCAATCCTAAGTACTCAAATTCTCTCTTCTTATGCTCGGGAATTCTAAGAAACTCAATGATTGGAACACTCACTTTAATTTGGCTCAATACTTGGGATATGTCATTAGGGAGACTCTTTGGAAAAAAACATTGGAAGGGAGACAAGAATATTCATTAGATGGAGTGGATTCTTGGCAGCTTGGGCATGAGGAGGACTATAATTTTTGTTTGGGAAAACAGGACCTTGAGACAGTGCTTCTCTCCTAGGAACTTATTTTGGAATTCTTGTGAGCAAGGGTGTTTTAGGTTTGGATTGAGGAAAAAATCCCTTAAGAACCTTGCTTCTAGTGTTATAATCTTTCTCTTGAGCTACAACAACATTCATCAACAATTGTTTATCTTCCTCTGAAGGGATACCACCATCATACTTCTTAATCATCAAAGCTCTTAAGTATTCAAAGTCATTGTTAGGAATTTTAAAAGCTTGCACTACATCAGCTTCAAGAAGCATGAGGGGGAAGAAATATTTGTACCCATTTGATGCAATCCCAAAAATTTGAAGTTGTCCTAGCACTTATTACTTCAGTAGATGTTTCTCCTCCTTGTGAGCTTGAATAAGCTCCCATCATGAAAATATCATCATCGTTACCATCATCATTATTAGCTTCCCCTTCTTTCTAGTCCACTTCACATGGAGTATGGGGTAGAAGGAACCTATCACACCAATCAATATCACTAACCTCTTTAGCAACAACAACCCTAGCAGTTAAGGGATCGTGCAAAACTCTTCCTTCCCGTGCTTGAGGATGTCTATTTACTGAGATCCAACAGCACCCTTTACCTTTGTCATCAAACCTTTTCTCATTCATATGGTGATTGCCAAATCTATCTTGTGATTGCTGCCTAGGCTAACCTTGTGAAGTCTTCCCAATTCCCTTCCCAGCTCTTGCCAACTTGTATGAGATTTCTCTAACAGCCCCTTCCAAATTTTTCACAACCTCTTCTAAGTCAAAGCACCTTTTCTAGCTTGAGGTTTTTCAGATTTATCAATTTTAAACCATCTCTCTTGAGAGGTTTCCCAATTACTTTGATATTGTTCTCAATTTGAAGTGCCATGGTGAAAGATCATCTTAGATTGGTTGGGTTCTTGTCTCTTAGGTAATAGGCTACCTTCTTATCAAATGCATCTACATATTTGATTAGACAAGATTCATCACAAGGCCTCAAATTAACAGGCACCCTTCTCAAAGTTTTGTTAAACCTTGTGTTGAAGTCATGGATTGATTCATTAGGGTTCTTCTTGATATTCTCAAACTCAAATAAAAGAAATCTAGGATTAGTCTTGTCACCATATTGTAACCTAAATGCATTTTTCATTTCATTCCATGAATCAATAGAATTATCAGGTAGAGCCTTGTACCAATCCCTAACATCTTCTTCTAGTGTATGAATGAACAACTTAATATACACATCTTCAAACTCTATCTCAAAATCTTCCATCATATTAACAAAGAGTTTGAGATGTTGATCACCAGTTATTGCATTGTTTCCTTGAAATTTTGGCAATCTATTTCTGATATCTTGTGGAATAGCATTCAGGTAACCATCCATTCCTCTAAAATCTATGGGACCAAAGGTGTTAGCAACAAATGGAGATCTAGGCTAAGCCATATTGTTTGGTGGAGGTGATCTTGGAGGTGAAACAAGATGATGAGGAGTGTAAGGTCTTTAGGACTCAAGAATTTGATTCAAAAGACTGATATTCTCTAAGTGTAGATTGGAGAAGGAACTCACTTGGTACAATGAGAAAGACCTTCACTAGCTGAGGTAAAAAAGTTTATGAGAGGATTTCTTGAATCAGAATCACTGGAAGAAGAGTGATAATCTTCTACCAAAGGCTGATCTCTCTCACCAATGGATATATATTTGCCTGATGTCTGACCTTTAACAACTTTCCAAACTCTTCTCCCTTCCAACTCTGAGTTCCTTGAATCTGAAAACAATTTCTTAGCAGAGTCTTTAAGGAAGAGAGATCTTCTTCCTTCCAGTTTTGCAGAGATTAGTAGCACAAAAATAAATGACAGAAAGGCAAGACACTGGTATTTATTAATATCAAATCAGCATGGAGTCGCCACTAAGGAATTTCACCCTAGTTGTGCAAATGCACTAAAATACTTCTGTCAAATATTTACCAGCACTAAAAATATTGCCAAACTTTACAAATCAGACCTTCTTTCTTCTTGAAATTATCAACCAAAAATGCAAATGAAGTGCAACAACTGCTGAAGTGGTAAAATTGCAGGTAGAACTTATATCTTCACTTAATCCTTACAAATCTGATTATAAAATGATGCTTCAACAACGTATTTGCATGTAGAATTTGCAAGGGACTTTACCAGGGTTTGATATGCATTTAAATATCTCAAATATGTATGCACATGGATCAGATTGAACTAAGAAAACATCAAACCTAGAACTCTACTCTTCATTCCAGCCTTATAAATCTGATCAGAAAATGATACTCAGATTTGTAATTACACACAAATCATAGAAGAAGTATTACCAGGGATCTGAAATAGTGTAATACAAAAAAATGTCCCCAGCAATGGTGTAAGAAAGTGTTGGTACCTGTGATTTAATCTCATTCACAACTCCGCACAACATCATGTATTTCAAAAACAATCGAGAGCGGATAAATGATTTATATGTCATTTTGTAGCTGGGGAAGCAATTTATCTGACTTGTTAGCACTCAGGCTTTGAAGAAGTGGGTAGCACCTTGAAAGGATTTTGATCTAATCCTCACTATTTTAGGTTGTGCCTTTCAACTAAGGTAAGAGAACCTATATTGCAACCTTTTTTGGTGAAGGAGGTGGAGATATCCTTATACGGTGCATATTGTATGGAGATGGCCTTGGGAAAACATTATCAATTTTCTATTATTCAAACTCAACAGAGTTGTCACAACTAAATGATGGATATGCTTTCAAGACAAGGCTGAGGCTGCTAGAGACATGGTGTGATCTTGTTTTGCTTTGTGCATTTTTGTAAATGGATTGTATTATTTTGTTGACACACAATGTAATGCAGGGGTAGTATGGGGTAGGATGGGTTATTTAGAATGATTTTTTGGTGGGGTATTGATGAGACAAACTGGGATATATCATATCTTTGACAACCTCTACAATACTTGAAACAACTATCAGATAAAATGCTTCAAATAATCAAGACATTCTTTCAACCAGAAGAGGCATAAATGGAAGCCTGGCGACTCTTCACACAATATTTGAGAACTCACCACAAAATCTTGAAGTAAAGAACTCAATTAAACACAAAAATCCTTGATCAAACCACGCCTAAGGTGCCCCCAAAGGCTTACAAGCAATCTCTGCAGTCAAGGAAGGTAAAGTGATTTTAAATTTGTTTATCTCCTTATCAGATGAAGGCTCTTCTGAATATGAGATTGCAAATGCCACTAAACTATCAACTAGAAATGGAGATCCTGTGTGATTTCTAAATACTTTCAATGCAAGATTGCAACAAGAACAATGAAAACTATTTGCAGGCATTTAAAAATGATAACAGACACCATATTGCCCAGAAAAACATAGATTAACTCAAAAGCTTGTTAGATTCATCAGCAGGGGAGAGTTTCATGAACAATCTCGAGTTGTTTGATGGCTATACAGTTGTAACCAACTCACATACATGAAGATCCAAAACAGTTTAAATTATCCTAGATCTTTGGTGGGTTTCTCAGAAGATGAGATTTTTCTCAGAGTTTGCTCGTGATTTTCAATTTTTTCCTGACCCCTTTACAATTTCTCCAAAATTCATTATATACCTCATGCCACATTGGAGCCTTATTTCCTAAGAAAATAATATGCCATGGGATCAATTTTGTTACAAAACAATCCTCATGATTCAAAGAAAATGACATCAAACAGAAAAACATTCGCAGGGTGCTAAGTGTGCGTAAAAAGATTAAATCATTACAAATATCTGGATCATTATCCATCCTGGAGGCATGGTTTTCATCATTGAGGCATGAAAACACCTTTTACTCATCATTTTTCCTTTTTACCTTTTCAAATTACCTCTGTAACTTTTGATTTTGTCATTTCACGTTTTTGGATGGATTAGGGAAAAATTATTTCAAAACCACCTTAGATCAAAGAATTAAGCCATGAAAGTGATGCCAATGATCCTGGAAGGCCAAGATGACACAAAATCACTATAAATTTGATGAATTTTGATGCAAAAATTGTGATTCCAAGCTTCCTGGAGATCCCATGGTGGTCGAAACAAATGGATGCACAGCAACTATCGATCTTATCCATCTTTTAATCCTAGCCCTCCATGCGGAAGATATAGACTTAGAAATAATCTTGAGTTATCTTTTAACTTTTTTGGATAAGGTCGGACATGTGGCAAAAAATGATTGGATTGGGCCTAGTTTTAAAACATTTACTTTATGACCTTTTGAAAATTTGAAAACATGGAAAATTTTGACTTTTTCCCCACCCCTTCGCCTTTGAATTTTTGAGCTGACACGTGGCACATGGTGGGTCCCATTTAGATCACACTTCAATTCTACACATTTTGACCTTTTTGGAAAATTGGAAAATTTTCACTTTTTTCCCCATGGGCCCGCACTCTATTTCTCCCTCGCCACATGTCTCCTTGTGATTTGTTGCGGGCTAGTGCTCCAAATTTTGATTTTAAGCCTTTTTTGTAAAAGGGAAAAAATTATCTCCTGCCTCCAGCCCCTCCGACCCTCTCAAAATTAATGCCACGTGTCCTCCTCTTATTGGAGCAAGGCTAGAAATGATATTTTCAATTTTTGGAAAATAGAGTTAAAACTCTAAGTCCCCAATCCAGCCCGCTCCTCCATTTTGAAACTTTTAGGACATGTGTCCTCTTCTGGTTAGCTGTGGGGATTTAGGAAAAAATTTGACTTAGGAAATTTTGCAAAATAAAGCCAAATTTTTCAAAAGAGATTTGACTCCCTACCTCTCCTTGCCAATAAGAACATGCCACGTAGGCAACTTTGAAAAGGCAGAGCCGTGGAGCCAAATTTGCCACTTTGCCAAAAAATCAAAAAATGACAAGTTAGAAACATTTCCCGTCATACCTCGCCAATGAAAACCCACTACGTTGCCAATACCTTTTGAGGATGAATTTGATGGGCAAATGACGCCCGTATGACCGTCATAATGCAAAAATTCAAAGGATGCCCTAGAATTCAATTTTTTCACCAAGGATGGTAGATTTTTCGATTCTGAATCAACTGAAGCATGATTTCCAAACATTTTCGACCTTGGGATAGGATTTTCAATTGCACACAAGTATGATTTCATCAATTTCAATTTTTCCACGATCTGGAAAAGGGAAAAAATGACATAGCCCACAAAATTGGAAAAACTAGGGCACGAAAAGGGAAAACTTGGATTATTCTTTCAAATTAGGGAAAAACAACAAGTTTGTGAGCATTTTTAAAGCATTCCAGTTGGAGGGGAAGAATTTCAGACCATCAATTCAAAGGGTAAAATGTTTTTGAGCAGATATAGATTTGAAAATTTTAGGGCAACATGGTGCCAACTCAAAAATGGCACCAACACATCCTTTTCGAGGAAGTGGGAAACATGAACCAGTTCAAAACCTCACATTTTTCCTAGTCACCAACCTACAACATCTGCCCCTCTCAACACTTCAAACACCCCTCTTCAGAGCAATCCTAGCACATCAACCCTTCACAAGGGAAAGGGGAAAACAAATTTCTTTTCAGGTGGTCTGGACCTCCTAGATTGGGTATCATCCCATCAAAATAAAGTCAAGCTTGAGGAGATTATGGGTCGCCCTAGGATGACCTTGGAGTCATTAATGGGTATGGGGATGTCCAAGGACCTGGCAGGGTCGATTATCTTTATACAAACAACACGGGGCTCCGATGAGTTTGTACCTAGGAAGAAAAAACTTTTGAATAGACTTCCCCTACTGAGGGGAAGCTATGAAGTAGGATTAAAGGATGTTTGAGTACTATTCTCTTTCCACTGTTTTGACCTCTGATGTATGTACATCTCTTTTTGTCATGGGAAAGGGCCCCTATAGAACCCTATCTTGTTTTTTGTTCAAATTGCAATCAATACAAGTATGTCAATAGTTCACATATCTTTTCCAAATGTATGTGATATTTTAATCAAATCTATTATGAACTACTACATTTTTTACTTTCAATTGAAACAAAGAAACAATAAAAATTCAAAGAGATAACTACATTTAATGTAGCAAAAACATCAATTCATAGTATCAGTTCAATGAAGTATGAAAAGAGAATATAAAATGAGGAAGAGAGTGTTCAAGCATGCTCCTCTTCTTTTGTATCTGTAGCCTCCTTCTCTTCATCCTTTTCCTCTACATCCAACTCCTCTAGAAATATGGCCACATAAGCATCATATCTTCTAAACAATTCATTCATTTCATCTTCATCTAGTCCCAGGTGGTGATGGAAAATCAATGTTTGTCTTGATACTACGTCCAAACATTGAGCCATTTTATGCTTGTATTCAAATGGCCTTGCTTTCAACTCCTCAATCCTATTTTCAATTTTCATCATTTTTTCAATAGTGTCATAGGAGAAGTCATCTGCCTGGATATTACTTTCAAATGAACTAAGTAAGAAATCCAATTTTAAATCCCCATAACTCTTTTTAAATTTATCCACCACCATGTCTTCTAGCCTTCTATCAATGGCATAAAGTAAATCATCAACCCAATCCTTCTTGACTTCAAGTTTTTTCTTGATTTCATTTAGGGTATCCAATCTGATCTTTGTCGCTCTTCAAGAGCATACTGGCTCCCTTTGTGCTCTATTGGTACAATGTCTTCTTGCTCAACCAATTCCTCACTGAGCCTTGTTATATGGTCAAGCTTGGGGAGAATTCCTTCCAAGTAAAATATCTCATTGTCACAGTCTTCAATTACTCCATCAATTTCATCTAAGCAACTTTTGAGATCTTCATATCTTGTCCTTGCTTCAGTGATAACTTCCTTTCCCTTCTTATTTAATTTCCCAACCCAGGTTTCCACTGCTAGGACCTTTTTAATAGAACTATTCAATTTTTCCATACCTTCAAGGGTGTTCACAGAGGCACCTACTAGCTCCTGACTGGTTTTCCTTGTCAATTATTGAAAACATGAATTTAAGGCTCTAACTTGCTCCTTAAGTTGTTTCTTTGTTATTCCATCCTCATCTACCTTTTGTAGAAGACCGCTTATAGCTTCAGACACTCCCTGCTTTAGTTGTTCCCTTGATGGTTTACCCAAGGGGATGACCTGAATACTGTAATCATCATTAGTTATATCTTTTCTTGTCTTCCCCTCAAAAGGGGTTACTATTTCCAAAGTTCTTGCCCCGGATGAATCAATAAGGGTTCTTGTGATGGTTCTGGATTTCTTTGGGGCTCTTATTGCCTTTGGAAAAGACAAGGTAGTGAGGTCAACTACTTGAATAGGAAGGGATATTTCTTCACTTAACATTAATTCACTAATCAAACCCTTCCTCAAACTGTTTTAGCCTTTGTTTCTTGCAATCCTTGCTAGATTTTGTTAGGTACAACTATCATCTGCATGGATACTTCTTGCTCCTTTTGTGTCAATATTTTTGTCTTCTCTGGAGCACTTGTCTCAATCTGGGTTGTTGATTCCTCTAGATGCTTCTCCTCCTACCTTGGCATTTTAGTTTGGTCATCCTTAACCTGATCAACCTCCATTTTCAAAGGGCCCTCCTTTGTTGTTTCTTCAGCTGAAAACATAGTGGTATGAACTTTCACTTCATTGCCCTTTTGTATTGAAATTTGGGCAATGGGATCTTTTTCTCCCATGACTGGCTGAGTTTCCAAATCACTATCCTCTTTTCCAAGTGGCACCTTGGGCAATGTTATGGTAGGTTGATCTAATGGAAATGGATCTGCACTCCCATTGAAAATTGTGATTCTCCACCAATGACAATTTCTTCATCAGTAATTAAGTCTTGTGCCATTTTCAGTTTATCTTCAAAAGACATTTTTCTTCTTGGTGAACATTATCACTCTCAACCACCTTAACAAGAGTGGGCACAATATCTTCTACCATTAATTCAATATCCATATCCTTTTCTACCACTAGTTCAGATTTTCTTGATACCGACAATAATTGTTCTGTGAAAGAAGTTCCTGTGTTTTGAACCATCTCTTCACTTTCCAACACATGAGTATCTCCTTCTGATCCCTTATCCTTTTCAATACTACCTATTGGTGTTAACAATGGTTCCTCCATGGATAACTTGAGCTTATCCAACATAGAAAATCCCTTAATAGTATTTAAATCAATCACCTCAGTTTGCATATTTTCAAATTTATTCATTGTTTGTACTGGAGGTGTATTAATATCTCTAACAAGTAGAGCTTCAGGAATGTCCATACCTAAGGTAAAAAATTGGTTGTCCACTATATTGACTACAACATCCCGAGTGTCCTTTACTTCTTTCTCCACAAATAATGAATGAGGGATTAGAGGACTTGACTGCCCCATACTCGGCAATGGTATGTCTTGTTGTTTCTGGTCATTATCCATTCTTTCCACTTTTGGGGGATCAATTACCCCATATCTATGTTTGAATTTATTTGGTGTATGGGCACCTACCCTCACCAGGACTTGCTGATGGAAAATTTTGGGCTTCTTGTGTGCCCTTTCAAACTTCATCAATTCAGGTGGTGCCCTTTTTTCCTCTTTGTGTTGCTTGGGCTGACTATGACCACTTGTGATAGTTGCACTCATTAACTTCTCAGTACTATGTTGCTCTGGCACAACATTTGGGAGGACCACATGTGAAGCTAAACCCTTTCCCTTTTCCTGGAGTGGCACTGTAGGAGTAATTGGGGCATTTTCCATGGATTTCAAGAGCATTCTTTCAGTTTTCTGCCTGAGGGCAGACATGGAAGTACTGTCTCACTTGTGGTTGTTGTCCATTCATTGATAAGCCTAGCAGTAGGCCTTCGGAAGGCAATAAAGGAGATTTTCCTCCTAATGGGTCAATCTTATCAGCACCCTCCCTCAGATGTGGGAGATCATCATCCAAGTTTCCCAGACTTCTGAAGTGATTTAGAATCTTTGTGTTTTGTATTGATAGGTCAATGTTTATCTGGGTCAACCAAATCACCGTTCTCCTCATGACATCTGTTATCCTTATATAAGGATCATCGATTCTTCCTCATCCCAACTTGGGGGAGCTATGGGTTGACTTTCTACCTTCTGATCAATATAGAATTTACTTACTATATTTAAATCATCAACAAGTCCTTCTGGAATGACGACAACCTTGAAATCCACAACTTGTGACAAATTCATCCTTGAAAAATCTCTCAACCTAACATCTTCTTCATCTCTATAATTCATCCAATAGTCCTCAAAGTGAGGCTCATGCTCGAAAGTATTAGCCACATTGTTAACCACCCACCGAATGTCATAATTAGGCCTAGCTACAAATGTCTCCATGGCCAAGCTCTTCATTTCTTCGGGGCAAGAAAACTTACCAATTCTAATAGGGAATTTAACATTCATTTTGTGCCTCCCAACAATTAGCTTGTGCACAGGCACTAATTGCCTTGCCAATTCGCATAAACAAATCTTTTCATCCACATACCTTGGCAACTTGAAAGGTTTTCCTTCAAAACCACTAACTCTGATGTAAGTGAACTTCTTGTATTGAATGAAGTAACATCCATACTCCATAATTACTTTCCTTGCATGCTCAAAAATTCTATACTACCCCCATTCGGTTTGAACAAGAAAATAATTGGTGTAATGAAAGCATCATTTACTAATATGATATTTCCATTCAAATTAGTTAATTGCAATTGGGGAAATTTTCATGCATTGGGCACTGTTTAACATCAGCTTGTGGTGATAATGTCGGGAAATGCCTATGTGCTGCAACATTATATACCAGATAAGTCATCATATAAAACTCCAAGTCTGTAGTTTCCCCCATTTCAATTTTAGCTGCCAGGGTGGCCATATGACCATGAATTGCATCAAAATGAAAGTAGCCCAACAAATATCTCCTTTTCTTTCCAAGATAATCCATATGTAGGTGGACATCCATTCTTTAAATTCATTTGTAGTCTCCAAACTAGCCATCCGACTCAGGAGCACAATGATATCTTCAACCTCTTCAACGAATTGAGCCCTAACCAGTCTTTTGGGGATTTTGACATGCCTTTCTATCTGTAAGGAGCCATTTTGTGTTTATCATCTTTGCAAATTCCTTATTTTTTACTTCATAATCCTCCAAGGAAAGTTTGATACCAATAGTAATGGGGTTTGCAATTACAGGTAATTTCAGAATTACCCTTATGGCTACCAGTGTTAATGTCAACACCGCATCCCCGCTCTTGTCTAATACTTCTCTCTTCTCGATTCATAATTCATCACACAATACCACACTAACTCGGGCATTGGATAGAAAGTGGAATAGCACCCACCAAGGCAATACGGCTATCATGAATTTCCTTCAAGGATTCACTCATGTGGGCACTACTCAATCATTGACGAAATTCATTCAAGTCGAGAATTCATCAAGTCTGTATTTGTTATCCTATTGAGGTCACTTGTGACCCCCGACATACCCAAGGAAGAAAACATAATAGTCTTTATTTAAAAATTCTAACTTTACTTCAACTAATTTTCTGATGGAAAAACACATGGGTTTCAAACTCTTACTAGTTTTCTGTAGGTGCCTGAGCAATTCTGATTCAAGATGGAAAATTTCACACTTTTCTGGTTCACAAATTGAGCCCCACAATATTTCAAAAGCACTTCACAGATAAAAATGATGAAATATCATCAAATTAGCAATAAAAGATGAATATATTCACATCCCCAAGGTCCTTTGTTTACAATAAGAGCATTAATGGTAAAAAATTAAATGCATTGCTTTATAGTTGTTAACTCTTTTTTTTTGCAATTTCAAAATTGGGTCGTCCACGTGGAAAAGATCTTAGTTGAGGTGGGCTTGGGGGCCTTTTACATTTTATGCCACTCAAAGGAATTGTGTGCTTTTAAACATTCTGGCCCGCCCACCCACTTTCAATATAGGTTTAACACGTGGCTTTCCTAGGGCACTTTGGAAGAGTCGTGGCTCATTTTTACACCTTTTTACCTTTTCAAAACAAAGCCAAAATTTCCAAAATACCTCTGGCGACCTGCCTTCCCATCTTTGATGTAGACTCAACACATGGCTTTATCTGGGCACTTGCGGGGTCATGCTTCACTTTTATACCTTACTCTTTTTTCAAAACAAGGCTAAAAGTTCCAAAGTCCTCCAATGACTGCCTCCCCACTTTTAACTTAAAAATGGCCACGTGTCCATTTGTGGGCTCTAGGCATTCCTTTTACACTTTTACACCTTTCACCATAATGCCTCAAAATTCCAAAAGGGCCCACCTTCCCGCAACCGCTCATCTTATGACACGTGTACATCTTCGGGGTCAAAGTAAGAAATTTTCTTCGCCGCTTCATATTGTTGAATAGCCAATTAGAAATTATCGAGCCACGGGACCAATTTGGCATTTTTTACAAATGTAACAAAAGTGACAAGTTCACCAAATAGACCTGTCATGTCGTGTCCAATTAAATATGACCACATGTCCGTGGATGCTTTGGGAAAAAATAACAAATAAGGCATGATCATGGAAAATAAAAGAAGGGGAAAACCCATCATCTATGACCAAACAACCAATAGGTACACACGAAAGAGAAATTGTAACCGACATAGAGCTCAACATGATTCACGCCCATAGAGAAGGGTTTAACGACAACAACCTGATAAATATAAAACTTCATGCATCCACACAGAAAATAAAGATTATTTCAAACCATGCGCAGAAAAATTCTGGTCCGAAAGGGGCGAGGTTAAAACCAAGCACCAACACAATGTGCTTGTGTTCTAATACGCATCAGCGTAGAACCTCATCATGACCTAACTTGTAAAAATCTCCACTAATCAACATGTAAGGTGTGGCATGTATAGCCAACTACTTCCTCTCCAAAGCCTTCATTCCATTTGGTGCCACACCCATTTTAAGAAACACTGCAATATCCTATCCTGCGCATCCTCCCCGAGTTAATTCTTGATAAGTGATCACGTATTGAGTTAATTTTTCCTAGTTTTACCAAAAATGAAAGCTAGAATTCTTGAAACAACAGGACCCAACGACATATGTGCCCTTGAAAAACAATATTATTTACCAAATATTTCAATGTCATGTGATATGTGAAGAATATAAATGGTGTTTCTAGCAGATATACTATATGAACTTATGCAGCACATAGATCATTGAAAATGCCTCATGCTTAGTAGTTGTGTAATTTTGTTCTGTTGGTGTCAACTTCCTATTGGAAAAACACAAAGGGTGATCAATAATCCCCTCACTAGGTTGTGTCAGTACTGCTCCAATGGTTGTCCCTGAGGCATCAACATGCACATGGAAGGGCTTATACCAAGAGGGAAAGTGTAATATGGGCGCAGTGACAAGCTTATCCTTCAATGTGTCAAACTCCTTCTATTGCACCTCTCCCCAGTGAAAGGCACTCTTGTGTTTAAGTAATTTTTCTAAGGGCATGATGATCTTGGCATACCCCTTAATAAACTTCTTGTAGTACCCCATATGCCCAAGGAATCCATGCACAACACTTTGATTGGTAGGCTCCCCCAATCTCACAATAACTATAACCTTGGTAGGATCCACTAGCAAGCCTTCCTTACATATAATATGCCCCAACAGGGTTTCAAATGGAGTATAAAGACACATTTCTTAATTTTGAGGGATATCTTCAACTACCGACATCTCTCAAACATTAGCATCAAATTCTCACAATGGTCTTTTACCAGCCCATACACAGTCCAACCATTAAGGTAGACCTGAAGAAATTTATGGATGAAGTCCTGGAAGGCTTGTACCACGATGCGTGAGAACACAATAGGCACATTTTTAGCCCAAAAGGCATGACCGTGTAGAAAAAAATTCCCCATTCGGTGGAAAAAATGTCTTCTCTGGTATTCCTTTGCCATTCTAACTGGTGGTACCACCGAGAACCCATCCGTAAAATAATATACCTCGTGCCTGGATAATCCTTCAAAAATTTCTTCGATGAAGGGGTTTGGAAAAGGGTCAATGATACACACTGCATTCAAGTCCATGTAATCAACAAAAATCCTTATCCTTCCATCCTTCTTAATGCTTATGACCATTAGACCCACCCATTTTGATTCCTCCACAACCTCATTGATTCCCGATGCTATCATATTGTCTATCTCCTCCTTGACCCGTACACACAAGCTTAGATTCATCTGATATGGTCTCTTTCAAATCGGGCGTGCACATTATTTCAACTTGATTTGTATTTCCCCGAGGAGTGGTGAATGCCTTTAAGCTCATGGTGCCTGCATGGGAACAAATCCTAAAACTCACGCAAAATGTCGGTGATCTTAAAAACCTATTTCTCCTCCAAATAATCCCCAATTATATCTTCCCAAGGTTCTCGCTTTAGAAAAATTTTAACCTTCTTTGTCTTCAAGGGCTCATGGTAGGCACACACTTTCTCATCAATGTTATCCATGAATTTGTGCATACCTGTAGAATGGTTAACATCTAGACTCTCCATTTCTTCTCCATCTATCACATAGACCATTTTTCCTTTTTCTTTTTCAATGCACGCGTGCTCAAGTTGTATCTCTTCATATTCATCTTCATCAAAACGTGTCTCCAAACTAGGTTCACCCAATAACTCTAGTACCCTATCTTCTACCATAGCACTATCTCCCATTGTAAGGCACTTGACAACCTACAATGCCTTATCCACTGATGGCTTTATACTTTGATACTTGAAAGCTTGAATGAGATCAACCGCTAACTCCTTCCAATTCCCTATTTGATGGTGCATCTTCGAGTGAATGTACCATATACATGCACAACCTTGTAAGGTGGAATATAACTTATGCACCCATAGTGAAGGTGGTAAATCTTCTATGCCTTCCATCCAAGCCTTCTCACATGCTTGGATATGGGAAGAGATGGGTTATTTGCCATGGTAGTCTTAGATAATAGTGGGCGCATTGCTTCGGAAAGCCTAACAAAGAATGTGACTCTTACCTCACACCACTCTAGAAGACTCTCGTAATGTGTTTCCCACCAACATGTTGTAGTCCCGAGCAAGTTATAACTAAGCATAATTCTCCTTTTGTCCTCATTTCTCCACTAAGCCTCCATCTGTCACAAGAAATAATTAGGGATTTCTCCTCTATAGTAACTTTGTACCTTCTTCCTTCCTAGGTGCTTGATTGAGCTCACCTTTTTCACCCTTGTTACATATCCTCTTAACTGTCACCTACTTAACCCAAAGGTCCCATGTGTCCAATTGTCACATGATTTGATAGTTTTATCACTCATCGATCGGGAATCTTCAAACTTAATAGATATTTCCATAGGATGAATTACTTCAAGGTCCTTGAAAGAGCACACATAGATTTTATCAAGGACTTCCTCTCCTAACGGCTCAGTATAGGGCGCTGACTTCTCATCCGTTAAAGGGATGATGACCCATTCTTCCTTGTTCTCGAAATTGATAAACCCCTTGTTAAACCGTAGTTTGGCATAGTTTTTGTAACACCAGAGCACCCAAACAATGTTGGAACTTTATCGGCCTCGCTAGTGCCGGACCTCGAAGTCCCCAATAAACTTGGCCCTTGAATAATGATAAATTCATCCTTCAAGAAACCAATGGGCATTGCCTTTTTCTTGTTCTCCATGTACAACACATTCCGATATGGATGTAGTGTGGCCCTTCCCATTTCATGCCATACATCCAAGGTCAGAACATTGACCTCTGTGCCCGTGTCGATCAAAATATTTCTCAGAAGACATCTATCTACAATGACATTCAAGGTTATCTCTTTTTTATAGTCAAGGGTATGGGGAGGAATATTAGCATGCAACACTTTCCATTCACGCTCTCCTCCAGCGTACAGTACCTTCTCTCGTAACCATTCTCCTAGTAAGGGAATGATATTCTCTTTCCTTAACATCTTGCATACTTCCATGACCTCATCTAGATCCTTCTGCAGAGCCTCAACATTCTTCCTTTGTTCCAACTACCTTGACTTCTCCTTCAGACACTGGATCTCTCCTTGTAAACTCTGAATCATATCCATAGTACCTTTATATACCTCTTTCTAATGAACAGGGTTTGGATACTTTCCATTTACTACTTCTTCTCTTGTAACTAGTGTTCTTTACCTTGGTATCTCCTAGCATGCACATCCTCTCGCTCACGTCATCACCAGTACAAGTTCAAATCTTGACTCACGTGCCACTCTTGGCATCCACTATGGGTCAACCTTCTTTATTATTACCATCCCAACACCCTTGTCTTTCCAGTTTTGTTAGCTCAGGTGCTTAAATAACTCAGGGAACTCCTTGTACTTATGTTTCTTTCCACACCATGAGCATTACAACGAGATCAAGAAAATCACACTTATAATGATTTGTCAACCCATGTTATAACAAGTTCCACATGGGAACTCACTTCTACCTCCACTGCAGTTATTGTGACCACGAAATCCTCCACAAAAACCTCTTCCACGTGCTCCTCCATCTATGCACCCTTCATAGCGGTGATCATCATCCTTAGAACTACTTACAAATATAGTCTTACGCACACTAAGATATATGAAATCATGAATCTGGTTAATCAACCTACAATACTTGGTGTCATGGGTCATAGAGGTATAGATCTTGCAATATCAAGACACATTTTTCTAGATTGTGTGTTGTAGTAGTGTGTATCTACTTGCATCATGATCCCCATGGAAAATTTAACACCCACCATAATGGTGCGTATCGACCTTAGAGGACAAATTTCCTCTATATTCCCCTCTACCTCACACTCCATGTACCATAGACCACTGCGAGTCTCATGTGCCGAGTTCGTAGATAGTTTCTCCAGCTGCTTCGCCATTGCAGCAATTTGAGCCTCAAGGAAAGGGTTAACACTGATATCTACACTTCCAACAACCTCAATGTGAAAAGTAGCCTCCAAGGCCTCGTGCAGTGCCGTGTGAAAGTATTGTGTGGCAGTTCCCTTCTAAATGGTGTTATCAATCCTCCAAAAAACCATTGAGCATGCTAAGAGGGGTGAATTTCATAGGATAGTTTTGACAAGAGAGTCTTGAACCGTGCATCATACTCCCACACACTCTCTATCATTCCTTGTTGGATTTCTTTTAGAGTGTTGATGCTCTTTTTCTCAAACTCAGGGATATGGAACTCTTCTAGGAAGGCATTTTTAGTGTAGTGTAATCCACCACCATCTAATGGGGGTCATACTTGCATGGTACCACTATGCATGTGCTCTTCTTGCACATTGTTGCAAATTAACTTACCTTCCACTCTAGGGTAGTGATTCCTTCATGCACCATAACAATTCATAGTTCGTACATGCTTTGCAACATCCTTAATACCTCTCGTAGTCTAGTAGGTGAAAAGACATCTCAAAAATACTTCAGGAGGTGACCGAGGCCCTTTCCTGCCTCGACTCGGAACCTTGGTTTCCTCCAAAGTGTTTTCTCCACCACTGCACCGACTAGACCCACCAGTCTTATCCCTTCGACCCACTAGATCCTCCGGATCCACTAGGCCCATGGGTCCTCCATCTCCTACACCACCAGATCCAATTCATGTAACCAGAAAAGGGCCTGAAGTGGTCGCGCCTAGTGTTCCCAATGTCCCACTGAACTATGCGCTAATGGTTTGTGATATCTTGCCCATTCGCTAGATGTGTGTCTTGCGCCACTCCCGAGATGTGACACCTAAAATTTTTATACTTGCACATTGCCCAAAAATTACTCTAAACATAGGAATGGTTTGTGCAACCATAGATGTCCCAAATGAGAAGTTATATCTCCTAGGTGTAGATCGGTTACTTCCTTTGATATCAACCAAGTTAGCAATACTTATCTCTTGATCTGGAAAGCTAAGCGCCAAGGGTTGGTTGTTGGGTGGGTTCAAATGAGCACCGCTTGTGATCTCCTTTCTTCATGTGATGAACTCTCATCAGAAGTTGAAGGGGTCTCTCTCCCGCACTTTTCGAGATGGGGTAACACAGAATGCTTAGGTTCCATGTCCTTTGTGTGAACCTCAACTCCTTCCCACAACATCTACCTCCATAAATCCATCACTCATGTAACCTTGCATTGTCTAGCCATTTCCCTTTCATGAGCTTCACCATACTTGAGTCATCTCTCTTCCCTCTCCTTTTCAGCCGCAATGTCCACCATCTTCCTCCACCCTAGCTTCCTCTCCCAATGCACTTAGAGAATCTTATCCGGCCATAGGGAATGCCTCCAAACTTAACGTAATGACCAAGATCTTCATAGCCAATGGGATAACATGTAAAAATGATCCTCTAGGTTCCCTTAGAACTCAAACTCAAGCAATCTCTAGACAAGAATACATAGAAATGGCATATTCTAGGGTATAATTGGTCAGCACTCCTCTCCACCAGTGATCAAAATCATGTGACCAAGTCATATTTGCATCCTGCAGCTTCTAGTAATCATCTAGGGTCCACACGCATGATCTATAGTACCAACTCAATTTGGATGTATATGTTGAAAGCCATTCATACAATTCTACTAGAAAACAACAAAATAAGGTTTCATACAACTCATGATATAGGTGCTCTTCTACCCATCTATGTGCATCAAACTCAAGTCTAGTAATAAATATTTAAACAAAATCATCTTCCGTGCTCTTAAACCATGCTTCAAAATTTCCAGGGTCATGCACTCTGTCATCGCATGTCAAAGGGACCTAGTTGTAACCATTTATCACAACTTCAAAAAGAGGTCCAATGAATGAACCGGATGTAGTCATTTTTATGTCCTTAGAATAACCTTCCAATCCCATGCACATCGTCCTATCACCCAATGGGCGTTGGGCACTCACCTGAGGTATGCATGGGCACCGAGCCCCTCCTTTATGTGAGTTATGTGAGAATACATTGCTAATGGACAGAAACCTAGATGCAAAAAGGTAAAAGGACATGCATTCATTCTGAGATCCTAAGATGAGTTATTATATCAATACACCCATTCATATAATAAGAGAAACATCATATAGATAGCATATCTGATTCATAATATAAAAAAATGCACTAGGGTTTACACCCGTGGACAATATGTATTTATAACAGAACTATATATTCGTATTGATCATAGGTCAATAACCACATTGCATTTATCAGGGTCATAACAGACTAATGCATCAATTTTGATAAGACTTATCCATCATAAGTCCTCACTATGCTTCCTATATTACAAGAATTGTCATAGACCTATCCCTTAAGATATGCCAATATTACTATGATACTCTAATGGTAACCCCAACCCTCTAGAACCTCCTATTATTTTTGCAGAGCTTTGCCTTTCATCCTTTCTATGATGATGCCCTTTTCAAGAGTAGTCTCTATAGTTTCAATGCCTAGTCTCTCTTTTCCTCTACCCAAGCATATATATATATATAGGTTTATTGCCCACCGCCATGCCTTCCTGAAGTAGTAGATTAGTCACCAAGTTTTAAGGTGTTCCTCTAATAGAGCATGCTTATTCTCATCTGGGCTCTCCACTCTCTGCAATGATTTCCTTCTGGATCCTTCTATCGCGTGGAATATTCCTTTCTTGGTCACCAAGTCACCAGGCTGGCACCTTATCCACTCTGCATGCTTGGTCGGGTCACGCTTTCCTCGCATGCTTCTTGGAATATCAAATATGGCTAAGTCCTAAGACCCTTTGTTTTGTCTTGTGCACGTGCCATGGCTTTTACAAAAACCTTCTAAAACCCTTATCCTGTGTGCTTTTCCCTGCACGCCCTTCTTCATATTGGTCCCACGCGTGAATGCGCCCTTGGGACTTGGTCAATATTCATATGCCCAATAATGGGCCTAGACCACGGAGCTTCTTCCATGTGTCCCCGTTGAAGCCAATGATGAACTTGATGGGAATTTGAACATCAATCAGCTTTTATAACTAACCCACCAATGTTTTTTAACCGCAATCCCTCGGGTTTTTGTTCATTCCAATGGCTAGTGCATTTGGGAAGTGTAAATTGATGGTCATTTGACCATCACAGACCTCTAAAAATGGCTAAGTCCATTTTTCAAGTTTTTTAAAGCCAAAATTAACTTGGTGGGGGTAATTTTGGATAACAGTACCAACAAAGCATATATAAAATGTAATTTCTCTTTTAATCATCTCTACAAGATGTGATTTGTAGTATCTTTTGTTGACATTAAAATTAATAGTATTTAGATCCTTCCAAACTAGAATTTTATAGAAATCTTTAGAATTATCCATCCTAAAGTGCCTAGGAAATGAAATAAATATTTAATAACATGTTAAAATCTCTAAGATTGTTTTGGTTGTCTTGATTTAAAATTTCATGGAACAAGATATAAACACTCCTTACATTCTTTACTTGATAAAAAAACCCTTTACAACTATGGAAAATACAAAAAGTAATGATGTTACACTTTTGGTAAACAACACAATCTAGTCTAACAATTCGTTTTTATGACATTATTGGGCTCAATGTTAGGGAATTGCCAAAGTTTGTCATAATTCCCAAGATAAATATGCATACAAATGTAAAAACTATTGCTTTTAGATCTACAAGTCCTCACTATTTTGTCAATTTAACAATCCATATTTTATTTTATTTTAATCGGTAAACACTTTTAGCCAAGGCTATGAAGCGAGAGGTGTTAGAATTATTTGGGACCCAACATATTTAGATCAAACATATGACCTAACATTGAGTAAATGGTTTTCTCTACCAATTATACCACAACTCGCAAGAAATGCAATAATACATTATTACAAGTAACATCAAGGTTGCTTCAATGAATAGAATAAATGTTCTTGTGTCTAGAAAATTATATTATACATTAGAATTATAATCAAATTTGACAAGACTACCGTACAAAATGGTGTCTATGAAGGAAATGATTTCTAAATATTTTAAAATTTTCTTTGCAATTAGAATTTTTGTGAATCGATGTAAGAAGTGCCCTTTACAAGATATTGTTTTGTTAAAGAATGATATTTTATTACACTTTTTCTTTTTCTACTTATTCTCGCACTAGCTACCCTATGAATGAAATTCTTGTTATTTTTATTATTTTTCCATGGTTAGGTGTAATGCCCATTTTCTTGTGACACTATTGGGGATCTAATTAGGTTGATTAAAGGATATTTAATCTACCTTGCTAATCATTTTTATTTCGTCACAAGGTGACCAATTTCTTGTAACTTAAAAGTTTCTTTGAGATGTTAAGATTCAAGAGTAATACTATAAAATAAACACACAAACACACACACACACACACACACACACACACACACACACACACACACACACACACACACACACACACACACACACACACACACACACACACACACACATACATATACATATATATGATTCCTTATGCCTAAAATAAAATAGAAAGTGGTGCGTAAAATGAGATTGATTACAACCTTGGTGTCACTAATTTGGTTAAGAATACAAGTGAGTCTTATGGTTAAAACTATGAACCAAACAAAATATCAAAATAAAATATTTAGGAAAGAATTTGGAAACCATGAATAATTAGGATTTGCATGATTGAGTAAATCCTAAAAATGACTAGTTTTAGTGGTGCAAGTAAGAACTATAATGATTGACATTATAATGTTGGAAAATGGTAAAATAATGGAGGGAATTAATTAATTATAGAGACATTAGTTTTAGAGAAATGATTTTTGAAAATATATTTGGATAAGTTTAATTATTTACAAAGTGGTCAAGATGTTTGTGTGTGTGTGTGTGATTCTAATGATGAATGGTGAAATGATAAGTGAATGTTAAGCATGTGTGTAAGTAATGAAAATTGATTTGGTCTATATGGAATATTAAATAGTGTTGTTAGAATAAATGTGTATGGAAATTACAAATAAACTTAATTGATGTTTGATAAATTGATTTTCAAATTATTATATATTGATGTGTGCATGAATTGATTGATTGTTGTGTTGTGCATAGTTAGAATTAAATTTGCATGTCATTTCAAGCAGGTATGATTTGTATTTTGAGTATGCGAGATGGTAAACATGTGCTTAGAAAATTAGTACCGGAAATAAACATAATAACAAAATAAAAGAGGATGAAGAGGGACTAACTCACATAGGGCTCACTGACCAATAATAGGTCACTCGAGCTTAGACTTTGTTTGGGTGGATGTGAATGTGTGAAGTGACCTTATAATTTCTAATGTTGTCTTTTTCCTTGTTGAAATTTCTTTCTCTTCATTTTAAACCTTTGAATTAACTAGTTTGATTATTTTGATCATTTGATTTAGTAAAATTTTAAGTTGAATTAAGAGTTAATTTTCTTTTCCATTTTTGGTTATTTTGACTTAGATTTTTGTTGTTTGGAAATTTTCCATTTAAGGAAATTTCGAATTTAGGCTTTGTGTGCAATTTTGGGAAGTGTATGGGACAAGTAAACCTTGTCCCATACTCCAAAAACTTTTCATACACATACCCATATGGTAGGTGTACCATTTTAGGCCTTTTTGCCACTTGAAGACTCTTTAGCACCTCATTTAATGCCTTTAAATATTCCTCTCTATTATACTTTTCACTTGTGTAAGATTTTGGGTACTTTTCTTATAAGTTTATTTTGGAAGGACACTTAGTATATGTTTTTTATTTATTGTGCTTTGAGGATTTGAGCTTTCTTGGTAACTTCCAAGTTAAGTCAAATGAATGTGAGCTCTTTTATTTCGTTTTGATTTATTTATAATTTTCATTTGTGGATTTTGGATTTTGGAGGTTGAGTAAGTGTCAAGTCTTGTAAAGTGATGTTTTGTAAGAAGATCCATGTAGGTTTTTAAGGGATTTCATTTCATATTTGGGGATTTGGGTTTTTTTTGGGGATGGAGCATGCCACATGACATGATCCTAAGGGTTTCTCCATTTCAAGTTTTATATATTTAATGGATTCTTTGCCTTTGTTTTACAGGAGCCTTTTAGTCTTAAGAAGGTGTTATCATTTTGAAGTTGTTTGGAGTTCTTTAGATTTCATGATTGAAGGATATTTTGGGGTAAATTACTGATAGGTATGCCTTACACTATTTTATTTCCTATATTTAATGTTCATTCTATCTCTTATCCTATATTTTTATTTTGTGATTTTAGTTACCTACTTGGGTATGTACTATTTTGACTTAGTGTTATGAAGAAGATTGCATGAAACCATTATGGACATGGAATTCGTGAAGTGTGTTGCAGAATGTGTCTTATCACCGGAGGGATAAGTAGTGTTCAGGTAGAATATATGTTCTCTCTTTTAGGTCTTATTTTGGAGGAACTAAGTGGAGGGAAAGGTAGTCTTAGTGGAAGGATAAGTGGTTGTGGGTATGGGAGGTATATAATGTAGATCCAAAATTTAAGTTTATTCTTTTGGAGGAATCAAAGGCTAACTACCCTCTCCTAGTTGAATGATAAGTGGTTAGGGTGGTATTTCCTTCCCCTCTTCAAACCATATTTGGTTTGATCGTTGGCTTTTTTATCTCTTTTGGGTGATTGGCATACCATATTTTTGTGCCATTTAACTTATTTGTTTGACATGAAAATTTATTGCATGGTTGTGTGTGTGACATGATTACTCATCCAAAGGCTTGGTTGGTGTCTTTTTATATGTTTGTGAGTTAAGCAACTTGGGGGCTAATGGAGAGGAAATAATTCCCCCATTGTATGGTTTGGTGGTAAGTTTCGGTAGATTCCCTATTTTGTTGGAATGGAAATGAATTTTTAAAGTGTTTGAAGAAGAAGGAAGTTGTTAAATTAATATTTTAATAATGGGTATTGAGCAAGGTAACTTCTTCTTGACGTTTGGAGACATTGTATTGTATTGTGAAAAATTGTATCCTTGTGGTTTCTTAAGACATTATAATGTATGTAGAGAAAATATTCCCGGTTCTAGTGAATTTTATTAAATTTCTTGTAAATACTTTGGGGAATTTTTCCTATTTTAATGCTTATAGTAAACTACTAATTGTTGCATTCATACTTAAAAGTTTACAATATTTTTAATGAGTTGTTTTGAGAAATTTTAGTATGACCTTCGATACTTTGATAAAAATTAGTCAAATGATGGGATTGAAAATATAGAAAGAAAGTTGTTTGGAATTTTTGAATGTAACTTTATGTCCTCTCTTTATCTTATCTCATGAATAGAAAATGTTTTTCAATAGTTAACAATGAGTTGAAATATTTGGGATGATTGTAAAAATATTTGTGTTTCATTTTGACGTTGTGCAAATTGTGTATCTTGATATGAAAATAAAGACATTGTTCTTGTTGAGATAGTATGCTCATTATAACTCTCCTTTCAACAATAGAATTTGCAACCAACTTGGTAAGGAAAGAGATCATTAGTAAACTTGTTTAAATTGTAATAGTTTTCCTTAGTTGATGATAAATAAGATTACAAGAAAAATAAGAAATATTGAATGCTTTTCTTCCTCTCGTTCTCAAGTACATCGTTATTTTGAAAGATGCAAATAGTAAGGAAACTAATGGAATAAAGGGGGTGGAATGTGAATAATAAATGTTTAGGATAATAATAGCATTCCTAAACAGCTTTTCAAAGCAACATTCAAGCGGATATCTATACACATGCAAATTCTTGAGTTGGGTAATGATTATCGGGAGTGGGTCAATAAAACACCCACATGTGTTGTCTTTAAAACTAAGCTTTTGCAAATATTGTCAAACAATCAAGATAGTATGAAGTATAAGGGTAAGCTCAAGTGGAGTTATATGGAAATAAAAGACACGCATGCGGGCAACATTATGCTCTATACAATCTGGTTACATGACTGCGCGGATCCCGAAGACAATTATGATGTCAATGATGATAGGGAGTGGGCTAGAAAAGGGCTGTAGTTCCCACATGCGAGCTTCCACAGTCCGGATCGGTAGTCACGTGGCTATTCGTGGGAAGTGCAACGGTTATTCTACATAGTATTTTCACTGCATGGATTGTAATAGTGGAAGGCGGACTGACATTAGAGCTATCAAGGATTCTAATATTTGTAACAAGTAGTTAAGTATAGTGACAATGGGGGGGCTTGCAGATTGAGCCCAGTAAATGAACTGGATTGGAAGGATAATGCGGAGCTTTGGAGTATACTCACCAGGAGGCATTACCAACTTTATGGAGAAGGTCCAGGGCCACGATCAAAGCATTTCGGGTGTTTTACAAAGGATTAGAATCGAATAGTGGATTATGGGGGACAGAATATTTTGGTCAACGAGGAGTTAATTGCTGAGGTGACTGGCTTGGGCATAGAGGGGTACCATTTTTTTAACAAAAGGGTTGACAGAGAAGCTGAGGAGAGGAGATTCGTGGAGGGATCAGAGAAGTTGATCTTTGTCACGACGGGCCTGCTTGTTAACTCGATCCCTTCGCCTTATGATGAGGTAACCCGGATGATGGTGCGCTTCATTTCTTTGGAAGGGAGGTTCATAACTTTTCCTGCTAAGCATCTTGTCTTCCTCAACCATTTTCACAGGAATCGCACGGTATGTTTCCCCCATTATTTGCTTAACTCTCTGGAGCGCTCCATTTTGGAGTTTCAAAAACATGCCCATGCGGTTCCTTTGCACCAGGGGCTTATTTTCTTACTGCATAAGCTATGTCTCCTCCGGTCTCCTAGTCTTCCTTCCTCCCCGGCTCTTTTCCCCCTTGCCCGCGTTCAGCGGCCGCTAGCCCCATTTCTCCACATCCTGTCCCTCGCCACTGCTGTTGTTACCCTCTCTGGCCTTACGGTCTCCTTCTTCCATTCCCCACCGTTGCTCCCAGCCCCTTCGCCTTCCACTTTCACCTGACTGTGACCGGGTCCTCTAAGAAGGCCGAACCTTGATACCCCACTATGGAGAAGGGTCCTCAAGAGCTTGAAATTGCCCACAACCTCTTGCATATCAGCAGTGCTAGTTCTCAGGATGCACATATGGAGAGCTCTGTAAAAATAATGGAAGCCTTAGAAGCTGACATGAAGCTGTTGAAGGAGGAGGTTAAGAACTTGGCTAAACAGAAAGGCAAGAGGAAGAAGGAGGAGGAGGTGGCTATGGATAATAGCCAGATGGAAGATATATACAAGAAACTGAACTCCTTAGACTCCCGTTTAGGGAAGGCCAAAACTCGCCATGACTATAGTATGGCCATTTTTAGTGCAATTGAAGAGTTCATTGAACAACATGTCCGCAGTGTCTCCAATCTCAGCGAGGTTCTAGCATCCCTTTGGGGCACTGATAAGGAAAGAAAAGGACCATTGATCAGCTGGATATAACTGACTCGCCCACATGACGACTTTGGCAATGTTCAAATCTTGGCAGAATATCAAATCCAGCATTGACAAAGCTGCTAAGAAGTAATTGTGGGTGCTTCTATTGCTTTTCTTTGTAAATATTGCTATTTTTTTGCTGCTTTTCTGCAATGTTTGTACTGGTTATGTTTTGTTGGGGTAGCTGCTCTTTGGCTACATTGGGCTTCATTGTCACATTTAGATTTTGATCCTTTTTGTTCTGGTTCTCATTTCTATTCTGGCTTTTAGGCCCTCTTTTGTTCTCAAGGGTATAGTCCCTTTCAAAAAAATATTTGCCAATAATAAAAAAAAATGTTTAGGAAAATATTTTTATGTAGTGAAGTGTTGTATTTGGATTCTTAACTATATTTATATGTGGTTTTAACTAGGATGTTATAAACCTTTTAATGTTTATATGTATACCCAAAATGGATTATATCCTAAAATGAAACCTATGATCCTAAGTAATAAATTCGTAATTAGATTTGAATGGTCCCAATAATAATATAAAAATGTTCAAGTTAATTACTAATCATAAATACATGTATATGTGGTTAAGTTTTTAAATTTCCTACTATCTTGTAATGCATTGAAAATTTACCTTATATTAGTTGATTTGAAAATATAACCCTATATGGACATAAATATAACTTGATACATATTTAATATTTATTTATTTATTTAAAAAATATATACTGATTTGGTTATTTATATCACACATATTATATGTTGTGGATTTGTTTTTATTATTGATAAATGGTTTTAAAGGGGACCATACCCCGTGGTACAAAAGGGCTCAAAAGATAGTATATACAAAGTAGAGCAATGGTTTTTTGACCAGTGGGGACCACACCCCAACAAAAAGCCTAAGAAATATAGATAAAACAATATATTTGAAAACAAGGACATACTGCCAAAATGGAGCCAAAACATAGCCAAAAACAACAATACAACAACGTACAACCTCAAGAAAACAACACTGAGAGAAAAAGGATCCAAAAATAGGGGCCAAGATCACATTACTTGAGATATTTGTGTAAGACCTTTTGAGCATCCTCCATATCCCTGAAAAGGTTGAGGTTTGTTTCTTGTGTAGGGTCTTGGTTGTTCAAAGCGATAGCCCTCTTTTTATCCTTTCCTTCCTTCCAGATATCTTCATAAATTCCATTGATGTCACATATTTGTTTAACATGTATCTATATGAAGTTAAGCAGAGCCTTAT
The DNA here is from genome assembly GCA_018340775.1 of Taxus wallichiana var. yunnanensis. Taxonomy (NCBI): domain Eukaryota; kingdom Viridiplantae; phylum Streptophyta; class Pinopsida; order Cupressales; family Taxaceae; genus Taxus; species Taxus wallichiana. The sequence continues at coordinate 612,125,751 of CM031235.1, read as the reverse complement.
GCATAGATAAATGGTCAATCTTCTTATTGACAATTTATTGCATTTTCCCAGCTATGGCCTACTACTTCTTGGAAAGATCCTTATTTTTATCCACTAATTTAGAATAAGAAGTAGAGTCAATGTATTCTTTGCAGCCCTTGTTGAGAATAAATTCCACATCCTCACCAAGGCCCTTAATTGCATCTACCTACAACTTAAGTTGTGACTTCAAGTCATTGTTGGGTTTGGGTTCTTGATTAGATTAGCTAAATTCAAGAATGTTTTATGCAACATCCAAATCCTTACCATTCTCACTGCTATGAAGCACCCTTTTGGCCAAAGGAGGGGTTGGAGAGGGAGGATGAAAGCTTGGGTTCTTAGTCCTAACTTTGTGCTGTAGAGGTGGTTGGGGAGGGACTATAGGGTGAGAGGGGATATTTGTAACCACATCATGAAAATACTTGGTGTAAGAGAAAAATGACCCCCTGGTGGAGGGGAAGGCCTCTATGGTGAGCTTGAACATCAAGAATATATTTTTCTAGAGAATGGAGGATGTAGTAAGAGAGGCTAACCTTGGGGTACAATTGAATTGGTTCAATAAAACTAGATGGTGGAGAGGAAATGTAGAGAAGCGAACCTCCAAGGTTATGTATCTGACCACCATCTTAGCTACTTCATCATACGGAGAAGGAATGGATGAATAGACCAGGCCCATCTTTCCAATCTTGAGGGTTTCATCCCCTTCTACAAAATTTTTCTCTTTTGCATCCTTTTCGAATTTATTCCTATAGAATTTAATTCCATTCATGCCCAAACCAATGACAAAGGAAATAAGGTTTTTAGTTATAGTGAATTCCTTACCTTTGTAAGTAATAACCATGTCCTTCCATTTATGAGAAAAGGTAATAGATATGTGTCTGTCATGGCCTTTTATTCTCCTTATGAAGGTTGTGAACCCGTCTACATTGAGGGCCTTCCAAAGAGATTTGTTTTTTTGCCAAGAGGGGTCACAAAATATCTCAAAGCATGATAGGGAGGTCCACCCATGGGGAAGGAGAACCAAAATACGAGCAAACATAAGTTGAGCACCTTAAAATTTGAGATTCACAAGAGCACTACTAGTAATGTGGAAATAAAAAAGGTAGAGAAGAATGAACCATTTGAAAGAGACATGTTTCATTTGTGCAAAGTACTCATTTTAATTGCTTCTCACTTGCCCTTTCCACCAGTAGGTACTATTTTTTAGGACAGATGGCTTGGATATATTGAATAATGATTGAATTTATAGTTTGTGATATTTCATTGTAATCCTTCCATAATTTGAGATGATTAATAGTGACCCCTTCATTAGCTAAGGCATCAGTTGCTTTATTCCCCTCCTAGTAAGTATGATGAATGTTTACATTGGAAAAAAATTTGCATATGTTCATAGCCTCATTGATAAAGTATTTTATGGTAAAACTTGGGGAATGAGTTCCTTTAAGGTTGTTAATAATATTAATTGAATCCCCTCTACAATTAAATTATTAACCTTGTGATCTTTAGTAGTTATGATACCCCAAAAAATAGCAAGAGCCTCAACATAATGATTAGATTGGGTGCCCATAGAACCTGCATAAGAAACTAAAAGATGTCCTAGATTATTTCTGATTAATCCTCCACCTCCCACATCTCCTGGGTTACCATTATAGGCCCCATCAAAATTTAACTTGTGTGAGACTTCAGGGGGAGGAATCCATTGAAAGATATATTTTTCAATGCAGGAATTTTTCCTTGAACCTTCTCAATGTCAATATTCCATTCAATCAAAAATCTCTCCTCTTCCTTGGGATATTTTGAATTCTTGGGGGCTTGAATTTCAATATATTATCCTTGGTTTCAATAGTAATCTCACTTAGGAGTCTCTTGTTGTATTTCTTAAGATTTATAAAAATGAGAGAGTTTCTAGCCTTCTAGATTATCCAAATGACATGAGGAAATATAAGTCTCCAAAGCTTCATAAGCATGTTATGCTTTAAATGAGGTTGTCATTTCTCCCAAGCCTAAACAATATCATTCGAGAATGTCTAGTCAATACCAAATATATAAAAATGAGTTCCCACATACCAAAAGTGGCAGGGAAAGTGTAGGAAAAGGTGATGAATAGTCTCATCATCCTTCCTATAATGACAACACATATTATGGATAGTAGAGCCTCTCTTGATAAGGTTTTCAATGGTGAGTATGCTTTTGTTCAACACCAACTAGAGAAAATGATTTATTTTAGGAGTAAGTTCTTTGTACCATATTTTGCTCTAGTCAAATTCATAAGGAATTTCTCCTATATATAATTGATATCCTATTTTAACTATGTATTCTCCATCAAAATACTTAATCCTGATGAGCTCATATTTGGATTGAATTTAACTTATTGGGATATAACTGAAAATTCTTTGGATGTCATCAATAAAGGTTCCAGAGTAGAGAAATTCAAGATACTGAAGGTTCATCCATTGATACCTCCCATTAACACAATAGATATAATCACCGAATTTCTATCCAACTGATGTTATCGGTTTTTTTGAGTTATTCCTATGAGTTATTGTTCTTAAGGATTTGAAAATAAACCTAGTTATCTTCCCAAAAGAGAATGTCTTCACCATTACCCAGATTCCATTTATAGCCTTTCTCTAGTAGCCTTCTAGTCTTGACTAGATTATTCTAGAAGATAGAGCCAGAGGGAAGAGTTTAAAAGTTTAAAAAGTTCTGAGCTTTACCTTGGTCTAGATATTTAGATATAATAATCTCAATCTAGGGGTGGTCTTCCTCGAGGAGCCTCTAGCTCATTTTAGAGATGAGGGCAGTGTTCATCGTTCTAATATTTTTAATCCCTAATCCTCCCACTCTCTTATTTGTACAAGCCTTGTCCCAGGCCACTAAATGGAATATTTTTTCTCCTTTGTACCTATCCATAGGAAGTGCTTATGGATTCTCTCAATTCTTTCAACAATAGCAGCTGGAATGAAGAACATAGACATGATATAAATAGGGAGATTTTACAATGTGCTCTTGATTAGAAGACATTTTCCAGCATTAGAGAGAATTGCTCCCTTTCAACCAACAAGCGTCTTGTAAAACCTATCAAGAAGATAATTCCAAACATTCATAGACAATTTTTAGTACCCAAAGGAAGACCAAGATAAGTAGTGGGGAGAGAGTTTATCTCACAACCCAAGATGTGGGAAATTTTCCTTTTTCTGTTGGGTGGGGTATTGAAGAAATAAATAAAGATTTTATAAACATTAATCTACTGAACCGAAGCATATTCATAAGTCTTTAGAATGAGATTCATCATCTTATCTTCAAGAAGAGATACTAGAAGAGGAAGTATAGTATCATCCGCAAATTGCTAATGAGAGACAATGAACTCCAGAGAAGTGGGTTTACAGCCCTTAAGATAGCCCAAGGTAATTGCTCTAGTTATGGTACGAATGAGACTATCTACCATTATGATGAAGAGGAGGGGAGATATAGGTCTCCTGTCTTATACCTCTATTGTTGGTAAATAAACCCACCAGAGTGCCATTGATAATGACCGAGAATCTGGGAGTAGAGATGCAAGAGCTGATAATCTTCCTGAAGTGAGTAGTGAACCCAAATTTCTCTAGAACTTTTTCGAGGAAAATCCAAGAGACTCTGTCAAAGGATTTATTCATGTCCAACTTAATGACCATACCAAATTTTTTACCTTTTTCATAGAATGAATGGTTTCATGAACCATCACTATATCGTCCTGGATGAGCTTGCCTTTGATAAAACCTCCTTGTTGTTTTGAGATAATATTTGGAAGAAGCGATTGAATTTTTACAGTCATTACTTTTGTGAAGATATTGTATAAAAAATTTGCAAGGCTTTTGGGCCCGAAATTTTTAAATTCCTTAGCTCTAGGTTTCTTAGGAACTAAAACAATGAAATTATTGTTGATCTCCTTGAGAATCTTTCCATTTCTAAAAAAACCAATGAACACTTTTAGGAGATCTTTAGAGCATATATCCCTCTAAGGAGAATACAAAAGATTTTTTTTTGTAATTCTTTAATGGTAGCAGGTTTGCCAAGTTTTTTCAACTCCCCTTGATCAAAAATATTATTAGGAATGGATTCAAGAATAGTATCTATTGCCTCTGCAAAAAAAGAGGTATCATCATTTAGGAGGTTTTTGTAAAAATTTAGAGCTTCATCCTTGATATTTTGGTCAAGACTAATCATGCCATCGGATAAGGAGACTTCCGAAATCCTGTTGTGTGCTCTATGCTTAAGGGTAGTCATATGAAAGAATTTGGTATTCCTGTCACCTTCTTTAAGCCATAGATCCCTAGACTTTTGCCTCCAGAAAGACTCTTCTCTAGCACAAAGATTATGAAATTTGACAAGAGATATTTTTCAAGGAGATAATCCTCATGAGACATACCTACATCTATAACTCTTTTTTTCAGCAAGACAAGATCCTCTTTTACCTATTTATTTTGAATGAAAACATTACCAAACACTTTTCTATTCCAGATCTTAACTTTCTTTTTGACATTTTTGAGCTTCTAAATGAATCTGAATTGTGTTGTGCCTTCAACTTCTAAGCCCCACCATTCCTTGATTCTATCCTTAATATCAGGGTGATCAAACCACATTTTTTCAAACTTAAAAGAGGAATGAGAAGGCTTATCTATGTTAAGTATTCTAAGCACAATGGGGTTATGATTTGAACCAATTCTAGGAAGAGAGGAAAGGTGAAATCCTTGGGTCAATATCCAATCAACAGAAATAATGGTATGGTCAAGCCTAACTTGGATGTGGTCTTCCCCTAATATTTTATTAGACCAAGTAAAAGGATTACCATGAAGATCCATATCAATTAGATTTTAAAAGGAAATGAAATCATAAAGATCATCCATTCCAACAGTAAAGTTAGAGGAGCCACCTTTTATTTTAGCTAGAGTTAGGGGGGTATTAAAATCCCCAATGACCATCTAATGTAAGTGAAAAAAATTAGAACCAAATTTTTTTAGATATTTCCAAAGTTGTCTTCTACCATGTAGATTATTAGGAGCATATATATTAGAAAGAATCCAAAACATTGAACTATCCAAAGTTTTAAATGCAACAACAAGGTGATTAGAGGAGGATATTGTAACTTTAACAAAAACTACAAAGCAGGGTCCCAAAAAAAGCAATACCTCCTGAAGAGCCTCTAGAATCAACAAAAGAAAACTCAATTTTTTTCCAAATATTTCTATAACAGATACTCATAGCTTTAGAGTTCATCTTGGTTTCTTGGATTACCATAATGGTGGTTCTACAAGTTTTTCTTAACTCCTTTAGAGTATATTATTTTCCATCGCCATAGAGGCCTCTAATGTTTCAAGAGACTACTTTCTTCATAAAAGGTGGGGAAATGGTTTCTAGATAGTACAAAGTGGTTTGGGTACCATCTTCAATGGCCTTATCAATTTCCTTTTTCCTTTGATCATTGTTTATTGGTCTTCCCTTTGTAGTATTAGCCCTTGTATTAGCTTGCCTCTTAGAAGATCTAGTAACCCTGGAACAAGAAGCTTCCCAATTTCTAAGAGACTTATTTTTTTCAAAGAACAAGGCATCTAGAATACCTTAAAAGCCTTTATATCTTTGGGTTTTAGCTTTAACTTGTGTGAATATAGGGGACCGAGTATTGGTGATATCGATTAGCGATAGACTATTTTGTTGGGAAATTAGAGTTTCCATGGTAAATTAGTAATATACCATGAGGTAAATAAATGGGTAGTTTGTTATTTGTTTGTACGGTTTGGAGTGATTTGTGGGAGGATAAGGATAGGGATTAGATCCCATATATTGTGGATCAATATCTGTATAAATATCTCTCTCAAAACTAATAAAATTGTATTGTTTTGATTGACTAAATTCCTTGATTTGGTATCAGAGCAGGCACCGTGAGGGACCTCTCTGTAATTCTGGCCTTGTTCCCTACAGGATCCTTTGAGTGTAGACCATGTCAATTGGTCCTATCATTTGAGAGGCTATTATTTGCCAATAATTTTACAGTGCAGACCACTGTGAATATTATTGACATTTTTTTTATTATTTTGGAGATATTTTCTCAGTACTAGTAGTTGGAGATACCAGATTTACATTTTGTGTAAACATTTGCATAGGTGTATATATTTGTTTGGCCTCTTGGCACTTTTCCACGTCCCCAATTGTAGCTTCGACCTACCATCCTGTCCACATCTCCATGGATTTACAATGCACGAGCCTGCAGATCAGATACGTTGAGGGATTAGATCTCTGCTTTGAAGCGTCAGAAGAGTCTCTGGGTCAAACTCTTTTTGGAAAGCTCCCTGAGCTTGATATACATCTATATTCATTGCGTTGATTTATTGGATCGATGACTGTATTTATGCATTGCACTTCTCCATGATATTAATCAATGATAGCTTTGAGGAGGTCGATTGATATAGCAGTTTTACATTCTGTGTTAGCTGCGTACATGCATTTGTATTAATTGTGTGAACCGGATCCTTTTCTTTTCCAATTGATCTGCACATTTGGTTTAAGGAATACATCGGTCATTCCTATGGTTGGTCGAATATCAAGCTCCTGCTACGGCATTATTTACATCATGAGATCCACGTCCCACAACTTCCTTTTTTGATATTTGAATATATATATTCTGCAGATTAGATTTGGCGAGTTCACTGCATGCATGGAGTTCTGAGGTTCACCGTCCAAGATACTCATTCTTCACGTGTTCCTTGAACAGATCTGACATCCACATATCAGATCTGCAGCGACCTGCTCCATCTGCATGAAAGGCAGATATTAGATGTGAATTACTTCACAGATCTGCAGCGAGCGGTCCCAGCTGTGCATGAAAGGCAGATCCAGAGGACAGATCTACTAGATTTGGACGTGTATCTTTCAAATCAATTCTCTGAGTTGTTAAAGATTACTTTCTTATTTTTTCATTGGTGATTTGGTAATGGAAAAAATGAACCAGATAGAAAAATTCGATGGAAAGGATTTCCATACATGGCAAATCCAAATCCAACTGTTTCTGATTGAAAAGGATCTTTGGGACATTGTTGATGGAGGATCGGTTGCACCAACAGATGTAGATGCACTCCAAAAATGGAAAGTCAAAGATAAAAAAGCTTTGGCCATTATTGGCCTCGGATTATCCAAACCGTATCTACATCATGTAGATTTCAAAAAATCATCCAAAGAAATATGGGAAGCATTGAATCAATTATTTGGATCACAAACCGACAATGCAGAGATAAATATGAAGCAGAAATTATATGGGTTGAAAATGGAAGAAGGAGGAGATATTGTATCTCATATCAGCAAGTTCCGCTCTCTAATGGCCCAACTGGATGGCATTAATGAAAAGGTGAAACCCAATGATGCAAAGGCCATATTACTAAATAGCATGCCCAAAAGTATGTCCAATATGGTGTTTACTTTAAGTAAACTAAATCCAAGCTTGGAGAGCATAATAGCAACGCTACTCGATACGGAAAGCAAGGATGATGAAGAAGAAGAAGCAACATTAGCTAGTCAATCAAGTAATTCCTATAAAAGATCAAAACATATCAAAAATTGTATATGTTTTTATTGTAGGAAGCCAGGACATGTTATTCTCAACTGCATGAAAAGAGCAAAAGATCTACTTGATGGAAAACTATCTGACAAGGCCATGGCTACTGAAGAAGATGATACTGAAGAACAAAACACACATGCTAATACTGAAGGTTTTTCAAGCGATGAGGATTATCTTTTTTAAAGTTGCTTGTGTTTTGTATCTACCCATGTCAACTCTAAGGGAGGGAATGTTGGGAAATTAGAGTTTCCATGGTAAATTAGTAATATACCATGAGGTAAATAAATGGGTAGTTTGTTATTTGTTTGGACGGTTTGGAGTGATTTGTGGGAGGATAAGGATAGGGATTAGATCCCATATATTGTGGATCAATATCTGTATAAATATCTCTCTCAGAACTAATAAAATTGTATTGTTTTGATTGACTAAATTCCCTGATATTTGTGGGAGTTAGTTCTCCTTGTTTTTTCCTTACAAGTAGGGGATTCCAACATGCTACTATTTTTTTCTCCAACAAAGGAAGAGGAGTGGCAATATCCCCACCATTTATTGGTTGATCAAAAGTTGTTTTGAGGCTAATAATATCCATTGAATCTTCTTACAACTCCGTTTAAGGGATATTCACATGTACCTTATCCAATTCTTCATTATTAGCTTCTAGGGATGATTTATGAATAGAATCTCCAATCGAGAGGTAACAACCTATTGTTTATTGGCTGATCGAAGTTGTTGTAAGGCTACTAGTATCGATTCAATCTTCTTACAACTCTATTGAAGGGATATTTGCATGTACCTTATCGGATTCTTCAAGAATAGCTTCTGAGGGTGATTTCTGAATAGATTCATCAATCATAGGAGGGATTAAGATGGAAAGATCCTCTAATAGAGGTTCATTAGTAATACATGTGACTTGTATGTGGTCAGCTATATTTTCAGTTCATTGAGTTAAAGGGATCTTGACCATTTTATTTTCTTCATCACCTTGAAAACATAGGTCCACTATTTTTTCTTCTATAGACTTAGCCTCCTTGTTAAGGACAAAATTTATATCCAACTTGTGTTGTGGATTCTTTGGTCTCCACAAAGTGTCTAGAGTTTTAAAGCTTCCTCCTTGTGTTTGATTTTGATTAGGGCCTGGAGTTTTAATAGCTTTCTTATTACCACTTCAAAATTTTGTGTGACCTTGTGAGTCTCCTTAAAGTTATCTCTCTTTACTTTTAGGTGATCCAAGGTAGGATCTTCCTTTTCTTTCCTTCTATCATTAATTTTAGAGCTAGGGCATTTTCTTGTGAAGTGACCCAACTTATGGAATTTTGAACATCTCATCTGGAAATACTCGTAGACAATCAGTTGTTTCCATACTCCCATATTTGTTTGCAACATAACATGATCAGGTAGCTTCTGATCCATATTCGTTGAGACACAAAATGTGTCAAAACCAACCTAGATCTGTTCCTAGTAAAACTATTTGTTCTATTAGAGATCCAATAGATCTAGCAATATTCACCAAGATCTTGTCATCTTAGAATTGTAAAGGTAGACACAGTAATATAAACCATATGGGGATGGTGCTAATTTTCTTAGTGATTGGATCAAATCTAGGATACCATTTTTTAATGAAAATCCCCATGTTTCCCATACACCATGGTCCCCCTAGTAAAACAACATCTATGTCTTCTTGAATATTGAACTTGATAAAAAAGAAACCATTAGCCATAGATGAAATAATCATTTCTCCCAAGGGGTTCCATTTTCTTGTGGCCCATTTCCTAACATTATCAATATTAGGTCGAGGACCAAGAAACTTACCCACCAACGCCATCTGGTTTTTTTGAATCGCTCTGTGAAGACTAGTCTCAAGAATTTGAATATGAGAGATTCCTTGCTCATCCTTTGAACTAGAAAAAACAAAATATGCGTGGGGTAGCCCAGGGCTTTTGGGGTCCACATTTTTGTTTGGCGGTTTCTTAAAAAATCCTCGACCATGTGTCTATATTTTTCATCCCCGATCCTTTGTCTAAAGAAACGTTAGCAGATTTTTGAAGGCACAATTGTATTGTCATTAGTGGTATTAACCTCAACAGCTCTAGAGCATCCCGCAGATGTGATAATCATAGCTCCATTACAACATAAACTCAAATTTTCTATCATTAGTAGTTCGGTGACAACTCTCTCTCCATATTTGTTGTCTCGTTTATGTGTATGTATGTGTGTTAAGCAAATAAAAAGTTAGGTGAGTGTATACTAACCTATTTAGTATTATATATAATAGTCCTTATAATATGGTTATCATCAATATTATATTTTTAAATAAATATAATGAGATTAGAATTTTTATATTAGATAAAATAAATAAATATAATGTAAAGAAGATATTTTATATATATGTGTTATATATATATATATATATATATATATATTTGGAGGGTGGATGTCTTGGCCGACCCAATCCTTCCCCTCTAATGTATATTCTATGGGGCTCACCCCCATCAAGGTCCTGACCACCGTGCATTCACCACTGGTTGTCGTCGTCTCACACCCCGTCCACCATTTATGGCTTGAATTCCCTACCAAACCAAGCCACTCCACAATCTTAGCCACCCCCTTTGCCACTCTCTCCTACAATAGGGCACAATCCTACAATCTCAAAACACATGCCCTTGGGGCCTTGACGTGGCAGATTGGAACCCTAAGCTAACACCTTATCCATGCAGCTAGGTTTTCTACACACATGAATCCATATATGTATAGGGATGTATTGA